>JAOTAY010000003.1:14081723-14093653 GCA_025629805.1 Erythroxylum baracoense | reverse complement strand
TTTACTCACATTGTAATAAATAATTAATCTCCAAAAATGATTCTATCATGATCCCAAAAATTATTCTAAGGCAAAAACATTCAAATCTCATGCTTATTCCATAAACTATTATGTTTAATTTAACGAAAAATTTCGGGGGCCAACAATGCTAATTCAAGCAGCTCAAATTCCATCAAATATGTTGTTGGAATTTGCTACATTACTCCCCAACAGCTCTACATTCAATGCTACTTAAAGTAGGTTTGGAAATGTTACAGAGATGGGGCCCTATTCGATGTATCAATGGCCGTGTCAGTGAAATATTGTTGGAAGGAATGGGGTTGAATGGTACAATTGAGAGTGAACTTCACTTCCAAACAGATGGGGCCCTTTTTTTGTGGGCCCTGGGCAGGTGCCCTGCCTGTCCCTGCCCAGGGCCGACACTATCGATAGGTGGAATTGGACTTGAGATGTAACACTAATTATTCAAATTATTTATTACAATCAAAATCATTTAATTTTGTGACTTAATTTACATAATAAATAAGTTAGTTAATTTATATATGTTTAGCCAATATAATTTCAAAAATAAAGAAAAAGAAAAGAGGTTAATTTATATATGTTTAGTCAATATAATTTCAAAAATAAAAAAGAAAAGAAATTACCTTAACTATTGTGTATAAACTTTACTAATCTAATTGATTGGTAACATAATCATATTTGATCGCTTTATGTTTACATATTGTATGATAATCCTTTACTATTGGGTTAACAAGTTTAACATTCGATATTACCTAATATAATTTTGAACAACTCTAATTGTAGGTATTCTATCTTTGGTACATTTAAACTGGTGATAAAAATTTGGAGAATACTTACTGCTCGTTCAAAATAATTTTAGATTAGTATTTATTTAAAATAATTTTGGATTAAGTCATTATATATTATTAGGTAAATTATAATTATTTAGAACTTTATCTAATTTTATAATACTAGATATAATTATAAACTATATCAATCAAATATTTAAAGTTTCAATTTATTGCAAATATTTTTATTTTATTATTATTATTAATGTCCTAACAAAAATGTCCACTATATAAGGAAAATATCAAATTAGTTATGCTAATACCCTTCTTAAATAAGTTTAATTTATAACAGTCATTTCATTTCAATATCATAAACTCTTAACACTAATAATTTTACTATCAGAACACTAATTTTGACTAAAAAATATGCGATAGGGATTCATTAAATTATGAATGTAATAATCCATATCTTAAATCATTCTAATGAGTGCAACACTTTCTAATACTTAGCTAGTTTGTCTTCAATATACTTATAATACTTTACCTTTAAAGAGACTATATTTTTGTTGTTAATAGAATTTCAATTGTAACATTATTACTTACTAAAATTTGTTTCATTTTCTTTTTTGTTCATTTAAAAATGCAAAAGGCTTTATTAACCTTATTAGAGGAGGATAATTTTAGGATAAATTACATTTTAAATTCAAAATTTTGTCTAATTTTATAATATTAACTAGAAGTATCAAAAATATCCATAACGTTAATGACATAAATTATCATATAAAATGGGCTCACTTACACTACATTTACATAATTAAAATAATTAAATAAATAACTAGATGTCTCACTTTTTTAGTAAACGACAGTGACATGGCTTTTAGAACGAGAAGATACCGCTTTAGCTTTTGTTCTCTCTCTTACCTTCCACCGACTTTCTAGTTTCTTCTATTCACCTTTTTCTCTAACTTTTTTGTTTTTTGTTGTGCTTTTGTGTCTCAGTCATCATTCTTTTGGATCAAGGTAACTTTCAAAGAAGAAGGTTGATTTTGGGTATGAAGTTTAGATTTACAGCAACAAGAACAAGTGGTGGTTGTGGAGGCTTGTGCAATTGGCTTAGGCACTAGCCACGCAAGGGATGTGAGGAAGAGATGTTCGCGGAGTAGTAGCCACCGACAACAACACGTGAGGCAGTGAGGGAGAGACAGTGGTGGTTGGGAGCTGCGAGACATCGGAGATAAAGAGGAGAGGGAGAGAAGAGAGAGAGAAATAAAAAATGTGAGAGTGAGAAAAATAGGTTACAAACGCTAGGCTGGAGGGAGAGATGTAACACTCCACTCTCATAGGGCACATCCCCGAACATATCAACGATATTCGAGAACATACTCTATGAGTATGGCATGTTAAGACAATCAAAACTACTAATTACAAATTTTTCAAGCATCACATGCATTTTCAACGAACCAGTAATCATTTAGCCCATTTTGTTTATAAACACATCTTAAGCAAATCAATATTCAATTTAGACTATTTCATTTACAAAACATATCCAGTTATAATTGTCATTACATTACAAAATTCACATATACATTGTACAGTAGATGCGGAATAGAAATCTTAATACAAACATGACCGAAGACATATACAGGTACAAACTGATCCCGAATCCTAGCTCATGTTTGGTTTCAGTGTCTATACCCCAATTAGTACAACTGGATATCTCTTCTGAACCTAAAAAATCACGTTGCAATTTTGATAAGTTTTGCAAATTCAGTGAGTGACCCATCATCGATGTGCTCACTCATATTAAACACAAAATGATTCACAAGTCACATTTAATTCACAAATAAATCATATCACATATCAATCATCAATTCACATTTCATCCTATTTCATCAACTACTATTTTGTACACTATTTCACATTTCTATTTCATAACAGTGCAAACAATTCACTTGAATCATTCATTTAACGCCATATCAATTTATATATGCAATTGCTTATGAGACTCATTTTCATTGTTAATTGTTATGACCGAGGGCCTTTTTAACTGTCCCGTATCTGTTGTAGATATCAGGCTCATTGATAACTGTCCCGTATTTATTGGAGATACCAGACACATTTTACATAGTGAACCTGTAGCTCTTAATCACATTCTAAGCTTTAAGCTCTTTTTCTCTGGTCACTTCGGTCATAACTTCCTTTATCTGATCATGCATATCATGTAATGAAATGCATGAATTCACATATTTGCAGTCAATCACTTTTATTCAGTACACGTTCACTTTCACATTCTCATCGGACCTAAGTCTGGCATTCAACAATCATATTGAGTACACTTATTTCTTTCTTATTCACATTCAATGAAGCACTTCCAATACATTCACAATTATCAAACTCCTCATACTATTAATGTATGGCATTATCTCAATCACATTATTGACAGTTCAATATAGAAATTTAAATAAAAACAATCATTCAATGTAAGACCATCTAGATTGACTCACAGTACGCTCCAGATTAGCTATTGTCTTCATGATCTGGAATGTCTGGATGTTGTCATTCTATTTGCCCTTTTATAATCATGCAATACACATATTGTACACATTACTAAATTGCACAATATCATAAGCATTTATTTATACACATATGTATATGTGTAATGCATAATGCATAATGCATAATGCATGCTCAATTTGACTATTTCGGGTATATTTCCTTTATTCACATCTCTTAATCATTTAAGCATCATCATTTGTGTATGTCTAGCTTACACTTAGGTTCATAGCTCAATTAGACTTGATCATTTTCATATCATCAATCAATCATTCACCAATGTTATTCTAGCATTATATGCTCACATAATATCTAAACTCTCATTCATGCTTACTTGATACACATTGCTCATCTCCTTTGAATCATATTTCCATTTCTATGAACACCTTTGTTCCTATTATACTCATAATTTTCCAGATTTTGGTAGTTTGATATCAACAATTCATTCTTAAGTTATGACCTCAATTATCACCCTAATCATATCACACATTTAATCATTTAATTCATCATCAACTAGGTTCATTTTAAGCCTCATTTAAGCCTAAATGCACTATAGGAAAGTACCTTATCACTTTGTTGATTCAAATATCACTTACAAAAGAAGAATTCACGTTTATGGCCATTCCCACAATCGTGGATGACTTCCCACGATCATGGATGACTTCCCACGATTGTGGGTTAAGCCACCAGAACATTTCCAGCCATTCTTTTGCATTCCCACGATCGTGGGTTATGTAAATTTGAAAATTTCAAGTAACTTCTTTCATGTTTTCTAGGTTTTTAACTCCCTTATGTTACAACTAAACCATCTTATGCTTAGTTAATTATTTCTACTTCATTCCCTCTTCATTCTCACCTCAATTCCAACTCAAAAACATCCACAAAACAAATCATAAATCATTGTTTATCGATCACACAAAAACATAACATAATCTTTATTGTTTACTATCACCTTAGTTCTTCTCATTTCAAGAACACTATACTAGTCTTTTCTTTAACATAAATTCACCTTTCTTTTACCTTAAATTCCAATCTATTTCATCCACATATCAACCTATAATACATGATTTTTATACTCTCAAAATAGAACACAACATATACATTTATTTATCAATTTTCTACACTCTTCATCAATACAAAAATAGGATATAAACACATCTCTTCATTTATCAATTTTCAACTCTCATTCCAATACCATTTTCATAACCAATCTATCTCAAAAACATCTTTAACACAACTCATAATCTATTGTTGATCATAACCACAAAACAGAACATCAAACATGTCATACATTCATCAATGTTAATTAACATTTTTGAACACTTTCATACACTATTTACACTATCAACCATCCCTTAAATCATCCCTATAACATTTCAAAATTTATTACCCATAGAATATACAAAAATAAGATATGAATATATCTATTTTTCACCACATAGATATATCTATTCTTCACCCACGTTACACATATATTCAACACCATTTCCATAATCATTTAATATCAAAACAATCACCATATACCTCTCATTTAAAACAATCCCATAAGGTTTGATATATAACTTACTTGATTAAACTCCAAGCTTTTTCAAAACCACGTAAACCTAGCTCCTCTATGCATATACGATCATCAACTTATCAAAGAGAAATAGGTTTGGTTTTTCTTTAAGAAGAAGAAAATATGATCTTGGAGTAAAAAAATGAAGGGTAAAAGCAAAGCTCTACATTGAGAGTGTTGGTAAGAAAAGAGAGTCCTGAAGATGAAGAGAAAAATAAAGAAGAAAACGAGAGCTTGTAACAAATGAAAGTAAATATTGTGGGATGGATGTGTGGCAAGTGGCATGACACTTGTCACTTACCACATGTCTTATTCTTTGGGCCCTTTTAATAACTAATCTATTTGTCTCCTAATTTCTAATAGAATTGTTACCCAATTTTCTATGAAACTTGTCAAATAATCCTAGTGTCACTTATCAATAATTTCTACTATCATAAATCAATTGTCCTGCCACTTGGCATATAAATCTCTCAAATTTAACAAATAAATTCTAAATCACCAATTATAATTTTTCAACCAAATTTTAAGACATAAAATTCACTATTCACATCATTATCAATTTAAAAGAAAAATCATCTATACCCAAAAATGTGTCAATTGATTGCATGAACAGTCTTTGTAATGTGTGTACAAAAATCAAAATCACACGTGTGTATGCTAATGGTATGCATGAGCATAAAATGCATTCCCTAATTCTCAATAATATTTCTCATATATAAAAATCTAGAGTTCTGACCCTTAGTATGAGAAAACAGGATATTACAGGAGAGGTATTTTTTTTTCATAAAATCCTTCAATTGTTTTAAGTACCACTAGAAATCGCCAGTACCGATGGGTACCAACGATCGGTTGGTATGATACCTTCTGGTTGGTGCGGTACGAAACTCTTAACATTAATTAGTAATAAAAGTTGCACATAAGTATGAATAAACAACAAAAGTAAAAGAAAATAAAGAGCATGAAAAATTGATATCATTTGGATCCTCTTGATGTCAAAGAAGTGATTGACTGTTGATGGAAAGAGAAGTAACATTACACATGAAATCTTGTAGCCATTTGGGTTTCTTTTATGGCTTTTTCTTATTAAAGGGAACATATAATTTTGTAACAAATTAGGCATGGTGTCTATCTTATTGAGATTGTCCGATGATTTAATATTTAGGTTTTCAGGCTAGAATTGAGTAAGATGATCTGTTGGTGTAGAAGTGGAAGAAACAATTGGAATTTCCATGTTTGAAACCACAAGAAAAGATAAATAAAAAAATTGGTTATGTAATATAGTCAAAAGGAAACACATTTTCATGAAATACAACTTCTTTGTCAACAAATTTTGATATTATGTAAATCACATAACTTATATCCCTTTTGACCCCTAGGTAATCCAAAAAAAATGCATTTTATAGATCGAGCATCAAATTTGTCTTTGTAAGGTAAAGTAGTAGTATAATAAAGACATCCAAACACCTTTTAATGGTCATATATAGGTAATTGTCCTATTAATATCTTAAAAGGAGTTTTCTAAGATAACACTTTTGAAGGAATCTTATTCAAAATGTATGTAGCAATAAGAACACACTTGGACTATAAATTCTTAGGCACTTTTGATTGAAACGTTAAAGCTCTAGCAAAATTAAGTTGTTTTGGTGTATGTAAACAAGGTCTTTAATGAATAATGTGTTTACCTCTAGAAAACTCACTATAATTTGGATTAATAAACTTACTACCATAGTTTTTCCTAGTTACTTTAATTCCTATTTGATGTTGAGTTTCTATTAAGGCAATAATAACCATTTCAATATAGTAGACACTTAGTTATTATGATTCAACATATAAGTCCACACAATTTGAATTTTGTCATTAACTATTATTAAAAATATTTAGCTTCAATAATAGAAGTAACAACATAATGACCTCAAAGATCTTCATGAACTAGGATAGAAAAATTGTTAGAACTTGTATGATTATCTTGAAATACATGTATAGTTTGCATAGCGAAAGGATAAATATGACAAAGATAATTTTCTTTCAACATTCGTTTGAAAAATGGATATGTACAGTCTATCAATAGATATAAGTCCTAACTTAGAATACCATATACCTGCATTTGCATTTGAAATTACAGAAAAATAATTTATCTAAGATTGTAAACCATTCACTTATTCCATTTTATTTTCTTAACTTTTTGTGTAGGTAAGTACATATCAAAATGAAGAGTATTGTTTATATGAAAGTTATTAAGAATATCATATAAAAAATGTTGGAAAACTTTCACATCTAGCATTTACATCCCCTTCTTTTCCTTCCCAATAGCCAAAACTCATCTATTCTCAAGGTCCTCAAATAAGCAAAGATTATAACAAAAAGACTAATGCTAGATTTTGGTCTTTTATCAATTTACTAACTAAACGTAAATTGGACTTGAAATATGGAACAAATAAAACATCTTTCAATAAAATTTTGGACACAAAGTCTTTGTCTCCAATGTATATGACTTTACTAAAGTTACCATCAAGAAGGAAAATAGTAAAGTGCTTAGGAAACAACTGTAATTTACAAAAAAAGCGATTGAATCTAGACACATGTAATCGATGGCCCTAGTGTTTATAACCCACAAACCTAGCCTTACATTGTCAGCATAACAAATACTAGAAACATTCAATTTATTAGCAAAATGGATGTCACTCTCTCTATTGTTCTAGTGTTGTATAAGTATCACTCCCTCTCTCTTCAACATTCTCATAATCTTCTCCATCTTATTATTCCATTCACAAAACTAGTTGTCTTATATCTTTTCACATATATGAAAAGGTGTTTCCATTTTCTTTTTCAGCTAAAATCACCTTTGATGCCAGCTTTTATTGCCCTTGTATCTTTAACCTTTTTTGTTGTCGCATTTAAAGTAGTTTTCCTTTGTGTACACAACTGGATGACAATGATCATAATGACATTTATCTCTTTTATTTTTTACTTTTTTAAAAAAACTTTCTTACCACTTTGAATATGTGCTTTCAAGACCAATGTTAGTTCCATTACTAAATTCAATAAAACTCTGACTAACCTCTCTTTGCAAATCAATCATCAATACTATTGAATATGCTTTACTCATTGAAGACAATGGTTCCTGTAATAGTAGTGGACTTATAACTTGTTGATACCCTAAAAAATTACATTAATCCTGTTCTGTTTAGCATATCGTCCATATGCCTCTAAAAATCACAGTTACAATGAGGAATTAGATCCAAAGCAACCAATTCACCCTAAAGTTCTTCATGTTAGTGTGATATACTGATGTGCTATCATGACCGTATGATTTCCTAAAGTTCTTCATGTTAGTGTGATATACTGATGTGCTCTCATTACCATATGATTTAGATGATCTACGACTCTATAACTAATAGATTAGAATCCCATTGCTCTCTCCAAATATTTCACATAATTCGTTTTAAAGCTCTCTAAAATATGAGGTATACATAAAAGCCTCAACTACGTAATTATATAAGGAGTACTTTGTTGAAACTTAACATCATCTGAATTTTCTTTTGAAACCTTTATTGTACCATTAATAAAACCTAGCTTACACTTTGCTCCTAATGCGATCCTAGTAGCTCTACACTAATTTTTATAATTAGAACCAATCAATGGAGCTATGACAAGAATCATTTGAGGATTATTTGAACTTTGAAGTTATTCAGGATCATCATTATATTTCCTATTGGATCTCCCGTTGCTCAAACCATCTTTAATAAAGTCCAAACTTGATGTTGCCATAACTTTGACCAATATTTCAATGAAAAATACTAGAATTCTCACACTTAAAACAAGAGAAAGGTGGTATTGATACTATGACCGAAATCCAGACATGCACAACATCCAATTTGGAGAAGCTCTGAAAAAGTTGTTTATTTATGATTATTTGCTTTCAAGTTAAAATAAAAAACTGAAATTTGTGTTCTGCGTAAGATAAATGGGCAAAAGACGAAAATAACTCTAAACAATAAAGCACACAACTAAACAATATTAACATGTCTGTTTAACAGTAACAGATTTCAAGAGCAAGAAAAGGTTGAAGAGTTCAAGTTCTATTTCTATTTTATGCACAAGTCGGTAAATGGATCTTTGAAAAAAAAGTTAGGCAAATGGATTATCTAAGTTTATACTGAAATTGGGCTCTACGAAGAATTTGGGTTCTAGAAGTTTGAAGTTTGCGACGCAGACTAAGTGGGCTTTGCTTCAACAAATTGTTACAACCCATGTCCAGAGGTTCTCTTTATTCAGTTTCCAATTTCACATACAAGATTTTTCTCACTGCAAATGGAGTACGAAGAAGACGATCCACCAGCGGCTGTTGAAATTGACCGTACTATAGGAAAGATACTTGAAAACGAGGAAACTCCTGTTGGTGTCACCGTTATCACGGGCTATCTGGGTGCTGGCAAATCCACTGTAAAGACACTATCTTTCTCTTATACATTCTCTCTTACCCAACTTGTTTTATTAACCTTTTGTCCTGAGTGGGTATCAATTTAGGACAAAGTCATGTAAACATTTCTATCCTTGAGGTTTCTGAATGTTGATGTAGAGCTGATGCGTGGTCGCTTAAATTTGTCTCTAATTTAGTTGATTAATGGTTAGTGATGGTTGCACACGTGCTGGTTGTTTGGCCTTCTGTTTGAAGAGGAATTGTAGTCTTATAATGGGTTGTCATGGTTTAATTTCTAATTTGATCTATAGCATACTCTTTTACAAGCATGAAACTATCTATGTTGATCTATAGCATACTTTTTTACAAGCATGAAACTATCTATGGGAATGTTATTGACTCATGTAATGGACTGTTTTTGAACTTCATCTAAACATGTTTCACTTGGACCACTAGACTTGGTAACACACGGGGGCTTTTGTAATATCGATTAATTTAATATAACTGGGATGAGCTCTATCGAAAAATGATTCCTATGTGAATTCAACATGCTTTCATCTAATGTATCTTCAAGATTTCTTGGCAAATTTCTTTTTAATTTTCTTTAAGAGGGGTCTATTCTTTCTTTCTTTCTTTCTTTTTTTTTCCCTACTTTCCTACTTACACTTGCGTCTTATGTTTTAGCTGGTTAACCATATCTTGAATTCTCAACATGGAAAGAGAATTGCTGTCATTTTGAATGAATTTGGTGAAGAGATTGGAGTTGAGAGGGCTATGATCAATGAAGGAGAAGGTGGTGCACTTATTGAGGAATGGGTTGAGTTGGCAAATGGGTGTGTATGTTGCACTGTTAAGCATAGTTTAGTTCAAGCACTAGAACAACTTGTACAGATGAAGAAAAGGTACTCTATTTTCTTCCTCTTCTTTTACTTTTAATACTCTCACCAATCATCATGGGATATTGAGAAGTTTTGGAGATGATTGGGTGGAGTATATGGTTCTTATTCGGCAATTCACTTAATGTAACAAGCTTTTCTTACTTCCCATACATGCTGTCCTGCCTCCACTTCTACATCTTTGCTAAGGGAAACCAAAAAATCTCATAAGACGAGTAAATGTTGTAAACTGTGTGTTGTATTGCTCCCCACCTCCCACAATTTAGTTCCCATATTATGTTAAGGAGCCTACATGCTGCAAGTAGTATAGTTTCTCATGAGAAACGTAGTCATTTATTGATGTTAGTTTGTACAGAGTTTGATTGATTTTGAAGTATCATTTTACTTTCTGTAGACTTGATCACATACTGATTGAGACCACTGGGTTGGCAAATCCTGCTCCTCTTGCTTCTGTTCTCTGGTTGGATGATCAGCTTGAATCGGCCATCAAACTTGACTCCATTTTGACAGTGAGTTTTATCTCCCACGATAAATGCTTTTTGTAACTTGTCTGTATAAGACATTCTCTATATTGAATTTGTTGTTATACTCTATGAGCCAGTTTTAAAGTTGCAATTTGGAAGGTAAAATTAGATGTAAGCTGGACAGCGTGATAAACAACAGTGGATAGGCCTTTGATTTCATATGATGCACAAACCATAATCTCCCTTGGTTTTTGTTCCCACTTTATCTGCAATCTAGTAACTCTGAGTGAATCTTTTGAGTAACTGGGTTTCATAGGCTCTTTGGTTGGAATACGGGGCCTTCATGATTCCCCTATGTCCTCATAGTTCACAACTAAATTGTTGAAGAGTAAGGTTAGAGTCCCTTTTACAGTGAAAATGAGGATCACTGCCATTTACAAATTCTGCCCATTTTTTCTCAAATCTTGTTCCTCTTACATCTTGTAGCACTGGAGAATAAGACACTGACAATATATAATGTCTCTTTTTCTAGTTATATATAGACATGTGGATAAAATGATTATATAAATATTTGGAAGTTTCTGAGCTCATGGTACATTATATTTTCAATGGGTTGTTACAAATAGATGAAATATTTATGTCTTGCACTCACTTTCTTTGAACACATTATCACTCAGGTAGTGGATGCGAAAAACCTTCGTTTTCAGCTTCACAAGCATCGTAACTCAACTTCCTTTCCAGAAGCTTTTCTCCAAATAGCATTTGCGGTAAATGTGATTTCATTTAATGCCCACGAATGAGAGTGGTTTGCATAAGAATTTTTGTAAAAGTGCATATGATGTATCTGCATGGATTTATGTGTATCAAAGGACTATTTTTTTCTTCTGTTTCTTTTCACGCGTGGATATTCTTTTGATTAATTTTTTTATTTTACAGGACGTTATCATCCTAAATAAGGTTGATTTGGTTTCTTTCGAGGGCTGTGAATTGGCTTTGAAGGAACTGGAGAAGGAAATACGTAATATTAACTCCGTCGCCAAGATCATTCCTTCTGTTAGAGCTCAAGTGGACGTATGTGAGATATTGAACTGCCAGGCATATGATGCTAAAGTAAGTTACTGAAACTGTTCCGAAATTGTCAATAGTTCTTTTTTTTTTCTCCCTATTTATGCTAAATGTTACGAGTCCCATATCGGGGAGGCATGGTTCTAGAACAGGCCTTATAAGGCCTTGGGCTCTCCCTCCCTTCAA
>JAOTAY010000003.1:14068118-14081623 GCA_025629805.1 Erythroxylum baracoense | reverse complement strand
TCGGGGAGGCATGGTTCTAGAACAGGCCTTATAAGGCCTTGAGCTCTCCCTCCCTTCAAGCTAGCTTTTGGGGTGTGGTTCTCCCAAGGTAACTTATACTCGTAACACTAAACTATAGCTTAGTGGGTGTTTACTTAAGTTTTTATGGACTCGATTCTTAGCATGTGGCTCATTTGGAAGCACTGTTGAAAGAAAGTGAGTCTCTGACCACTGAGGATCTTCATGATGGAGGTGTGCGTACTATCTGCATTTGTGAGTCTCAACAGGTCGATCTCGATAAGGTAGGTACAAGAACATGCTTTAAGAAGTTAAGAGTAATTGTGTTTCATCTATTGAAAATTGCATGCTTTCAAAAATGAAAGAGGGAAGCAGTAGTTTAATCTTGAAGTCCCTATGGGAAGTCATTTGTATTTTCTCATAATTCTCAAAAAAGTAATTAAATTGATGGATTTGATATAGTACTTATGAGATCAGTGAGATAGATATTTTAGTACTGCCGGACGACAAATTTTTGGTCCCCAACTCATCTCAAATACTCAATTTAGTTCTCTAACTTCAAAAGACATCATCTCAAATGGATGACCAAATGAGGAAATTTATGAATTAGAGGACTGAATTGAAAATTTGAGACAGAGAACCTGAAATACGGTTGCCCGTACAATCATCCGACTGTTATTGAGTCCTTTACTTCTGTTCAATACATAATGACAAGCTAATTATGGTTAGTAAATACAATCAGTTTTTGAGATACTGCATTTTAGTTTTTCTTTTTAAGTGAGTCTTAGAAACTGCTGGTTCATGATTTTTGTATCCAATTGTTACAGGTTCGTTTATGGATTGAAGAGATTCTATGGGATAAGAAATGTGACATGGACGTGTATCGCTGTAAAGGGGTTTTAAGGGTTCAAAACTCTGATCCTGATCAACTGCATATTTTGCAGGTATTTTTTGGAGATCAAATGCTATTAAAAATTTCAGATGACGAGTTTACTTTCTCCTATTCCAGCCAAATGGAAATTAAAATTTTAGTGTTCAACTTTTATCATTTTTCTGTTTTTGCAAGGCTGTACTTTGTTGATGTTCTGTTTAGTTTTGTGTTCTGTAACGATGTTGTAGTCTTTTTCCTTTAACTGGTGGAAGTTTTAGCTGCCTTCTATTTTATATGTTTAACCACTTCCTAATAATGGTTAAGCTCTTACTAGGATAATGGTCAGAGTACCAAGTACAGAGCTCAGTTTGTGAGTAAAGGGCCTGATTGATCACCCACCCTAACCCTTCACGCTAGGAGAAACTTAACCTTTCAATACATTATTATGCTCTGTTTCTTATGTTAACTATCTTAGTATGAAACTTATTTTGCTCAATTCACTTTGTACAATTTGTGTAATTCATGTATTTACTACAAACAATGTCAGGCTGTGAGGGAGATATACGACATTGTCCCAGCTCGCAAATGGAATGAAACAGAAGATAAGATGAATAAAATAGTTTTTATAGGTAAAAGTCTCTTAATCCTAGATTACCCTGGTTAAAGATTTTCAGTAGACGAGACAAGGCCGATTAATCCTGGTTAACTTTGCTACTATTTTTCAGGTCATAATCTAAATGAGGATGTCCTCCGAAATTCCTTCAGAAGTTGTGTGGCAACAGCGTAGCTTGTGATTCCTGTAAAGCTATGATCAAATAAACTGTGAAAGTGTATCTCTCCTATGATTAAATCACATGTAGGATGAAAATCTATAGAGATTAGAGCCACAAAGCTAAGATTGGCGCCTAATAACAATTGACCGAATACAACTTGTGTTTCTGTACTTCTGTGCATTTGGATTCAATGTGGGTTGACCACTTTCTATCGATAGAAACATTGGACCTTTTCCCTCTCATGAACATCTCGAAGTACCATTTTTGGAAGTCAAAATTCATACTTTATTCAAATCAAATTAAAACTCTTATTCTCTATCAATTTTGATAAAATATTTCATTTATTTACCATATTAGATATAACATAATTAATATGTTATTAACTATTAATGAAATAAAATTAATATTACACATTAAATATTTATTTATATTTTAATATAAATAATAAAATATAAACATGATAAATTAAGAAAATAGTAAGAAGTTTTATATACAAATTAATTAAAATAATATATAAATAATCTTATATATAATAAATCAAAAGTTAATAAAAATTTTAACTTATTATTGTATTAAATAAATATCGATTAATAAATATAATAAAATACCAATTTTTATAAAATGAATTAATATTACATAAAGTGGTTATCATATTTAAGAATTGTGAGAGTTTATAAGATAATTACTGATTTTAGTTCCAAAATTTTTTTAGAAACACATAAGATTGATTATCTTTTAACTTTAATCATTAAAAAAATTCAAGAACTAAGAACTAACTCAACTGAATAAAAAAAGGAAACGCAAGTTAACCAAGGACTAAGGAGCTTACAAGCTTTAAGTATTCGTTGAGAAAGTTGGTCTCTGGTGAACTGTACTCGGGCCTAATCATATTGTCGGCATCTCTCTCCCGCCGCACGTTGGATACTTCCCAGAATTAACCCATCTCTCGGAGGAATCTACAGGTATGCACTTCAACGTTCAGTGAATAAATCGTCCTCTATTGACTGGGAACTCGAACCTTTTCTTGTAGTTCATTACTTTTTTATTACTAGAGAAAAAAATTGTTACTTTCCTTTTGGTTTACAAGCAATTTATGTTTCTTGATTTTTTGTTTTATTCTTTCAGTAGGGTTTTTATTTATTTATGTATAGATTTTCGATTGGCAAGTATAACTGTAACCGGAAAACCAGTTACTCCGATCGCAATCAGGGAATCTAGCTTGACAGAAGAGATTCCGGTGACCACAATCAAAACAAACCTGGGAATAAAGAATATTTGGAAGGAAATGTGTTTATATTGAAGATGCTCATTACAGTGAAATAAGTCTCCTTATATACCGGAGATTTTAGCATCGTCCCCTCTCTCCTACCAGCTGTCCTAGCTAACAGAATCGCAACAGAAGGTTTAACAAACTAACAGAATTACAACAGAATTTTTGGTAGGCTGAGTTGTTTCTGCTGTCACAATAAGTCTCGCTGTTTCGTTTAGTCTTAGAATTTGGAGTAGGAATAATTTGCTAAATCTATGGGATGTTTATAAAGCAATAGTTTGGTAGTTTATCTAATTCAATTTTTCCATTTTCTCCATAAATCTTCTCCAACTACGAGCCATGAACCATCGTAATTAAGGGTGACGAACTCCTTTTTGGTGATTTCAATTGTAGTACTTGTGTCATTTCAGATGAGCAATCACAGGAAAAAAGGGAATAATTTGGTTTTAGGCGTAAACAGGTTTTAAAAATGGCGAAAATTTTGAATGACCGAACCATATTGTTGTAACATTCTTCAATTTTGGGTTTGTTATATCCTGAAAATATACGTATAAGATGTCTTTCTGAGTGTTCTTGCATCATTTCTGCTTGCTTTGTTCTTGTATCATTTCAAGCAAGATAAAAATTTGGAGATGCCACCTGCGTTAACAGGCTGTAGTGAAGATATGTTTTTTCTGTTGGAATGTATCTGATCTTTTCACAGTTTTGTTTATATGATATTTGATAAACAATTTCAAAGAAAATAGAGTGGACAATGCCAAACTTGCTCATAGGAAGATGTGAAGCATAAACGTTGATGCAGCTGTGCTTGCTTTTCAGGCAGTAACTATCATTCAAGGAGGAGAATCCAGTGCCTCTGGACAATTCAAAATTTCCTCAAGATGGCTTTGGTTGTAATGTGTGGCCAGCCCTGCAGCGGGAAGTCCAGAGCTGCAAGTTGCCTTGCTGAAACTCTCAGAGAATCGGAATCAAAATTGAATATTAGGATTATTGATGAAGCTTCCTTCCATCTTGATCGCAATCAGAGCTATGCCAGTATGCCAGCAGAAAAGATTTTACGAGGAGTGCTCAGATCTGAAGTTGATAGATCAGTATCAAAAGACAATATAATCATAGTAGACTCTTTAAACAACATTAAAGGTTACAGGTATGAGCTATGGTGTTTGGCTCGTGCTGCTGGAACAAGATACTGTGTTATATACTGTGATGTGGAAGAAAGTCAGTGTCGAAAGTGGAATGATCAACGAAGGGAGAAGGGAGAAGCATCCTTTGATGCCTCCATATTTGATGACTTAGTGCGAAGGTTTGAGAGACCAGATAGCAGAAATCGATGGGATTCTCCTTTGTTTGAGTTATGGCCAAGTAAAAATGGAATCCAGAAATCTTGTGATGCCATTTTAGATGCTGTTTCATACTTAACAAAAAAAGTGGACTCCAAGACTCGGGATGTTAAAATTTTGCAGCCAACAATTGCTACACAAAGCACACGGTTTTCTGAGGCAAATTCCTTATATGAATTGGACAGGGCAACACAAGAGGTGATGAATATGATTGCTGAAGCACAATCCCAGGCTATTGGAGGACCCTTAAGTGGCATTTCTCTTGGTCAGGGCTTACCAACTCTCAATGTCTCAAGATCAATTGGACTGCCCGAGTTACGTAGACTAAGGCGCACTTTCATAAAGTTGACAGGCCAAACAAGTTTAAGTGGACCATCCCCTCCTTCAGATGCGGAGAGTGCAAAAAGGATGTTTGTTGATTACCTGAACAGGGAATTAGCAACTGCTTGAGTTCAGGAAAATAGGGAAGATATTGCTGCCCTTATATTTCTTCAGAATTAAAAACATAGGGGTCGTATTTTAACCTCTGATTTCAACATATTATACCAAAATTTGTGGCTAACAGGCTTGTCTTTGGGATATTTTAACATTTATACTTTTTCTTGTGATGAGTAGACGTAGGAAAAGGATGTTATTTATTTTAAAAGTTAATCTTCAAGCTTATTAGATTGTTTCTTTCCTTTTCTATTATGGTTTCATGTACACTCTTTGATTCAATCAAAAACCATTTCTTCCAAGACATTTTGGCTAAAATCCCTCGAGTTTCCTTTGAAAAGAAAAGGGATGAACCGCGGTTGACTTTACATTAACTTGCATATCTTGATTGACTATTCATAGGGATGGCAATTTGTTGAATTGGATCGGGTTAGGCTTGTTGCTATTCTTTCTAAAATGCAACTTGAGTTCGGGTGGAAATTCGATTAAAATTGACTAAGCTGCCCGAGCTTCAATTTGATTGCATTTTAAGCGGTTCAACGCTTACTCGAGGCTCAAACTCCTAATTTTTAACCTAATCCAATTTGGGACTCAATTTGACCTATCAAAGCTTCAAATTTTCCTACCTGCTGATACATCGACCATCGACTCCTTTGATATTGTCCTCTGTCTTCGTCGTCAAATCTACCATTGCCAAACATGGTAACTAACAAGTAAACACACAGAGACATCAAAGATCCAAACTTTTCACACGTCATCAAAACTCCCAACTCCTTTGCCCTCTCCGTCTTTGTCACCAATTATACTAATACCAAACATAAGAGATTTGACGTGTTTGAACTCGGGGAGACATCTCTAAAGCTAGAGGTTTGACACCATGTTTAAACGACCTCGTGAATTTTGTAAAGGAATGTCGCCGTTTAGTCATGGTATTGTATTAGTTTCACGCACGTGGGAGGGAATCCCTCCGGTTGTAAAACTCTTTTATTCGTTAAAGGAATTTTTAAAATTCTCAACAAAAAAAAACATAAGAGATAACAAACATGAGAAATAAAAGACATGATATAACATATAATAAAAATGGTAGAAATTAAAAACAAAGAATCAAGAGAAAATGTTTTTAAAAATTCATAATCTTTAGAATTCTCAAAAAATGTCCTTACAGTTTTTTTCTACAAAAATCCTCTAGGTTAACTTTTATTAAAATAATAATGAAAAATTCCTTAGCCTCAAAATACCCAAATTAGGTGAACCTATTTTTTTCCCCAAATCATGAATGCCCTTTTTTACAAAAATGAGACTAAAGATGTTTTCAAATCGAGTTCAGATTCTTGTTATTCTGTGCCTACTATGTTCTCTAAGTATCCATCCATTCAATTTCTGTGAGTTCATTTATTAGATGGATGAATGTTCATAAAACAGGGTAAGTACAGAGCAACAGGAACAGATGATCTGTTCCCTTTCAAATCCACAGCTCTTCGTTCGCAAGAATAGAGGTTAAAGAAGTCAAAGTTCAAAAACTATTAAAGGTACGTTTTAAAAACTTTTTAATTTATGGGATATTTTTGTCTTTGTATTTCAAGCATTAAAGGTTTTGTATTGAAGGAACAATTTTGTCTTTTGAGTTAAACCTAATTTGTCTTCGCATTGCACTCATTTCTTCTTGTTCTTCTTTTCTCCTTCCTTTTGATAGCTTCAACTAGCCCTCATTATTAGTTTATTCAATGTCTTACAAGATCCCGATGTCATTTCGAAGCTCATTTACACACCCCAACAATGCCTCTTATTCATTAGTTTTGGAGTACGCTTTGCAAGGCCTGAGGCTTAATATAACTTGCATTCTTAAACTTCTTTTCATAATCATCCCAACAACTGTTTCCTACATTTAGGTTGTTATTCTTTGCATCTACAAATTTGAGTTAGATCTTAGGATTCGAAGTGGTAGAAATGACCATTAAGTTCTTTCTTATGTTTCTGTTCTCCCATTTGTCACCTTTGATGTGATTAATATGACTGTAACTAATGTTGATATAGAAATAAGTGCACATGGGTGCAAACTAGTGCAACAATTGATGAACACTATTATCAACTTATAAAACTTCTTTGATTTGGTGTGAAAAACTACAATTGAAAATTTTATTTGAATATGGGATAAAATTGCTGGAAGAAATTACGACATCTGAAACTACTATTGAATTATTTGATTAAAAATAGCCTCATGTTGTGCTATAATTTCATCCATTCATTAATGCAACTACAAGTTGCAAAGTAGGCATTGTTGCCACAATTACAATAATATACGTGGTCTTCCATCTAGTTGACTATACTACTAGATGAATTTGTAGTGTCATTCAATCTTATCTTTTAAAGTTTGAAATTCAAAATTAGAAATATACGAGCATGTTGATGGTCGTGTTCTTCAAATAAATGTGTGATACTTTTTCGAGCTATCACTTACACAGAGACGAGCATGTAGCATTAACATGGCCTTCTCTCTACTCAACACACATAGGAAATACTCAACACGCCTCAAGACTCTCCATCATTACCATGTTGATCTCTTGCACTCTATAACTCAATGAAAAAGCTCCAAATAGCTCCAAACTTATCTTAATTCATTCCTTTTTGTTCCAAGTGAGTGAATTAGACCTAGAAACAAAATATGAACAAAAGTAAAAAAAATCTATAAAAATTCTCAAATAATCAAGAAAAATGCATTAAATATGAGACTAAATATCTGACTAAATCAACACTTATCAACTACTTCACATTTAAGCATTTGTTTGTCCTCAAGAAAATACTAATTCTAATTTATCAACTATTCTTAATATCCCCTTCTTCTTCATTTCAACCTATCTACCTACACTTTAAATGTCATGCCTCAAGAATCAAATCAAAATATAATTAAAATCAAGTAATCATAGAATAAATTTCACAAGACAAAACCAAAAATGATTTTTTGATAAAGCTTTCAAAATTAAGTGCAATAGAATTTAACACTCTTATATAAAAGATTCACTCAATTCACTCAAAATGTTTAGTGTGAACATCAATGAAACTCTCAAATAAATAAATAAAAGGTGTCTTAACCCTAGGCTTGTTAACATATCACATCTCCACTCCTATAAAATAAATTAGAGGTGAGAATCAAAAGGTCTTTCAATTAAGATATAGGAAGGTTTAGATGAGGTATTGGAAATGATACATTTTAAGTTGATCAAAATGAAGGAAATTGCATAAACAAGATCATATAAAAATTTCGTTTAACAAAACTTAAATATCCATATAGAATGTAAGTAAGGTGCAAAACACATCATATATCTTCTCTTTATCCTTCTCATAACTACAACAAATTAAAACACTTTTTTATTTTTTTTCTTTTTTTTAGCTTATAAGGAGAATATATCAAATATTGATAGGTAACACATGAGAAGATATAACTTCAAATACATAAGCGTGCATCTTTTCTCATTCTTGATAGTTTTTAATCTGATTAGTACTTTTACAATCAAGTAAATATAATCCTTTAAGTTGTAAAAATAAATATCGGGTTAATGAAAAAAATGGTTATAAGATTATAACAAGGTTAACATAATCTAAAGAAAAGTATAAGGCTCAAAATTGGTTATATCTAATGGATGGTCAAATCAAAGAAATGGGCTAAACAAAAATGTGATATAGGCACCTTTTTCATCTCAATGCCTCTAATATAAAGAATATAGTCTCGACTTACATAATAAAAGTAAGTTTTAGGATTATCCAACTATGTTGATATTCATACAACAAACAAAAGAATAATATGATATAATGACAATAAATGCTCATAGGCTTCAAACCTCACAATTTTGGCTCATGTGTGAAAAATTCAAAACAATTTCATCCAAATTGATAATCAAAGCATTCATTCATTGTGACAAATAAAAATCCATCTAATCGTGCTTTAATCACCAAATATGCTAGCTTAATTTAATGATTCACAACAACTAAAATGCTTTAAGATAAGAATCAACAAATTAGAGATAATTATAAAGAAGAATAAATAAATAAAATAAAAATATGCTTGAGTCGCAATTAAATATATATATCAAAAACTATACCCCTTTCTCATACATAAAATTGTACATTGTCTTCAATATATATAATAAAGCCCAGAAACGAATAAAAAAGTAATCAACATGAAAAAAAGGTAAAGTGAACTGGTACTTCCTCTGTTTATAATCTAGAAGTTTATATTCATAATGTGATTTCCATCCATTATTATCTTTGCAAAAATAAAACAAAACAAAATAAAATATTAAACAATAGCAAGAAAATAAAAGGAACACAATCTATTTATAAGTATGAAAAGAATTATGGTTTAGTATATTTTCATTGAAAAAATAAAATAAATAAGCACTGAAATATTGGTTTAGTAACGCTAATCTCTTACTAACTATCAAGACAAAATAAAATAGAAACTATACAAAAATAAAAATCAAATAAAAAAGAAACAAAAATGCCCCATCAAATATTCTGCGACTCTTGAACAATCTAAGTGACCATGTTAGATTCTTAGTTTAATAAGTGGCCATTCGTCTACTTATGATTGCCTCTATCAGGAGATTCATTTGTGTGATAGGAGTGTGTGGGTTTCAGGTGTCTTAGGATGCTACCTCTATAGTAGCTGGAGCATTCAATTGCTAATGATTTGGTGATAATGTAGCAACTCTCATCGATAAAGGTGGTATGCGGATCCTAAGTGTCTTGTAACCCATATAAGCATCTCCTCCATTTATTGATCCTACACCTCTAACTGTGCTACTCTAGTATATCGAGCAGGTTCCTTTATACTCCATCTGTAACTCCAAACTCCTAAGCTCCCATTAAAATGTAGATTGGTCTCTGTTGACCTAACATCTCGAGGGTGATAGGCACCATTTGATGCGTCAATGTCATCCTAGGTCGTCATTCTAGTAGTCCCATACATCGAATTAGTCTAGCCATGCATAGGCCTATATAGGTAGCTCTCACTTTATTTTTGTATGCCTGATACTTGAAAAACTAGGCCAATATGCTTATAAGTTTGATGGGGACCCTCTTTATAATACTGTAGAGGTAAGACAAATTCCTTTACCCACCACTCGAGTGTTATCTCCTCTCCCATTGATCGTGTAAGGAATTAATGCATACACATGTCTCACAATAGGAAATATCAGTTACAACACTTTGGACCTTGTTAGATCTTACAACCACTCTTAGATAATGTTCTACTAGTGTTTTCTAAGTAAATCTTACTAGGAAACACACTACTAATGCAATGTATTCCTTGATAGTAATGTACTCTTCCTAGTACAAGCGCATACAAAGTGAAAACTTGTTATAGTTTATACTATGCATTTCTCCAAGCACTCAAACATTCAATGTATTACGAATGTCCAAGGTGTAACGTCACTTCTCTATAGTGAAGGTGGTGAGGAACTCTAGAGTCAACTCTCTGTAGATGGGTCCTCGATCATGAAGAAGCGATCCTATCCACCATCACTGATCGAATCTCATGTTTCTTGACTAAGCTCAATTTGGTCCAGCGTCACTTAATCAATGCTTTAGCTCTCGAAGTAAGGCTTTGACCTTAGTATCTCGAACCGTGCAATGTGAGTTGATGTTATGAAATGAAGTATAGGATGTGTAGGTTATGCAGGCTTTGGCTGTCAGCAAGGTTGTTGTGAAGTACCCTCACCCCTTTACCTTTTACTTGGTACCATTCTCTTTTTTTCATTATCACTTAAAATATGAAAGTAGAAAAAATCATCAAAACAAGGCAATAATATACATCAACCAAACTATGATAAACAAACATTGTAACATAATCTCATAATCAATTAGTTACGAATTAATAACATTAGCAAAAATAAATCAAATTAATCCATATAATGGCATTAACAACCCAAAAACATCCAAATTAGTCAAATAATACTTCTTTATATCAAGTTAATTAAAAATTGCAATTAATTTATCTAAACACCTTAATTAATTCAAATAAGCCCAAATAAAATAAAAATACCTAAATATTATGCAATTAAGCAATGTAAAAGCCTATATAAATGTAAAACCAACAAAACATAAGCAATTACTGATTTAATTTTATAAAAATCAATTAACAGTCCTAAAGGATTAAAACTAACAAGAAAAAAACTAAAATAGCTTTAAAAATCCTTAAAAAATATGAATTCAACATGCAAAATAGCTCAAGAATATTAATTAAACCCCCTAAACCCTTCCGATCATATGGGTAATCCCAAACTAATCTACAATGCCCAAAATATGGATTCCAACACCTAAATTTCCCAAAATTGTTCAACAGCTTAAGAATAATTGACACAAAGCATAAAACATACCTTAAATTTATGAAATTTTAAGATGAATAGGATGGGAGATAGTTTTCACACAAGGAAGGAGTGGATGAGTGTCATCTAAAGGAGAAAAATAAGAGAGAAAGTGAAAATGGGATTTTTGTTGGTGGGACACAATTTACAAAGGATTTTGCACAATATGGTTGGCAACACAGCCTTGTAACTACATCGTATTAAACAAATTAAGGTTAATTTTTACTAGACACGAGCGTGATAGGTTGAAGAATGGATGTGTAGGGTTTTTAGATGGGCATGTGCCTCAAATATGTTATGACAGAGTTTAGCACTTGCCATAATAAAGGAGTGTTGAGACTTAACATGACTATTTTGACACTAAAATTAAGAAAAAATGAAATCTACATAGCCACTAACATAAGCGTGTTAGTAGGCATATAGTTTTTTTGCAACTTTTGGAAAAACAAGAGAAAAGGAAAAAAAATTCAATAATCACCCATATGGGTGTGTTGGTGGTCCTATATTTTACTATTTCTCAAACAACTTACCTGGTTTTGGCAATATAGGTGTGTTGATGGGTGTATAAGTGACTTACAGTGACTTTTAGTAACATAGGAGTGTTGATGGGTGTGCAACTTATTGTAACTTTTAGGAACATTTTCTCTAGGTAGAATATGGTCCTGTTTCTGATCACCAATGAGCGTGTAGTTCAACATGGCCATCAACAGGGGTGTGTTGATGGATATATAACTCAATATAACTTTTTAACTTAGTCAAATTTTCCACCTACTTTCAACTTCAAACTAACACACATACCCAAAGCATAAAAGAAGAAAATGGCATCCATATAACCATAAACTGATATAAAATGTATACTGAACCACAAAGTTAACATAGACAAAATTACAAAAATTTAAATAAAATTACCAAACTAAAACTTGAGTTGCCTCCTAAAATGCATGATAGGTATAGTTTTAACTATGTTTTGACAAGATTTTTAGAATGTTTTTAGGTGTTTATTAAATGATTGTCATATGTATAGTCTTATATTGTGTTAATGTGAGTGTTTGTTTATTTCTAAGTGTTTGTGTGATTTAGAGCATGATTTCAATCTTAATTTTATATTTCTTGAGGTTTTTAATGTGTTTATTAGTGTTGGAAATTAGATAATTGAAAAAAAGGATGATGGATGTGCATGGGCCTATATGGCTAGGGTTACAGTTATGATTCCCATGTCACGATCGTGACAGAGAGAAATTTTCCAGAGTCACGATCCTGACTGCCATATCACGATAGTGACAAACACTTCCTAGGCGCGAGCTTTTTCATCTATCTTAAGGTTTCGGGGCATTTTTGGTACTGATTAAAGTGAGAAAACCCTAGTTACATACCTAAGCCTAATACATTATTTAACAATGTTAAACACACTAAAAAAGGCAGCAGCCAACACACCAAAATGGATCAAACATGAGAGATCAAGAAGAACATCCAGGATTTCCAGCTTTCAAAATCAAGACCTAAACAAAGTTTCTCCTTTTTGATGTGTAATCTAAATTCCAAGATGTTTAATATATTTATAAGTTTCCAATTTTTGTATTAGGGTTTATTCTGAATTTATTTTGTGACTTTGATTATTATTGATTCAATACATATTCCGATGTTTGTGATAATTGTGCACGCTTATATTTGACAACAAATCAAGAGAGTGTGTCAAAAGTAATCAGATTAGAATGTGCAAAAATAATTGGCAATTTAATAGGTCCTACAATTATCAAATTAATAATCATTTGAAAATAGATCTTGTATGAGAAATTAATTATCCAATAGATAACTTTAAATCTAATTGGAAATGTTAGGGAAAGTTTTGTGAATCGAGAGGTTACAAATCTGAAATTTTTATTTCAATTAAGGTTAGTTGATTAGGTCTTGAGAGAAAGTAATCAAAATATTAGGAAATCTAGGATCAACACATAATTGGATCAATACTAGTTAAGGAAACAAAATAAAGGAAGAATAAGTCCTGCATTCATCCTTGATCAAACCTTAAATTAATTGGCAACCCACTTCTTATTTTCATATTGGTTTTGATTTATTATTTTCTTCAATTTATGTTATTTATTTCATGCCACCTTAAATAAACTTAGGTTCGAATTGGTTCTTGCATAATCCTTGTGGGAATGATACCTTTCGGTACTACAAGATATAATTCGTATATTTGTGGGTATTAAAAATTTTATTATGTATAAAACTTGCTCAAGAAGTTTTTGGCATTGTTGTTAGGGATTTAGATTAGGACTATTTGAATTCCTTTAATCTAAGGGCTTTTTGCCATTGTTGTGTCCTTTCTACTTCATGAACACAAGAATTACTTAGAGTTTAAACAAGATTGAAGAAACTCTATGATACGGAAACCCCAAGAAAACAAGGTTCTTGAAACCCCCTAATCCTATTGAATCAAAACCCTAATCTTTCTAT
>JAOTAY010000003.1:14028944-14055039 GCA_025629805.1 Erythroxylum baracoense | reverse complement strand
TGCATGCATGTACAACCATTTCATGTGCAAACATTCACTATGTATTATTCATGTGCATATATGAATGCATGAATATGCCACAGACACTTTCAATAACTCTAACCCGATCCAAATTGACCAAAATACCCTTCCTATAAGTGAGGGGATGTTACAATTAAATTATCATAAACAAAATTAATTCTCTAGCTAAATTACTAATTAATAAAAATTTTAATGTCACTCTTTAAATATACTTCTTTAAAGTTTAAATATCAATCTTTAACATGCTCTTAAATCATCTTAAATAAAATTAATTACTTTACTAAATTACAAACTAATAATTTTTTAATATGCTTCTTACAAAACATTTTTAATATCATAAAAAATTAAAATTTACATTTTCATCTTATTTTAGAATTTTATTATTTATTTTAAGTATAATCTCTTCTTTTTATAGTACTCATATATGAAAATTAGAAAGTTAAAAGAAAACGAAATTTCTAATGTTTTATTAATTTTCCCATGAATGCAACATTTAGGTGGAAGCATAAGAGATATCACTTTCCTATAGTTATAATATATTAATATTCTTGAAACAGTGACATTATGCAAACCAAAAGCAGTAAAGAATATGACGTATTCTTTTTATTCAAAAAATATATTAATATTCTCAATGCAATTTAAAGTAACCAGCGTACTAAAAGCTTTAGTACACCTATCTCTCGTCTCTGTCTTCTTTGTACTCATTATAACTACACAATCTAACATGTCAATTGTTATTGCCTCGCCAATTCCTCTCCTTCTCGTTTTTCTTTCAATTTCCAACCTCTATTGCCACCATCAACGCTGACCTTGAAAATATATACGGACGTTAAAGGGTCAGGCTGGGCAAGAGCCACCCCTAGCCTAGCTCTGCCCGACGGAAGAGTTGGGTAGCTCGTGACCCTATCCAATCTTATGTATATTTTTAAAATAAATTAAAAACAACAATGTTTCTGACATTTTGATCGGATCAGTCCGGTCGTCCTCGGCCTGTGGCCAATCAACCTGATCAATTTGGGCCAAAATGTTGGGTAGAAAGCATGAAAGTTGGACGTTGCAATGAGATATTTTCTTTGTTCAACACCGATTAAACACTTTTCTTCGAATGAATGTCCAGCCAGCTGATTATCATACATCAGAAGAATCGTCAAGTTCACCATAGTCTGTTAGAGACAGTAAAAAGAAAAAAAAATTGGTTAGAGCCAGTAAAGACTATTGTGAACTCCCTATTTTTTGTTCTCCACATTTTATTATTTAATCAACTAATTTTTACTCACAACGGTCAAAAATAAAAATTAAATTAGAAATCAATCTAATTTGTGTTTAACCTGGTCGACCCGACTAATCTAGTCCGATTTTTCCATAATTGATTAAATCAATTAAATTACTACCACAACCCAAGTTTCTATAAATCTATATTTGTTCCAGATGTTATTTGCAATTTTAGAATTGGTTTACAAGTAAATTGATAACTTTCAAAATTGTACTCTGAATTAGAAATGAAATTAACATCTCCCTTCGTTAAACCAAAAACTTTCACAATCTTAGTATAGATAATTATTACATTGTTCTTTTATTACTTGTTTTACAAAATAAAGATCAGTAAAATAAGTTATAGAAAAGGGGTTTTAAAATGGACAAATTGCAAATATTCTCTGTTACAGTTACAGAAGAAATGGAATGATCTGTCTGCTCAGTGTCTGCATCCTTCCAAGTCCCACATGCGAGAGGCTTACGTATTAGTGAAAGCATTTTAGAGAAGGAAAGAGCGTTATAATTGGTCCCTGCTAAAAATAGACATTTATGTGTATCTGTCTCTCTCTTTCTCTGTTCTCTCTTCTTCAATTTTCGTGTCATTTTGTCTTTGAATCTCCATCACCCAAATTGGTATTATTCCCGCAAAAACCCTATAACCCATTTTCTTTTTCCATCATCTCTCGTGTTCTTTCTGATCTGATCTGTTCTTTTTTCTTTTTCTTTCTCGAGATCTGTAGTTTTCTAGTTTAATGCAAAAACTGTTGCTTTTTCACCTTTTCTTTGAGAATTCTTCGGTATTTAATCATCAAAAGTGAAAAGTGAGTTCCGGAAATCCGTCTGTTTGCCGGCTTTTTTCTGTTTGGTTTTTTATTTTGTTTTTATCGAACATCTGAAAACAGAATGTTGGAGAAATTTAAAATGATTGAAAAGATTGACTATTTTTTCTTGGGTTCTTGTTTCGACTTTAATGTCAGGTTGATCTGATTGGTTTGCCACCAGATGCTGCTCTCACATTACTTAATTTCTCAATTCTCTGTTGTTGTTGAAACACTGGCAAGTAGTGAGTATACCTTTTTTGTGCAATTGTGTGAATTGTCGATTTGTTGCCAGAAACTGACATTTGGGTTTTGGATCTCAATACCCGTTTCGAATTTTGAGATTTGGGGAAGCGGGGTTTTGATTGGTCGATGATCGATCTTCGTATGGTATAGGAGTGTAAAGGAGGTCTTTTTCGATGCTTGTACGTATTGCTCGGGTTCATGGTAATGTATATAGAAGCCTGTATGTTATGATTGGCCATGGTTTTCCAAGCTCCTGTAGACTGGGTTCCATAGTCATTTAGTTGAATTTTGAGACTCTTCAACAATTTTGGACATGAGAAGCCACTGGTTCAATAAACTATCTGTCACTTCCGGACCTGTACCGAGGCGTCGGTGGTTGTTACTGATCCTTGTTGCTGCGATTGCTCTAATTGTAATCTTAGCATCAAGTACTTCAAGTGATTTTGATCCTGTGCCTGCCACTCCTGTGCCTGACATTTATTCCAATTTTAGGAGGCTAAGAGAGCAAACTTCACTTGACTATTTGGACTTGAGAACTCTGTCACTGGGATCTACTCGACAAAAGGAACTTGAATTTTGTGGAAGAGAAAGAGAGAATTTTGTCCCTTGTTATAATGTTACTGCAAATTTGTTGGCTGGGTTTAAAGATGGAGAGGAATTTGATCGGCATTGTGACATGTCAAGACAGAGGGAGCGGTGTTTAGTTCGCACTCCAAAGGACTATAAGATTCCACTTAGGTGGCCTGTTGGCCGGGATGTGATATGGAGTGGAAATGTGAAGATAAGCAAAGATCAATTTCTTTCGTCTGGAAGCATGACTAAAAGGTAATAGCAGATGTGATTTTCTGTTCTGTGATAAACGACTCATTAATGTCCCACAGATTCACTGATATTTGTTAATGATCTTATAGGTTGATGTTACTCGAAGAAAATCAAATTGCTTTTCATTCTGACGATGGATTGATCTTTGATGGTGTCAAAGATTATTCTCGCCAGATCGCAGAGATGATTGGATTAGGGAGCGACTCTGAGTTTCTTCAATCTGGTGTAAGTCGTCTTTTATTCTCCTAAGCTCTTAGCTTGGAGTTTGGTCTATAAAAGCAGTAGCAACTTTTGATTATTGAACATTGTAATTTCTAGTCTAAAATGCTCATGATCATATTGACATCTAGGGTTTGACTTTTGACTTACCTTTTCAATTTCAAATAGATGTCTATGGTTTTTGATTGTCTAGCATTAATTGCAGGTGCAAACTGTATTAGATATTGGTTGTGGATTTGGTAGCTTTGGAGCTCATTTGGTGTCGCTCAACTTAATGCCGATCTGTATTGCTGCATATGAAGCAGCAGGCAGTCAAATTCAGCTTTCCCTTGAGAGGGGCCTTCCAGCTATGATTGGGAATTTCATTTCACGCCAACTTCCATATCCATCACTCTCTTTTGACATGGTTCATTGTGCACAATGTGGTATTTATTGGGATGAAAAAGGTATATAATATAGGATAGAGAATAATGTCAACAAATAGATAAAAACATGGGTGGACGGTGAATAACCTTACATTACTAAGTTTCCGTATTTAAGATGTGAAAATAGAAGCATAGATTTAAGAATCACTCCTAAGTTTTGTACATGTTAAAGTGTTAATATCACACTAGTAGGTTCTTAGAAATCACTTCTGAGGTTTAGAAATCACTCTTAAGAAAATACACCACACTTAGCACACTGAAATTTTCAGAAAATCCCCCTTTTATAAACCGAACTTACAAACGTTGTATATACATATATATACACTTGCCCAATTAATCCTATTAAGGGAATGAATCAACTTTATTTTTTCTCTAATAAGCCTTTGAACCCTAACATAAATGAAAAACACCTTAAAGCAAACTTCTTCTAATTCAACTCCTAATAAGAAGTATGTGAATTAAAGAAAATAGATTAAAAACAGACTATTAAAGAAAATAACACTTGAAACAGACCATTTTACACAATGAACAGTGCACAACTAACACTACCCGAACTAGTTTATATGCCTATCAGTATAACTGAAATTTCTAAATCTGTTAATTTTTCATGATAGTTAATCATGGCTGCATTTTAAATACATAGGTTATTACAATAAACATGATCAGCTACAGCTTCTTGTTCGTTTCAATCATTTTCCTATGGTGTCATACTTTTGCTTCTCTGTGGTGCTTTGCCACCCAACTTTGATTTGGAAATGGCGTTAAATGATTGATAATAAGAACGAACCCAATGGTGCTCCTCCAGGGGCAATTTATACATTATGGTTTTGGGGAAAGAATTTGATGATTTAGTATTAAGTTTTAGTTATTTCCTGTTTCTAATAAGTACATCAATTACATTATTGAAAACAGTGCTACTTCCCCCTACTGAATTGGTGAATTTAGTGGTCACAGAACATTTTGAGTATCAATACCCCCTACCTTTTCAAAATTTGAGTATCAACAATTGCAGCCTTGTCTGTTCCGTTGATAGTCTTCACTGATCCTAAGTTGAAGGGTAGCATTCATTGTCCATCTTTGGTTTCTGATAGTGGTTAATAAAACAGATGGTAAATTCCTTATGGAAGTGGATCGGCTTCTAAGGCCTGGAGGTTACTTTGTGTTAACCTCACCAACAAGCAAGCCACGTGGTGGTTCATTGAGGATGAAGAAGACAAGCATGCTAACTCCTATAGAAGAATTCACTGAGAGAATCTGTTGGAGTCTTATGGCTCAGCAGGATGAAACATTTATCTGGCAGAAAACTGCAGATATCCATTGCTACAACTCTCGGTGAGCGCTGAGGACACTTTGACCAGTAATAGTTTTCTTATCTATGTTAAATGAATGCAATTTTGGGTGGATGTTTGAGTTGGGGTTAGTTGGTTTGCATCTATTCATTACACTTTCCTTCATTTCCTAAACTATTAATTTACTAATTATAGGTATTCCATTGCTTCCCTTTTGTTTGAAACTGCAGCAAGCAAGATGCAGTACCACTCTGTGATGACAGGCACGATATTCCATCTTATTATCAACCTCTTGTCTCATGTATAAGTGGAACCACTAGTAAACGATGGATTCCCATCCAGAACAGATCCTCTGTTTCCAATTTTGGCTCGGCTGAGCTTGGCATTCATGGAAAGTATTGTTTCAAATTGCATTTCGATCTCTTTAGCTTCACAACTTCATTTACTGTATCTAATATCCTCATGACCTATCCACGGTCTTCTCTTCTTTCTTTAATTTTTCTTGAAGATTTATCAGTCACCTTATATACATGCCTGTCTTACTTAGCAGATTCATTTTATCCTTGCAGGAGTTGAACTTGATGATTTCTTAGAAGACTTGCAGATATGGCAATCAGTTCTGAAAAACTATTGGTCTTTGCTTACACCTTTAATTTTTTCAGACCATCCTAAGAGGCCTGGTGACGAAGATCCACTACCTCCATATAACATGATACGGAATGTAATGGACATGAATGCTCATTATGGGGGTCTGAATGCTGCTTTTCTGGAGGACGCGAAAGCGCTGTGGGTAATGAATGTTGTGCCTGTCAATACTCTCAATACACTTCCTCTCATACTTGATCGGGGTTTTGCTGGTGTTCTGCATGACTGGTATTTATTTATTTTCCTTGCCTAAACAGAACTGTGCAATTGTATTATGTTGTCTTTTTCTCTTGTCCTTTCTTTCTCATGGTTCTACATTTGAGATAGCTACTATTTTTGTCTCAAAATTTTCTTTACATACATGATGGTTCCCAGGTGTGAGCCCTTCCCAACATATCCCAGAACTTATGACATGCTTCATGCGAATGGACTTATCTCGCATCTTAGTTTTGAGAAGTGTGGCATGATGGACTTAGTTTTAGAAATGGATCGAATTTTGCGGCCTGAGGTAATATTAACCACTTCAACTTATGGCTGCCAAGTGATGCTTATCTAGTTTATCATTTGAAAACCTGAACTGAGGTCATTTAAATGCACTATCATGTTGTGTTGCTTGGCAGGGATGGGTAATTCTTTCTGACAAATTGGGAGTAATTGAGATGGCTCAGGCTATTGTCACTCAATTGCACTGGGAAGCTAGAGTGATTGACCTACAGAATGGCAGTGATCAGAGGTTGCTTGTTTGCCAAAAGCCATTTGGAAAATGATTGATCTAGCATCAGGGATTCTACTACTGTGAAACTGTACATTCTGTTCTGGTAATTCCTTTATATCGCTCTGGAAGTTGGCGCTTTTAATATGATCATTATGATTTGGATTAGCTATTGCTTAACACTGTTATACAGTTTTCTGTTTAAGGAAGGATAGTTGAGAGTCCATGCATGGATATCATAAAATCTCCTAAACAACTCTATATTTTCACTCTTTTAACCTCTTGGATTCATGAGTTCTTCATTTGCAACTGACTTGGTTGTCATAAATAAGCTGTTTCTTGTTAAATTAATTGAGAACTTGAAAAGAAGTGTGCCCCACGTATGCAAAGCTAAACTTGAGATCTATGGATATAAAATTAAAAAAAAGTATCAAGTTTTAGTTCAGCATATTTAATCATCCAGACTGACTTCATCTTTTTGTTATTGGCAGAGCAATTTTTTGGCCGCAACTTCATGTGATAAAATCCTAGTCTTGTTTTGACGTGATAACAACTAAACTGCGGGAAAACAAAAACTGTAGATTAGAAAGGAGGCTTTCGAGGAAAGTAGCTACGAGGGGATCCAAATTTTTTGTTGTTAAGGCATTGGTAGTAATTCATTCATGAAATTTTTTTTGGGTTAATATTCTTTTTTCAAGTGTTAGTTTCTTCATTTTCTGCTTATTGAACTCAAATCTCTGTACTGAACTACTGCTACTTGGAAGGAGAATTGACAGGCCACAAAGTGATAGTGAAAATTGTTCATCTTGTTCAATAACAATGCTTTCAATTATTTACTTCATCACAAATTCAGCTTATTCTTATGGGAACAGTTGAGTTGATTTTGGCAGGCAATCATTAATATATAGTTTCTGTTGAACAAAAGCTTTTGAGGCAATGAGTCAAGTTGCCATATTATAGAAGTCAGAAATCTATCAAATTTTTGGGGCTGGAAGCTAAAATGGATGCAGGCAGGATGATAGTTATAGTATTTTCTTCCCACCAAGTAATTGTGATCTTTCGTTCAACACTGCAACATAAAACGTGAATGTAATAATACATGTAGGTCCTCAAAACTTCTCATATTTTTCAAAGTAACTTTTCACTAATTCACAGTTAAAACTTATGAAATTGTTTGGATTTAGAGACAATGGCGAAATTTCTCCTAGTTAAGTATGTTTTTTATGTATAAAAGTTTCAGCTTTTATTAGTTTATCTCCTAAATTTTGTTTGAATATTTGCTTCAAATTTAAAACCTTGGTTTTGTTTATAAAGGGAATAGGCTAGCTCTTTCTTTTCTCATTAGTTGCACGGTAGCAACGTCTTTCTTTCTTTCGTTTTTTTAATAATTTTTTTGTAGTTACGATTCGTGATTGGGACCTGATTTAGGACGGAAACTTCAATGTTTTCTTCAAATAAAGTATGTTGTTCGAACACCGGATGGCTTGTGCTTCTGTCAGAGTTCCAAAATTATTCTATCTACTTTTATGGCATCTAATTGCATGAAAAGTTTGCAGTTCTGCAGAAATATGAAAGACCATACTATTACACAAATACTGAACAGAAATACAAAAGCTTCAATGGTTCAACTGAAAGTTGTTTCTTAAGAAACAGTACGTAATTATAATAACGTATGAGGATTGAGGACATATTTCCCAATTTCTAGTTTATCATAAGCTTCATATATATGCTTGCATTCCAACATCTAAGTTTCACTCCAACAACGAATCGTTTCAGGTAGAGTTATGGCTAAATACCAAAAAATATCATTAATTTTAAAGATCTTTGAAAAGAACAAATAATAATAATAACAATAACAAATAAATAAATAATAAATAAAACACGATAACACAACACTACACCTGAGTCCCAAGCCTGGGTCCGCACGCGAATTCATGCAACTCAGACTTCCAGAAATTCATACATGTTAGAAATCACAAAAAAAGAAACTCTGTAGGTTCATAACAATTTATTGGTTTGGGAATAGGATTGATCGTTGTGCAGATGCAATGTCAGCGTAAACATTTTGTTCGGATCATTGTGATCATTAACACGTCATCCGTTTGACGATGGCTTCTTAATCTTATTTTAAATAGTACAAAGTCAAATATGCAATTATAATTCAGCTGACGTTGGCATTCTAATATTCCATTGCTGCTCAGACCACTGAAGACAATAAAGAAATGCTGAAAAGCAGCTTACTGACATGCAACTGCCAAAGTGTCTCTCCTTTAACCAAGTAACGCTATCTGATAACCACATTTTCACTCTTATGTAGTACATATATCTCTGGTGTCGAATATGAATAGTCAGGCGCAAGAGGTTCATAAGAAACTAGATCATGTTATAAATAATCACTACACAGCAATTTAGCAATTTGTGACGATTCTGACTCCTATAGTCTATTGATGATGGTAAAATGATACAATAAAAGTTCAAAGAGTTTTTTTTCCGTAGTAATTATATGAGTTTCATTTGAAGGCTAAAGAGATTTTTTCTTGGGTTAATTACCAAAAGTATTTTTTTTCAAATATAGCCCAACGTTAAGTCAAGTCATTCGTAGAATGTCATATGCAAGTTAATTTCTACGTCATATTATAATTAAATTAAATCAATCGTTATTAATTCACTTTGAAGGGATTAGGCATATGAGAGAAGCGAGTAAACAAATGAGAGAAATAAATCGTCCAAACTGAAAATCAATCTCCATACAAAAACACAAAGAAACTTTACAAATCAAGGTGAGATAATCTATGTTATTTTTGTCTTTCATTCTTCTCTTTGCTAATAAAAGTTTATGTTTCTTACTTTGTTTTTTCCTATGGGCCTCATCACCTCTTGTCAAAAACTACTATAGCCATAAATAATTAACAATGCTCCTTCCATAGAAGCCCTTCCTTTTGATAAAAGATGCTCCAGAAAAAAAGATAGTGCTCTTAAATTTAATAGTGACAATAAGTGCTACTTTTAGCATAACTCTCTCATATTGAATACCCTCCATTGATATATTATTAACCAGGCCAAAGGATGCTTTCTCACGCCACCTATAGGTCCTCCTAAGAAACCTCCTCCCTCTTCAACGACCTTCTTGTTGTTCTTCCCTTTATATACCCTCTTACTCTTCAATTTCCACTCAACAGCAACAAAAGCCTCATCTTTCTCTTCTTCTTCTTCTTTCTTTCAACTCAAATTTCCACACTATCACTAGATATTTAAGCTTTAAATGGGTTCTCTGGATAAATCTTCAACTCTGGAACGTATCAGACAACACCTGTTAAACAGACTTCACTTCCATGGGCAGTTTCTTGTTCATCAAAAACCTTGAATTGTACACCTTTGATTCTAAGCAACCAAAGCCCTTAAAGAGTTCGACTTTAAGCAAATGAAAAGCCACCTCGACAAACATATCCATACCTCCTAGAACGTCACGACGGTTAACAATAGAACCTAGATTGAAAACCAAGAGAAACATTACAAAGGTGTTCATCGACAACCATGGGGCAAGTATGCGGTGGAGAGTTGATAGTTACTATAGGTTGAGAATTTTTTAGAAAGAGAAAGTAAGTCAGTAAGAGAAAAGAAAATGGAAAATTTTCAAGAGAAAGAAAATTGGACTATCTTTGGAGTAAGTGAGTGAAGAAGCAGAGGGACTTTTTTTTTAGTACAAAGGAAAAGAAACCTAAATTACAACATTAACGCATGCCCCGGCAATACAAAGTTCCTTGCTGATCTTGATGTACAAAAAATAGCGTTTCCAGCGGGGGTTCTGAAAGGACATGCAATCCTGGTCGTGCTCGCATAGCTAATTGAGCCAGATTGTCAGCGCTCTGATTCCCCTCCCTGTATATGTGTTGAATCTGCACCTTTCAAACCCGATCCAACACCTCCTGTATGCCCTGCATAAAAAAAGTGTCCTCTGTAAGTAGTCATTCGAAAGAGGAAAGAATATTGATTACCTCTAACGAATCCACTTCCAGGATGATTTTTCGATAACCATGATCCCAAGCCAAATGAAGACTCTCTCGGACTCCACTCAATTTAGCAATCAAGGATGAGCATGCTCCAAATTTGTGTAAGAATCCTTCATACCACTGGCCGTTGCAGTCTCGAAGTAATCCCCTAGTCGTACCAACAGAAGAATCGGGGTGCACTGCGCCATTTGTATTTATTTTGATCCAAACCTTCGACGGTGGTGTCCATCTAATAATATGACGTACGGGGAAACCCAGTGCGGTGGCGACTCGTCCAGTCACCACTTGGGCTTTCCTGACCCAATTTGCATCTCTATTACTAAGCTATATCCTACTTCAGGCCACTTAAAATCATCTTCAAAAATACACCTTTTTCGCCACTATCATATAAACCAGCAAGAGACGCCAAATATTGTGGCCCACTCGTCCACCTGCATTCGAACTATATTAGATAGATTGTACTACAGCCAAGTCACCTCGTGCCACTAGAAGAAGGAGGACTCCAGCCTTGCAAGATACAATTTACGCCAAAAAGCCTTCACCCTATGACAATCTTGAAATGCATGCAATGTGGTCTCTTCGTGACCCCAGTACTGACAATTGCTATCCGTTGCTATGTGTCGAGCCACACATTGGTTGTTAGTAATTAACTTCCTGCTAGCTAATAGCCACAGAAATGAGCGAATACGCTAAGGCCCTGGCTATTTCTGTATCACATTCCAGATCAGGTTTTGGGGCATCGCATCTAAATCTGTGATTAAGTCATAAGTAGATGCCACTGTGAAAGCACCATGGTGGCCTGGACCCACAATTTGGTCCTGGCCCATGTCAGCGGTTGGGGGCCGAATCGTCACCAGAACTAGAGAAACTTGTGAGGGGAGATAGGGCTGGATCCTATTCTATTTCCAGGTCCCATCCTCCTCCACATACTCTGAAACTGTCGTGTACTTCCACCTGTCCGAAAGGGGAACCAGAGTCTCGTTTACTAGGGGACCCCTAGCGTCCAACCATCTGTCTAGCCAAAAATATATCTGGCTGCCATTTCCTATATGCCATTTGATTCCTTGGCAGACATAATCCCATATTGCTGCTATTCCTTTCCAAATTATCGACGCCCCTTGTTTATGCAGCGATGGAGGGATATGATGTACTTTGAGTCGGTGTTTAGCTCGAAGGATCTGTACCCATAGTGCTGCGGGGTTATTGAGCAAATCCCAGCCCAATTTAGTAAGTAGTGCGTCATTAGTCGCTCTAATTCGTTTGATCCCAAAACCTCCAGCTTTCTTCAGTCGACAAACGGCTTCCCATTTGACTAAGTGAGGTTTCCACTTCTCATCTTGGGACCTCCAGATGAAGGTTCGCATTATTTTCTCTAGCTCATCACAAAGTTGACAGGATAACCGCATAGTTTGCATTGTATAGATGGGGATAGATGAAATCACTGATCGTGTTTAGGTGACTTACCCCGCCAAAGATAACACCCTAGCACTCCACCCAGCTAACTTTTGTTGGAACCTATCTAGTATATATTGATAGGTATTTCACATTGTACGCTCATGGATCAAAGGGACTCCTAAATATTTGCCCAGATTATTCGTGCATTGAATCTATAACGCTTGGCTAAGTCTACATTCTTGTTTCTGCGAAACATTTTGGGAGAAGAATATTCGTGTCTTCTTATGATTCACCTTCTGTCCTGACACTTCGCAAAATTACGCCAATATTCTCAATACCCCCGCCACCTGCACTTCTGTAGCTTCCCTAAACAACAAGAGGTCGTCTGCAAAAAAGAAATGAGAAATGGAAAGCCCTTTTCCTCGCCACTTAAACGGTTTCCACATTCCTTGTCTGACAGTTCCATGCATAGTACGAAGATGTAAGGTGAGAGCGGATCTCCTCGTCGAATACCCTTTGAAAGTATAAAGGGGTCAGATAGCTATCCATTCCACGCAACTTGCATTGAAACCGTAGTAATACACTTCATAATGATACTAAGGAGAATAAGGGGAATGCCAATTTCCGTGAGAGTATCTTTTATGAATCCCAATTCATTCGATCATATGCTTTTTCCAAATCCACTTTTAGAGCGAAGTACCCAGTCTTACCGGTCTTCTTTCACATCAAATGAATTATTTCTTGAACAATGATAATATTGTCGATGATTTGCCTTCCTAGAATAAAACTGCATTGGGCATTCGCCACTATAGTAGCCAGGTGGGGTTTCAAACGGTTGACTATTACTTTTGATATGGTCTTGTACAGTACTGAGCAGAGACTAATAGGTCTAAAGTGGGTAATATACTTCGGGGATGACACTTTGGGGATTAGGACTAGAATGGTTTGATTTAAGTCCTGTTCCCATCCTTCGTTCCTGAATATTTTCTAAAGAAAGGATACCACCTCAGACTTCACTGTGCCCCATTGACTATGGAAAAATAACACCATAAAACCATCAAATCTCGACGCTTTATGAGGATTCATCTCAAACATTGCTGATTTGATTTCATTGTCATGGATTGGTTTTGCTAATTCATGAATTTTCTCTGCTGTAAGACGACGGAAAGCTCCAAAGCTGGGAAAGCGTTATGTGGGATTTGCTTCGGCAGTGTACAATTGGACATAATCATTCCGAGCTAGAAGACACAATTACACTGCATCATTGATTTCGTTATCATTATTATCGAACAATCGTTCTATCGATAACTTCTTCCGTTTGGCTATAGTGACCATATCCTAATACTTAGTATGACGATCGCCCTATGATAACCAGTCACACTGGGCTTTTTGAAGCCAAAAGAGCTCTTCCTCACACAGCATTTAAACTAGCTCACTGCTTAGCTTGTCCTCCAATGCTAATATCGATTCTGATTCATCATTGCCATATATAGGCCTTCCAATCGAGCTAGCAGTCATCATTTACGATGGAATATATTGCCAAAGGCTGATTTATTCCAATACATAAGTTAATTGGAAAACTGGGATAGGGATTTAATAAACGTCGCTTCGTGGGGAAGCCAATGCTTCTCAACTAGTTTAGGAAAGTCTTCATGAGCTAGTCACGCAGATTGGAATCTAAAAGGGGTTTGACCTAGGTCTCTCCAACTCGATCTAACAAAGTGAACCAACATGGGCTTATGGTTGGAGCCAAGGAAAGGTAGACAGTGATTAACCGTATGAGGGAAGACTTTCAACCAATCCGACTAGCCTAGGATTCTATCTAACCTAGCTTGGACATTGCCACTTCTCTAAGTAAATCGAGACCCAAAGTAGCCCAAATCATGCAGACTACACTCATGAACCCATTCGCTAAAAGCCTTGCTAGCCACTGAGGAATTTGGGGACCCACCCCTTTTATCACCAAATTTTAATTTCGCATTGAAATCCCCACCAACAATCCACGGACGAGTAATGGATTGTCTTATCTCCCGCAACAGAGGCTATAGGAATTTTTGTGTTGGCATTTGGGAATTGGCATAAATAGCTGAGAATTCAAAAAGGTACGATCCATACTGGATTTTGGCATGAATCAATTGTTTATGAGCAATCACTACCGAGACGTCAAACTCCTTCTTCCATAATAGCCAAATCCCACCAGTAAATCCTTCTGCTTCGACCCGGAAGGAATAATCAAAACCTAATTGGCTTACGACTGTATTCGCTTTTCTACCACTAATCCTAGTTTCAACTAAAACTAAAATCCCTGGACTATAATACCGCATGTAGTTACGTAAGATCGTTTGGAAACGTTTACCCTTTGCCCCTTGACAATTCCATAGGAGTAATGACATAAGAGACTAAAGTTAAGGCAATTCCCCTAAATCCGAGGGGTATTCGAAAGCTTGTCTGGCACCGTCCGTAGTTTGCGACACTATCTCTTCTATCGAGTCCTGCTCATTAAAAATGTCCACCATATTGGAATCGTCTGCTCCTCGATCTGGGGGCTCGGAGGGGGGTAGGTTATATTCGGGCCTATTAGATTTACATAGGTCTGCAAGCCCTTTAATACCTTCCATAGGTTGCCTTTGTGCCTCGACGGCCAATTCCTGTTCCTCGTCAATCCTGGCGCAGAGGACTTCACGGTGTGAAATGAGGGCCACTGCTTTATGTTTGTCCATAGAGGTAGGTTGAAGCTGGGTAGGGATCACTGGGCCTAAAGCCTACATGTTAGGCTGGGCTTTACTTATGCTTCCTATTTCCTTGTGCCCCACGGCTTTCCCTTAAGTGGGCCTCTGGACTTTTGCTTAGGCCTAAAGGCTTGAGGCGTTAGCCCACAGCCTGGCTGAGGGAAGGCGACACTTAAAGGATCCAAAAAAGACCTAGGTTGTGTCTTAGGCACGGGAGGGAGAACATCAAAGATAGACGTCGATGCAACTCTGATGCTTCTGCGTCCTGCTCTTACAACGCCGCAAAACGGGATCTACCTCAACGTGTGACTGGATTGGGTTTACGAAGAGTGTGTAGAGGTTGATGTGGTTTGACATAACGTGCAGATGACCGCTGGTCTTGTATCCAAGGGCCAAAGCCTGTCACCGTCCCATCGCTCCTCAGGGTTTTGACCCGCCGCCTGGAGCATTGCTCATCATTGCTGCGGGGTTGCTAACTAGAGAAGTTGCTCCAACCTTCACGGTGACTCCAGTTTAGGTCGGTTGAGTCGGATGGGATGTGCGGGTTTATGGCTTCGTCGGATAAACTCCGGGTTCATGTTTGACCATTCCATAACTAAAACAAATTTGGGTTAGCCTTCATATGCCACTTGATTGTTTCTCCGTCGAGGTCCACCCTTGGTCAAAGAGGTATACTCAAATCTATGTCTACTGCGATTCTTGCGAATTTGCCTCTCTGTGTAGACAAAGTAGCTTCATCTATTTTAATGGTTTGTCTTATTAGGTTTCCAAGGGTCGTGTGTATTTGGGGGTGGTATCCTGCTATGGGGAGCTCTGGAAACCTAACCCAAACCACCGCGCGTAAGACTGTACCTTGCACTGGGCGAAATGAGGGGATCCATCTCTGTACCGATAGCTCATAGCCAAAGATGATCTAAGGACCATGAGTTAAGGCCTTAATGTAGTCGACCTCTTTTATGAAGTTAACCAGGTAAAAATCATAATCTAAATCTACTATCTTCATAGGTCCCTGTAGTTGCCACAGTGTTTTCAGTCGTTGATAGAGAATCCTATAGCCTATCCGGCGTCCCAACAGTTTCACAATGACAGCCTTTGTCCATTGATTGTCGAGTTTATCTTTAGGAGTTTGGGATAGTTCAATCCCGACCCCATTTCCTACTGACAGAACTCTAATATCCCCTTCCTCTATGTCCACAGGTTCTTCCTCCGGCCAGGCAAGTTCATCCAATTCATGCACGCGTTGCAATCCCCCTAGTACCGCAACGCTGTAAGTTATTTTTATAGTCGGTGGAGGGTTCTTCACGTCTCCTCATGCAAACTTTCTTAGGAGATTGGTCGTCTGGATCAATCGAGTCACAGTCAGAAAGCATTTTGATGTTGCTCCCAATTTAATTTCAGTTTAATGTCAGTTTTGTTGATCTTGTTGAGAAAGAAGCTTGTTGCTGCTTGTTCAGAGAAGTTTTTTGTTTATGAAGAATCAGATTTCACAAAGAAAGGAATCGAATTTCCCTGATCATTGAAGAAGAGGGACTTTAACTAACATCAAAATCAATTAACTTATGAGCTGTTTGGTTCAAGAAATAGAATAAATAAAGAATAAAATAGTTATTCTTAGGAATAGGAAAGATGAGGAATAGAATAGAATGAGTATTATTTTGTTTGATTCAAGGAATGGAATAGATAAAGAATTTCTATGGGAGTGTTTGGTTTGAAAATATAAACTTGGAATGACAAAGGAATAACTAATAAAAAGACCAAAATATCCTTATCCTTATCCTTATGATGATGATGATGATTATTATTAATTTTATTATTTTATTAATTATATTTATTTTTATTATTAATAAATTCCTTATTATTATAAATTTTATTAAACTTATTAATTATTTTTATTTGTATTATTAATTTTCTTCTTATTATTATTAAATTTATTATTCTTATTGTTATGAATTATTATTATTATTAATTTTCTACATATTATTATTAATAATAATAATATTATTAAATTCCTTATTATTATTAATTACAATTATTATTATTAAATTCCTTATTATTATTATTAAATTTCTTCTTATTTTTATTAATGTTATTATCCTTATTATCCTTATTATTTATTATTATTATTAAATTCCTTATTGTTATTAATTTTATTTATTATTATCATTATTAAATTTCTTCTTATTTTTATTAATTTATTATTCTTATTATTATTTATTATTATTATTAAGAATTTTCTACTTACTGTTAAAAATTATTATTATTATTAATTGTAATAATAATAATAATAATTATAATTATTATTATTATTATTATTAAATTCCTTATTATTATTAATTTTATTTATTGTTTTTATTATTATTATTCTTATTATTAATTTTAAAGAGCGTACTGCTCATAGATTTCAAAGTTCTCGTTGACATTTTCCAGACCAAGGTCCTTTATATCATCATGTAAAGCCTTAACAACCCATGCATTGTTCTTCAAAAAGCAGCCACGTTACCACATCTGCATCCAACCCAAATTAAGGATCACAAACCTGCAACAAAACTAAGAATTTAAGACGCTAAGGTACATGTAACAATAGTTTGGAGCCGATAAGACAGTAACTATCTGGTTGTTGAACATCCATTTGTACCCTTCCGTTACTAACTGATGAGCACAACATATGTAGTCAATGTTGTTTGAATGATTAAATGAAGTGACAACACTACCACCAAAAACATAACCAGTACCACATGGATTCACACCCCAACCTTCAATATCTTCAGGATCTGACCAAAGGAGGTCACACATAGCACCATCATAAGGAACTTCTTGCTTCCTATCAATTGTTCGAATTTGAAAACAAGTATTAGCAGTAGCTCCTTACATAGAACTTCAAATAATTAAAAGCACGTTATCAGGTTTGATTCATTTACCTGATCCAATGTTAGAATAGCAGGAGAGAGACCACCATGAACACTAAATTTTTTTTTTCAATCAGAGCTGACAAACTGTCAAAATTATTTTGAAAAAAAATCCATTGTAAGCAATTCAGTATTTTTAAAAAACAATGATCATAATTATCACCCTAACCCGAATTAGATTACTAGGCAATAATATAGCAAAAGCCAAGCATATAACATTGTATTCTAGGTTAATATCATCAATTTTTCGGTACCCTATACAAGAACAAATCTGCTTAAGAGAAATCACCTCAATTAGAGTAATGTTAAATTTTGAAAAGTTTGGTGCTCGTAAGTTCAATAATAAGTTTATTATGCCAGAAGGACATTAACTAAACAACTACAATAAGATAGGGTGTCATGATAAGAAGTGCCACACTAATAACAGGTAACACATATGAACACAGAAGAAGGAAGCTTGTATAAATAAATTTCACCAACACCAAAAAGTCAACTCTATAAGTCGCAATTTGATTGGATAATCATAACAATCCAAAGGCATTAATTGTATTTGATGATCCATAAGATGAATTAAAAAGCAAATAGGAAATTATCCATTGAACATTATATCAACCATTCCTACGAACTTAGCTTTCACTTTTATAGCTTTTCCATTATTCGACATTTCATGGATAGAGAAGACTTGCATTGCCTCTAAATAGCGATATTTATACCTTAAGTAATCAAAGATGTCAGTGCAATATCTCCATACATTTACAGATCCATATTTCCGTAGGCACTCATCATAGAATCCACATACCTGAGTAGAACAGAGAAAGACTATTGAGTTTGCCACAAAGAAAGAATTTGAAATATAATACTAGAAAATACATTTACCTGAGTAATCTGGAGACTCTCATGATTCCCTCTAATGAGTGTTATCCTATCTAGATATCTAACCTAAGACATCCAAATTTACATAAATTTAAATAGGATGAGATGTCACCATAAGTGAAAAATGATGCACTGAATAGAAGCACAAAAATAAACATCAAGTATTACCAACTCAAATTAGTTATATATACATCTTTTAATAGGATTGAATCATTTCCTACAAAAGATATTTTGGATATTCATACTAACCTTTCAATACCAGAGTGAAGACTTTAATGATCATAAAAATCACTTTAAAACCTTAACATGCATAATTGGAAGCCATAAAATAGTGTTTGAATGATGAACTTTTAAGAATCATGGTTTAACTTCAAAGTTACAACTAAAGGTTTAGCAAGCATTCTCTTCAAATAGTATACAGAATGGAGCCTTGCTAAAGGTGAGGCAGGCCAAATATTCCAAAAATCAATCGGAGAGCTCAATATAACATGCAAAAAGAATTTACCTTAAGAGCTAGCAGAAGTAAAAATGTCTCAACAGAGTAAAATCCTCAATCAACAAAATCTCTAAGAAATAAGTAATTAGTCTTCGGGCAATCCCCTCCAATTTTAAAAAGTTCTTTGGTGTCATAAAATTGTCCATGGATATCTCCACAAATCTATATAGAAGAAAAAACTCATAATGAGTGTTTAAGATACATTAATTATAATGCTTAGCCAACTAATTATAGTGCTAAGAGGTCAAATATGCAATTTAAAACAAGATTTTAATGGAGAAAACTTGGAAAGCAGGACCAACATTTAAGTCATTTGATTTAAAGATTATACATACATTGTCGAAGTTTTCATTCTTTTTGTGATGATAGTCACTGTGAGAGATGCATCTTGTAGTTTGTCAGCAAATTCGGCTACACACGAGCCACTAGCAAATGGGATGAAAAATAAGAAATTCAAGCAGTTCAAAGCATGTTTTCACATTATACGAAAAGAACTCATGAAGCATCTTATAAAAGACCATTAGTCGATGACAGCATACTAGACACCAAATGACACCCGTCAAACATTGTTCATCCTTCTTCTAATTCTTTTCGAAAATTACAGAAGAAACCATAAATCCCACCATTGTTCTTCAAAAATTAGCTACTTCAGTAGGACAGTGTAGCCCCCAAATACGAGGAATATGAAAACCCACATATTCATCCTGTAACATCTAATCCTTTCAAAATTGGATTATCGAAACCGACATTATAGCTGAACAAAAGACCTCAAATTGTTATACAATTGGTCGTTTGCAGCATTCAAGTCGATACCCATTTCATAGGAAGTTAATCCAAACATCAAAATTGGAAAACAAACAAGATTATCAAATAAACTAATTACATCGGAATCAAGAAAATTCTAAGCTAGAAATATTGATTGTAGGAAGAAGAACAAAACCCAGAATGATAATCAAGAAAATCGAGAACTATAATTCCATTAAGAAGAAACTAAACAACAAGCAAAGAGAGAGGGTGGTTAGGAAATAAATCAGATTTACCTGTAAGCTTGAAGACGAGCCAGCAGGAGAAGAGCGACGGAGACGAGAGTTAGGGGTGTGAAGACAAGAGCTAAGACGGAGGGTCTGACGATGAAAGAATGGTCAGAGAGTTGGGTAAAGATTATCCCCAGTTACCAGAATAACTAAAGACAAGATATGGTTGTCTTTGGCTATTCCCCTGGTTGTCTTTGGCTATTCCCCATGGTCCTGAAATAATAAAACCTAAGAATGCCTATTATACTTCTTTTTTTTAACCAAACGTAAGAATGCGTAAACGTTAGGAATAATGTAGGAATAAAATTTCTATTCCATTCAATCAAACATACCATTAGGGCTTCAGGTGGGTGGTTGAAGAGGGGAGAAGGGTAGGTTACGATTTTTTGTTGTTTAATTTAATTTAATTAAAATTTGATGTGAATTTAGCATGATATATGGCACCTTATATTTATCAAGCCACGTCAACTCCATTAATGGAGATACTATCATCAGGTTATATTTGAGAACAATTAAACGTTTAGATATTTAATTGCCACTTTTTAAAGTTCGGGCTATAATTGAAGAATTGTGTAAAGTTTAGGATTTTTCAATAATTAACCCTGATTTCTTTAATTATTTTCTAAATTAGTCGTAAGTACTTAAACCAGTCTGAATACTAATAATACAAGTTGAGAAGTACTATATAAAACGAAAATTGAAGTTGATTTGAACTTTTCAGGATCGGAACTAGTATATGAAATATTGATGCTACTGGTCCCCTTTAACTTCAAGCTTGACATGGATGATGGAACCAACCTTTTATTGAAAAAAAATTGTTTTTGTCTTTGCTTGCTTTATGTTTTAATGTATTTTTTGTGGCTTTTGCTCATCTGTAATAAACCATTCCTTACAATAACCACCTTTTTAAACGTACAAATAGATTTGTATGGAGTTATTAAAATATGGATCTTATTTAATTGTATGGATTTATAGACAATGAAAAAGAAAGGGACATAAAAGAACATATTATTAGTTTAATACCTTTGACTATATTAAAGTATGAAAAAAGAAGCAATTTTGTTATTGTAAGAATGTTTTAATAGTGTAATCTACAAGTTACATACTTTGATTGCTCAACCAATTGTAGCAGTAGAAAAGTTTAGTAAAATTGGAATTTCATATGAAATACAAATATTTTTGACACTATATGATTTCTTAATAAAGATATTTAAATCCAAAATTTTATTTAAATTCATAACTTTAACTCATTTTTCTTAAATAGGCATGTAGTCAACGGTTAGAATTTCGTACCTCACTGGCCGCACTTGTCAGAAGGCAATATGAAATGTATTGATACCTTATCAATTTCAAATACTGATTGGTATTGGTCATTTCAACTAATATCGATATTAGTTGATACCAACAATACCCGTAAAATACTAGGGTTAAAATATAAAATTACAAAAATTAAGGGCTTAATTAAAAAACCCTAAATTACTAATCCCCTAACTCGATTCTTTTCTGCTATGCTTACTCTCACTCTAACTCTCACACTTTCCCTCATTACTGCTCATTACTCACTTCTCAACTTTGCTTAGCTTTAAGTCTACTCTAATCCATCGTCCATGTCGCTTCTTATTCTTATATCTACTCCTTTAGGCTACTAGCCTATTCTTCCTCCATCTACACCTCTTCTGTTGCTTGAAGTTGCTTTATTATTTTCTCACATCATTGGCTGACTGAACTACTAAAGTTGTGGTTTTGATTGGGACTGCTTAGCTTTTTATGATTTGTGTTAGTTAAATGGTTTATGACTAAGTTTGTGTTTGTGTTGGTTGATTCTTGGTTGGTGGGTGGTTGATTCTTGGTTAGGGGTGGTAATGAGTTGAGCTTTTACACCCCCCCTTCGGGCCCTGGCTCAAGGCCTGATCGGGCTAAAGGCAACTGAACCCAAGCTCTTGCTCAATCGGGCCTAGGCAGTTAGAAACCCAAGTTGGAGCTAGAGCCTACAAAACGAAAATTGTTTTTCTTATAGCTTTCGAGCTTGGGCAACCCAAGCTAGAGCTAGAGCTAAAGCTAAAGCTTGGCCCAAGGCCTGATTTAATAAAAAAAATTAGGCCCGAGGCCTAGCTCAAGGATCAATCAAACTAGACCGAACTTGGGGTTAAATTGCCATGCCTGTTCTTGACTGGTAGGTAAATTGTGACTTTGTGTTGGCGTGTTGCTATTTACAAACCAAGATTATAATGGTATTGTTATATAAGCATTATCTTTTAATTTTAAGTAACACTTAAACTTATTTTTATAAATAGAAAGAGTATTATTATTTATTAACCTGATTTATTTCATTATATCTCTTATTAACCTAGTTTTGTAAGAGATTGTGTTGTTGAATTTATATGTATTATTAATGAAAATTTATATGAATCAGTTCGCGGAGACATGAACGTGAAGTGATGAAATCCTATTATTTGATATTTCAATTTATTGTTATTCTAATAATCATAAAAATGAGTTTTTTTTATTAATGTTTGCATTCTTATATTATTTTCATTATAAAATAACATTACAAATACATAAAATTAAATTTTGGAAAGGAATATTTTTAATATGATATCGAACTTACAAATGCACATTCATTATTATATCTTATGGATGGTAAAATATATAATACAAAATAGTTCATAGGAATTGAAAAGAGATACTTCAATTTAATTTCTCATTTGATTATATTTAAGTTAACCTAAGATGATTAAACTTCTTTATGATTATATTAAAATGAATTTTAAGATATGTCTTGATTTATAAGAGTGTACATATTACTCAATATAATGTGAAAATGTAAATGTTTAAGGAATGATTTTTTATTTTGTACAATGAACTTATTTTTGTAATGTGCATTATCAAAAGAAAGATGTAATGATTTATAGTTATTTACTATTAAATTTATTATGTAATGATGTTATGTACGAAAAAATTATTATTTTTAATATGAAGTTATTAATTTAATTTTGATATATGTCTTTATTTATATTTACAATTTAATGGAGAAAAGTTAAGTACTTCTGATAGTCCACTTTTTTAATGATTCAACTTAGGCTTATATTAGATTAGTTTCTTGAATGAATAATCATACCATTTATTTGTATCGCAACAAACATTTGAAATGTAGGGGATTCATTGTAGCACCTTACTGTCATTTGACATGTGCTCATACGTCCATCAGACATTCGAGCACATGCCAGGTGGAAGCAGTGCGCTAGAGCAATCACTTTCACTTATCTCATGGCATCATAAATTAAAACACAAATAACACAATATCTAAAAACCCAATTCCTTATTTTCTATTTCATAAAAACATAAGGTACATTGTAGCATTACACTACATGATCTATGTATATACAATATCAAAACTATAAGAGTCTACTGCTCTTTTACAAATTCTATATGAAAGAGGAATTATACAAAAATCTATCTATATCTTTAGTTTCAGCTGACCGACCTTTGAGTCATTTCTTCTATCCAAAAGCAGTACTAGGTTTCTTCTAAGTTATCTTAGAAGCTAAGTCCCCTCTTTCGTACTTGCATAGTCAACGTTGCAATTTTGATGAGTTTTGCGAACTCAGTGAGCTACCCATCCTCGATATCACATAACACAAACATTTCATATTTCAAATTCATATACAATTCCTATCATCATATAATGTAAATCATTTCACCAATTATCATATAGCGTCACATAACACTTTGTTCACTTATTTCACATTTCACATTTCACATTCAAAACAGTTCAACAAATTATTTCGATTATTTAGATCATACATATCAAATGTATATGCAATGCACACGTGACTCACATTCAATTATTACGTTGTTGTGACCGAGTGCCTTTTTCACTGTCCCGTATCTATTGTGGATACCGAGCTCATTAATAACTAGCCCGTATCTGTTGGGGATGCCGAGTTCATTATATATATTGAGCCAGAGGCTCTTATCACATTATGAGCTTTAAGCTCTTTTCCACTGACAACTCCAATCACAACTGTCTTTATCTTATCATACATTCATGTAGGGAAATGCATCACATGTATTCAATTAATCACTTGTGCTCAATTATTCACATTCACATTCTCATTCATATTTTTCTTCGTACCTAAGTCCGATATTCAACAATAATATTGAGTACATTTATTTCTGTCAAATTCACATATAATAAGCATTTCCAATATGTTTTCATGCATCAAACACCTTAGACATTAAATGTCTGAAATCAACACATTCACATCACTTAATATTTCAATACAGAATTTAAACAAAACAATAATTTAATGTGAGACTGCCTAGGTTACTCACAGTATGCTTCAGATAGTTATTGCCTCGATGTCCCGGCAACGTCTGGATGTTATCGCTCTAATTGCTTAATCACATTAATATTCAATCATATACATATGTATATGTGTCATGTATAATGTATGCTCAATGACAATCCCAGGTATATATCCTTAATTCACTTCTTATAGTCATTTAATAACATCTTTCAATCATTCTTTAATACCTAATACACTTCACTCACTTTAGTCACCTAATTCATCATCAAATAAGGTCATTCAAGATCTCATTCAAACCTAAATACATCATAAGGAAGTACCTTAACATTAGTTGGTTCAAACATCACTCAAAAGACAACCCTTTTTCTTCATATGTCTGCCCACGATCGTGGTGTCCCTCCTACAATCGTGAAAGAAACTCGTGGCACTGGCCACGATCGTGGGGGAATCTGCCACCATCGTGACAGAACCATGGTTTTGCCAGGCCACAATCGTGGGGTGAGGGCCACAATCACACCCTGCAATTTCTTCCTTCATTCACAAGAATTCAACATATGTACTACCATCAATTTCATACTAAATTTTCCAGTATTCATATCCATTTATGCAACTTCATTACATGCTATTTCAATTACCATATTAGTTGCATTAAAATCCATAAAAATCTACTCATTTGATTCATCATCATTCACTTAATTTTATTTATTCTTGAAATCATATCTTGTATGCATTTCTAACTTTCTCGTTACTATATTCAAGACATTATCATGCCAAAATAATCATTTCTACTTCATTTTTCTCTTCATTCTTAGCTCCATTTCAACTCAATATCAATCACAAACAAATTCATAATCCATGATTCAGCATAAACACAAAAACATAACATTCATACATATACATTCATCATCAACTTTCTACACACAATTTTCTCCATTATCACCTTCATTTCAGCTCTAAATTATCACCCTAATTTACCTCATTTCAAGACACCACACTATCCCTTTTCTTTAGCTTCCAAGCTCAATCTATTTCCTCTCATAACAACTTATAACTCATGGTTTTATACTCTCTAATTAAGAACATAATATATACATTTATTCATCAATTTCCTACACTCCTCATCAACACAAAAATATGACATAAACACTTCTCTTCATTTATCAATTTTTCAACTCTCATTCAACCACCACTTTCATTTTTAATCACCCCCAAAACTCACCCGTACTATAACTTATAATTTATCACTCACGATAACACAAAAACAAGATATAACTTTACTTACTTCCATATCCACGTATCTTCACTCTTCAACTTCTTTTTCATAATCATTCATCCCTTAATCTATCATCATAAATGCTTTTTTATTAAACAACTCATGAATAACATTAACACATTAAAATTTAGAACATAAATCTCTTTATTTTTATACCCATGTTAACCTGCCCCACTCTATGATCATGATCATCAAATCTCAAATCATTCATCATATTTGATTCATTTACAACTACTCATAAAGATCAAAGTATAACTTACTTGATAAAACTCCAAGCTCTTCAAAATCATGTGAACCCTAGCTTTCTATGAATCACACAGTCATCAACATGGGGGTAGGGTAGGTTAGGTTTTTAGTGGAAAATGAAGAAGACAACAAAATGGGAGTAGTAAGTAAAAGGTAAGAACAAGATTCAATGTTGATGAAGGTAGGTGAGTGTCGTGGAGATGAAGAACATCACGAAGAGAAGAAGAAAGCAAGAGACAAAACAATTAAATTGGTCTTTCATTTAGAAGAAATATCGTAGGTGAAGATGTTGGCTCCAAAATTTTTTTATTTATTAAGCATGATTTAAATGAATTATGAGGTGTTGATAGATTAATTTTTGGAGTTAATTTG
>JAOTAY010000003.1:13959997-13977785 GCA_025629805.1 Erythroxylum baracoense | reverse complement strand
CGAGAGGAGAGAAGAAAGCCAGAGCCAAAGTCAGGGGAGGGGGGTCGGGTGTAAATTTTTTATCAAAATTGCAAACCAGTCCCTAAACATTACCATTTTCGCGGTACCGGCCCGGTACCATCCGGTATAGCCGGTTTCGACCGGTACCAGGCGAAAACACCCGGTACCGGTCGGTACCTTACCAACCGGTACCGTTCCGTTTCCCGACCGGTACCGACCGGTACGGAACGGTACCCATAATACTGATAGAAACAGTTGTTAATTAGAATTTTGAAATAAGTTGATATATTATAACGCATTAAAGAACTTACCAATTTAACATAAATACTTGTAAAACTCTTAGGACCAACTGTGTCCATTTCAATTCGTTGTTTTCTTATATGAATAATTATTTTAGCAATTTGCTACTTACTGAAACAATATATTAATTAAATGTCATGAAACTGATTTGTAAAAAGTACTAACAAATGTCATATCTTTAGTTTTGGGCAGTTCCAATAAGAAATGAGCTCCTCAAAGACTTCTTTTCTTATATAGTTGGGATGATTGTCCATTCTTTCTACAATTGTCACATATTGTTTAAAATGCTTTTACTTTATCTAGACTTGTAACTTCTCCATGCATTTCCAATAGTCTTTGAAGTCTATTCTTTACCTTCTAATGGTATAATATACCTCTTCTATAATGAAATGAATGTTCATTTAAATTTCATAAATCAAGTAGAAAGGAGTATTAATATAATGATTTCTTACATTTACATATTCCTAAGTAGGTTATTTGAGAATCTTACACCAATTGACACGATCTACAAGTGCGAGATTTTGTTTACGAGCCACAATACCTAAGAAAGTGTGAATTCATTTACTGTCTTCTCATTAGGACCAACTACCTAATTAAGAGCATTAAATAAAATTAGTTTGCGTTGTTCCATAAATCTTTTTTCTTTAAGTATTTTTCCACAGTTCTTGCATTAACCTCGTTAAGCAATGTTGGACCTCTCACTTCCTTCTTTACAAATTATATATTTAAAACAATTATTCAAGTTAGTATAAATTAGGAAAATCATTTAAATGATAGTATAATATATGATTACCTTTGCATTAAGTAGTAGAAATTTCTGTCACATCTATGTTTATATCATTTCCATTTTCTTGTACTGCAATCACTTTTATGGGAATATTAGAAGCTTGGCCTTCTACTAAATTTTCATGTGGTTCTGATTGTTGTTATATAATATTAGTCAATAGCTCTTGCCACTTTATCAAAGTAAACTCTTTTTGAACAATTTATTCCACAGCTTTGCCTTCAACTACATTTTAATGTGGTTCATCCCCTCTACTTATATATGCCACTTGTGGTTGTTCCTTAATACGTTTCTTTTATTTTTTCTTCCTTAAAAAGTTATTAACACTACCTAAAGGACACAAAGGTTGTGGTATGTCATTCTTGTTAGAGGATTGGTCCTTCTCTTTTTATTAAATTTGTGAGTTTTAAAACCATGTAATGGAAAAGAACAAATTATAAGTTTATTTATCTATATTAATAATTAGAAAAAATTACATTCATAATACAAAGAGGAATATAAATAACCATTTCCATGGAAACTATGTGTAAACCAAATTTAACAGTAGAATAATCACACATATATATGTTAAAATAAATGAGAAAACTTATACCTTTGCATGGAAACTAGTTAGATATTATTATTGGTATGTTTTCTTTAGTGATTTGGTATTGCTCTTCACCATAACCCAAATACTCTTACTCTCCATATGACAAGTCAAGTAAATCTCTTAGTTCATAGGCACGAGTCTTCTTAAAAGTTTGTCATAGACCTTATTGTAATGAACTTGGTTGCCTATGTTTGCTTCTTCCTTTTTTTCATTATAAAGACCTACAAAAATAAACAATTGTTAGATTAATAAAGTTTATTAAAACATATAGTAAGGAAAATTAAATTTTTAAATAGAAAAAGAAAAATTGCTAAAGACTTTCTATAACAAATTATTGATCAATATTCATCTAATACCAATCAGTGTCATCAAATTCTGAATCTTCTTCATCATCATCATTTTCTATTTTGATATTTAATATATTTAGAGGTATGTTAATTGTGTCTATAGTTAAATCCTCTTTAGACCAATTAGGATCCACATCACTATCATTTTTAAAGAAATCATTGACATAGTCATTTGCTTTTCCCTAATTTGTTTCTTCAACATTTTCATTGTCATCCAAAGATACATTAAATGAATACCTGGGTACTTTCTTATATACATAATGACAACCTTCCTTAAGACAATCAACTACACAAAACAGTTGATGTATTTGGTTGGCCAATACAAAAGAATCCTCTTTATAAAATAACCTTTTTAAGTTTACTCGATTAAGCCTACAATCATCTTTCTCCTCTTGATACCAAAAACACTTGAAAAACAATACACTAAATTGTCCCTAGTAATAATTTATTCTATGGTACCATAGTAATTCATTGGATTTTGGTCTTTATAACTTGCAAAACTTGGAGTTAATGATGTTAAAGAAACTCCACTTTTTTTACTCTTACATCTTGCATCCTATTTTTTAGTCATAAAGTTGAATCCATTAATAACATAACCAGAATGCTTCTTTGCCACACTATTAAGGCCTTTGGACAACCAACAAGTATAATTTAATGAGTTATTACTAGATATCTTCTTATTCTAAAACCAATGGGGAAATTCTTTGACATGATCTTGTGTCCTTGCCCATTAACTGCTTTTATCACTTTTCTATTTCAAATTGTGATGCTCCCTACAAAGAATGATATATGTTAATTATTATGATGAGAATAAAAAATTGATCCTGATATGGATAAATAAAATAGTTGTGCCTTACTTAGCATACTTCTCAACTGCTTTGTCATTTAAATTAAGTATAATATATTGATAAGCTTGATGTAAGGTATTTAATTCTAAATTGACTTTTTTGCCTTTCTTTTGCCCTTTCCCTCCAACAGGATATCTAAATTTTCGAAAAAAAATGAAGATGATACTTCAATAAGATTTGTGTTGTCATCATCTTCCAGATACCTATTATATTTTTTCTTACCTCGTGATGCATATAAATATAATGAAAATTTGAATACTCTTTAGTTAAGTATCTTTTAGCTGTAGACCCTTTCAAGTAGCTTTTATTACGAACAAATCTTTTTAACCTACCCAAATGCCTCTCAATAAAATACATAGAGTAATAATGCACTAGTCTAATATATTTGATTTGTTTTGGTAAATGAATAGGCAAATAGACCATGAGGTCAAAAAAACAAGGTAGAAATAGTGTTTCAAGTTGACATAAAACTTTCAAAAATTTTCTTTTATAGAAGATCCCATGGCTTGAAGACTTTACTATATACCCCTTTGAAAAAAGCACCCATCCTACTCAAAAACAACAACAAATTTTCTTGGTATTGTTTTCCTAACACTAAATTGGTGTAAGTGTTGTATAATAATATAAGCATCATGACTTTTATATCCTAATATTTTTCTCTTAATAAAATCAAAATATCATGTAATATTTAATGCACAACTTTGCAATAGTTTCACTTTCTTCCAAACAAAACAAAAGTTTTCTTTCTCTTCTGGGATCAAATAAAAGCAAGTCTGAATTAGTGACACATAATAGTCATATACTCTTATTGGCTACAAATCTTTTATCATCCCCATTTCTTTTAAATCAAATTATGGATTAAGATGATCTTTTGACTTGCCCAATATCTCCCATAAAGTTCTAAGAACTTTATCATATTTTTTCTCGATATGGATCACATCAAGATTATATTGGCGCCCACTATGGTTCTAGTAAGGCAATTCAAAAAATATAGATCTCTTCCTCCAAGGATTATCTCTTGGTTTTTTTTTTTTACTTATTTTCCTTCCTCAAAAACTATGATACCCATTAATAAGCTCTAACACATCAAATCATGACAAAAGGAATTGATTATTCTCCCAACTCTATATCGCCATTGAATGATCTCTTATTGTGCCTCCAAGGATGGTTTCTATCTAAAAATCTCTAATGAATGAGATAACATGTTTTTTTTACTATGTTTTAAATATTAAGAAAAAGTTTCATAACTACAATTAGGGTATGTTAACTTTCTATGTGTACTCTATCCAAACAACATTGCATATCCTGGAAAGTACATAACAAGGCTACACTTAAATGAATGATTAGTTGCAGCATTAAATGTCTCTACCCGAAACTCCCACAACTCTACTAACTCTTTAGTTAAGGGCTACAAAAAAAATCAATATCTTTTCCAAGAGAAGTCAGGCTAGGTATAATTGAAGACAATATCAAATTTTATGATTTCAGACCTCTCTATAGTGTTAAATTATAGTTTACTACAATTATGGGCCATTTACAATTAAAATTTTCACTCATTGTGCAAAAAGGATTAAATCCATCATTTGCAAGAGCTAATTTGACATTATGAGGATCTCAAGAAAAATTAGGATATAATTGGTTGAATTCTTTCCGAGCTTGGCCAGTAGTAGAATGCCTTAAATTACCATAATTAGAATTCCCCTTATCATGCCATTTCATAAATGTAGCGAATTCTGGAAACATGTAAAGATTTTGCAACCTTGATTTTAATAGAAAATATCTAAACACCTTTGCTAGAATTTGCCTTATATTTGAGGTTATATAGTGATCTCTACTATTTTTCACTCCTATAACTTTTCCACCTACATACACTACATACTTCACAATTGATTACTTTCTCATCATTCCCCTAAAACAGAATATAGGAAATAAATGTAACTTTTTATAGTGAAGTTCTAAATCCTTCGCAAGTTTCTTTATTGCATTAGAGTATTCAGGAACCTTTACATTAGGAAATGCCCCTTTAATTATCCCCATGAGATCAGCATAAGGTGCATTACTAATTCTAGGGGTAAACTTAAAAATATATAGTTAAATGGTGAAGGAAAGTTCAGAAAAACTTTGACAACTAGGATATAAATCATGTTTTCCTTCCTCTACCAATATAAAAAACTTCATAGCATCAACATTTAGAAAATTACTAACTTCTGCACAACTATTTATACCTTCATCTATATCTTTAAAGGTTTCATGTGGTAATCCATCTATATTATCAAGTATAGACCTTCCATCACATTTATTATTATCATCCATATCCATATTTTCATTAATGATCCCTCATTAAATTCCCAACCATCATATCTCGGAGCAAATCCGTCAACAATCAAATGATCGTATATATTATTTCTTGTATATCAAATAACTACAACACTTCTTGCATGGAAAAGAAATTTCATTCCCATTAGTCACCTTTGAAAAATCCTTTTCAAAAGAAGATCAAATACACTCATATATTCATCACTATATCTAAGAAAAGTCATCCAATGTATCCCTTTTCCATAGACAACTTACTGTTCATCGAAGTAACATGTACAATATAGGTTATGTTTACAACTAAAAAAATTTTATTGTGACATAATGAACCAATTTAAATTACTAGTAGATTGTCTTAGAGAAATATACCTGAAGTATCCCAATAGCGATAAGCTTTTTTTGTTTACTTTAATTAGATGTAAATCCAAATAATTTACTAGCAATTTTGCAATTTGTAAAAAATACGTGCAGTGAACTTATATGTTATTGCTATCATGAAATTAAGAGGTTTTAGGACTAAAATTTAAATTTTGACAATATATAGCAATAGAAATTCTATAATTCATTTAATACATAAAAAATTAAATAATTAAAGATTACTGTTGAATGTGAAAATCATCCAATTGTGAATGTGAAAGGTATCTAAAATATTATAAAATTCAATAAAAGCTACTTGTGATTTTGAAAAGTGATTAAAATTAAAGCATAGTAGGTTACAACAAATCTTACAGGCAATATGTTCGAACCTAAGAGTGCCCTTTTAATCTTAACAACCCAAGAAGCATATATAAATACATTTTCAAAACCCATTTTACCACAAACTTTTATTTTGCAGTATCTTAATTTAGGACAGAAGGTTGCAAACTAATTCGACCTTTCTTTGTGCTATATAGCCTTTACACTTGGAAGAGAAAGTAGAGTATGTTGCATAATGTTTTGAATATTTACAATTGTAGTTCTTGTTGGCCCCCACCTTACCACAAACCAAAAGGGATTCTTCTCCTATTGCTATTACTAATAAGGGAAGATTCGAAGTCACACTTTAGAACATTATAATTATAACACAAGAAAGCAAAATTTTTAGGACATTATAACAAACATTGATGCAGAAAACCTAAATAAGGAGTCTTTCCCTGTTCAGTGGAGAAAAATATATTCAAAACAAAAAGAAAGTTATTAAAAACAAGAAACAAGAACAATGATAATTGTATAAACAGAGGTAGCTATTTTTTTAGGTAGCAAGTGTAAGTTGTGTTACTTCTATACTTGAGATATGTAGGCAAATGTACCCTATAGTCGAAGGAGACACCCTCCCTCTGCTAAAAATAATAAAGGGATAATCATATGGCCAATCATTTGATTGCTTGACTTTAAAATATTATATTCTAGATTATACAATTAAATATGCCACTCATTAAATCAGAAAAAGCCAGAGCCAAACGATAATGCAAGCTCTCAAGATTAATCCAAAGCTGGATACCGACTGATCTGTATGTTCATCAATTAGCAACTGATTTTTCTGGCTATCAGGAACTGTGTTATATGAAGATTGAGTTTTAAGAATATGCGAGAACAAAATGCAATATGAAGATTGGATGTAGTGTCAATTTGGTCCTTTTAGATTCATTTGTTAGGATCTAAGATCATATTATTTACTTGATATGTTCAATAATTTGGATGACGGAATGAGAAAATAAAAAACGCAGAGAAAGCTAAAAATCAAACTGCATCAATTGCTTTTAAAATCGAATACGATAAAAACCAAAATGCAGCAAACTAAAAACCAGAATGAGAAACCCATTTGTGTTTAACTCCAAAAAGTTCCAACTCTGCCTTCTCAAAGTAGAAGACAACATCGCTAGTTTAACTTGTAAGCGAAAAAACAACAATGTAAAGGGGGATGAGAAGTTGTTGCTTGTTGTCTACTTTGCTAGCCCACTGCCCCATCCTATAACTTCACTTTTTCTTTTTTCCCCGAGTTTATGCACACAGTTGCTTCAAGACATAGTAGTGGGGGAGTACTTGGTAGGGGCTGAAAAGTAGAGAGAAGCAAAAAGTGGAGAACTAGTTTGATGCTTGATGTTGTCTCCAAAAATAAAAGAAGACTTCTTCACGTATATGTCATGTGATTGGTTTTGTTTAAGGAAAACAAAAGACAACATAGTATGGAAAGCTAAAATTACTTGGAGATGGTAATTAGTTAAGAAGCCCTCCAATATCCCCTTTTATTGTTGCTCAATCTTGGATAGCTCAAACTAAGCTCCCAAGAAACCCACTTTTCCCATTAATATTACAATTCCCTGAATGACCACGGAAATGAAGCTTAATCAAGCTAAAATAGGATATTAAAAATGCAAAAACGTAGTAACAGCGTTAGATTCTACAAAAGGATCACATACCTGAAGGCATGCAACCTTGTAGAGATGTAAGACCTATTATGCTAAAATAGCTTGAAGCAACTACGTCAAAGTAGCTTGATTTGCTAGTGACCCAAAGCAAATTCGGAGGAAGACGTAGATCCAAGAGAGAACATGAGTGATAATATTGAATTATTATTTATTAGACAGTTAAACACTATACATGGAATACACATCTGAAATGGAAACCAATCCACTTATATGTTTGTGTTGTTTAAAATGATGTTGTATGTAGTTATACCCGGGGGTTGTCTTAATTTGTTACTCTGTTATCACCAAATTCAATGAATTTACTTCATTTTTTAAAAAAAAGTTATTGTCCCTAAAATGTTTTATATATCATATAAAATATAATATTTGAAATAGTAACGTTTTTGCCGTTGCCTATATAAAATAAATAGGCAAAACTACTTTTGGTTTTGTTGTCTTTTTAAATATATAACAACAAATCACTATTGTCATTGCTTTTTAATATTATTGAAGAAAATATTTCAAGAATTATTATATTATACTAGTTTTAAGCAACACATTTAAAATAGTTTTTTTGGTCGTAGTGGGTTCCTGTGCCTATCTACATCAAGTGCTTATTAAGTAGTGATAGATTTAACAATCAATCAAATTCCATCAAAATAATATGAACAACACTGCTCTTATAAAGATAAACATGCATGTGACAAGCCCTAGAAGAATCAAATGCAAAAAATTGAATGTGAAATAAATTAATTCATTTTCGGATTGTTGTAGAATGTATACTCTGCAATAATTGACAATCAAATGCATGTGACGAAAAAATAATGTTGAGGAATCCAACATACTCTACGGAAAATAATTATTGACTCCATAGCCTAATCTTCCTAATTTGGTATGCGAGTCAATGGAAAATAATTTATTAAAAAATCAACGCCATTAGAAAGCCCAGTTAAAAATTTCATGAGTAGAAATACTTGATTAGAAAAATTTATACATTAAAAGTAAAAATTGTCATAATCCCAAACAGACATATTGATTATACGATCACTCTCTCATTTGATTTGGTTGCTGTAAATTTTAGTATGATCAACAAGGCTACAAGCATCACATAAACACTTCCATTGTATATAAATAAAATATGCACATTGTTTCATGTCTTTATGATGAAACTTCGTTTCCATGGACAAGGAGAAAATTGCAGAGAATTCGCGATTGGAATGGAATATATGGGAGAGGACAAAATTGTCCGGGAAGTAAAGCACTGCAAAGTAGTGATAGAAGCGTAAACTTCAAGAAAAAGAGTATAAGAAACGGTGAAATGGGCAGTACTATTACTGCTGCCACTACTAGGGTTTTGTTCTGAGAGAGAAAAAGGTGAAAAGAAAAGGGCATAAAAAGCACTGTCGGCTGACTCTGAAGCAACATCGAAATTACCGCTACCGAAGCCAGTTAGGCAGTTCCTTTCTCCTCTTTATGACCTATATTCCGTACTCTCAGTGTCCACATTCATAACATCACCTCACGTACGTCCCTCGCCTAGAACTCGCAAGAATAGACAGAAGTCTAGCCGACTCTGGATGAATAAAAGAAAAAGGAAATACTTATAGAAATAACTTAATTAAAATTATGGATACATTAACATACTCAGGATGAATATCAAACATAATCATCTGGCCTGGTGTGGGAGGTAAGGTGACTGAGAGTTGGAACTAACTAACTAAGATAGACGTCGTTGGCCACTAGATCTCCTCGTGGGATGGATCTCCACAATACTGTAACATAAATTCTCTGTACTGTACATATTTTCACTGCAGGACATATTCATGTCAGAGAAGAGTAAGTTTGATGGACTGAAGAAATAAGATGAAAAATTTAAGAATGATTGCAGAGTCTCGCCTTACCGGCCTTTTTCCTTTTATAAACTATGAAGTTCAACAACTTAATATTAATAGAGGATTCTTTTACATATAATAGATTTATAGATATTATTGGAAATCAAATGTTATCATATAATCCTATAACTTAATAGGTATGATAAATTTTTATCAATAAATTACAAATAATTAATTTATATTCAATTACTTGTATTTTTTTCTAGACAAGTAACTTGCACCATTGAATTAATCTTGCGTCTTAAATATTTTTCTCAAGAAAATTAAATGCAGATGAAACATTTCATCACGGGAATTCACATCCTTTCCCTAAGAGATCTAAGCTTTTGGAGTAACAAAGTTTCTTTTTTCATCCCGTCTACCTAATTCTGTTGCCAACCAAAAACAAGGGGGAAAAAAGTTAAGCTAATTTCGTGTGATTAATCACCGCCAACTAATGTACTTTTTATGTCTGGTATTTCGTTTGTGCTACATTTCAAGATAATAAGCTCAATCAACCCTAGACCAATTGTAGCTTGTTATTATGCCAATGCTGCATGTTACATGGCCTGTAGAATAGCCACATGCATGCTCTGAAAAAGGAATCAGGAATGATTGCTCAATAAAGTAGTTGAATTTGTTTAAGCAACGTCCATCCACTTTCTAACTCAACCACATTTGTCCTCGAAGAAGTGGAAAATGGAATCTAAAAATTTTATTAGTAGTTCATAAAGTAAATTCGACCAACAATAGAATGCTTGCCATACAACTGCTAGAATTTCCCGAGTACTATACTAAAAGAGTGGGGATAAGTACAAAGTAACTTTTGGAAGACTATGATGCTTGTATAACTACATTTTCCACATAGATAGGTCAATATATAGCGGATGAGAATTGAGAAAAACTTCCGGTGTAGGGGACTGTTTTTCACTATAAGGCCCCTGTCATAGATGGACGACTATGATCAACAAGGAGCTCCATTCTATCTCTACGTTTACCTATTGACTATCAACTGAACTTTTCTACTCATGGAAAAGGATGGGACTCAGCTGAACTGTTCCCATAGTATCACGCTAGCATCGTTACCCTAGTCTTGTAACTCTACTTCCTTTCATCTATAACCTAAAACATTCTAGTTTAGCTGTTCGGTTACTTGATACCATTAACGGATAACAGAAGTTGTGAAAGAGACTGATGATTGGAAATGAACGATACAATGTTCATTTCATGGGAAAGGGTCCAAGAACATTTGGGTGGTCATTGACAAAAGTTATTTCAGCCACAATATTACCCTAAAGTTTTCCCTTTCTGTTCTCAAGAAAGGATATACAGATGCAATTATTAAAAAGATAAGGTATCCCTAAGCAAAAGATATCAAAGGCAACAATAGCAGACAACTTTGGAGGCAATAACAAGAGTGCTGGCAATGATGCGTGGCCACAAGAAAACAAGTACGCGGTACCTATCAAACGTTAGATAATCGTTGGCCTATTATCTCAACGGTGTCGGTAATTGTTCTACCTATGACGTATCTATCTAGTCAACATATAATCACCCCTCGTATTTCACATTCGTGCTTAGATTTTGCAGTGGACATGTGGTCCATATCCGCAGAGGTGAAGTCTGGCAACAGAAACATTTACAGTCGACTGACGCGGGTTATCTATCTATCTACCCTCAAATCAAAGACTTTGTTAGCTGAATATCAGGAGTTCTGGCTTAATATATGACTATGCAATCTAATTACATTTTACGCTTCGGCGACAAAAGTGAGGAATGCTTTGAAGTGCATTAATTTGTTAATCAAGGTAATAAATGATCGAATTCTAACAAATTTTACAAATTCTTTTCACCCTAGTGGCCGTGAATGAAACTAGATCTTTCAATAATGATGGATGCTTTATGCAAAGGGCTTGACTTTATAAACTAACCATTTGTACGTTTTACAATCTCTGCTCGTACGCATCTTCCTCCTGAACTGGTAAAAGGTGGGTTTTCCGGCTAAATGAGTACGAAATTGACAACTAATGCTTTTCATGAATAGTAGTCTCTCCCACATCCCCCCTATAAAACTGACATAAACACACAGATTGAAAGACAGTACTCGTTAACTGACGTTAAATAAGTAGTCAATCTAACTGGGTAAAGAAAGAAATGTGCACTATATTCTATCTTATCTGCCACGCATTCCCGGATGCACAATGTCTCCAAGCAGTCCCTCATCGGATGGATGACGCGGCGTGGCCTCTGACACGATACATGGTTCTGCATCAACTGGTGCCTGTTGCGCATTAGTAGGATGATGCGCTATAGCTACCTGGCCTCTAGGATAAAAGAAATGTGACACTTGGGGAGCCAAGTGGCTGGCAAATGTAGCCTCATGATTAATGATTCCTCCCCGGGGAAAACCAACGCTATGATGGCAATGCTGCCCTTCATATGTAGTAATCACAACAGTAGGATCTTCGCATGATCGTTCAACCCTTTTTTTCACAGTGCACTTGCTATTTGTGCAGCGATAATAGCTCCTGTAAATATGAAACATGCTTGAAGAATAGTTGTCTAAATGTTAAGTTTCTAACAATTTCATTATTTTTGCATCATAGATCAAAAAGAAGACTTACCCAAGTACGCCCATATGCCGAGTCCTTTACAACGAGTATAGAGCTTGAAGGGAACTAAGAAATCTAATGACACACCTTAAATCTCATTCGATTTGTTTAGAATGTCAAATTGAGTATAGTTCTGGAGCAGATGTTGGAGACATGGTGATAGTTGAGGACCATTTCCCTCGTAAATTTATAAAGTTACATATGACCAGCGCAAAGGTCAAAACATCAAGGAATTAATACCTTAAGAATGTAATTAGTAAACATCAAGGCAAAACCAACTCCAAACAATTATTCATAATCTAGTACTTAGGACTTTGGACTAAGAGTTTGTCCTAATGAAACAACGTGGCAAGTTCTTAAATCGCAAATTGTAATTATAACAGTGATCACAATATTGTAACTGTAGATATTTTTTTTATCTTTCCTGTATTTTGCAATTGTTAATAGTTGTAATTATACCGTATCAACTGCAAAATGGCTTAATAACTTGCCTCATAACCTACCTTTACTATGCATTCTAATAAGTATGTAGAGTGATGGAATGTAAAATTTAGACTTCCCAATTTGTCAAATAAAAAACTTAATAGTCACAAGTCTTATGATTTGTTTAAACATTTAAAATTCCATGTCATTCATTGATAGAAACGAGAAATTCAAAGTATGTAAATGAGTTAACCCCAAATTAAAGCTAAATTAAGGGAAGGAGAAACATAATCTTCGCACAGAGTAGACGTAGAATGATGTTAAAGAGTTAATCGTATACCTGGGAAATGGACTATTTTTAACTGCCTTCTGACCATATTTTCTCCATCTATAGCCATCTTCAAGATGATCAACTTCACTTTTAGTCATAAATGCAAAACGAGGCTGGCGGATTCGTTTTTGTCCCTTCTTTCTGACCTTACTCCTACAAAATACCCCACCTACAATTATGCAAATAGACATAATATTCTAAAAAAAATCAGGAGGAAGGGGGGAAAAAAAAAAAGAAAAGATACTTCTAAATTGCTAGGGAATTCAATGTGATGCTTTAATGATGGATGGTACCAAGTACATTCATACAAGCACATAGTGCTACTATCCTTTAGAACTCACGTTCACGTTGTCCCTTAGTTCAAATGGCAAGGCTTGGCAACAAACCTAAAGAAGTTGTGTTGTGAAAAGGAAGTGTATAGAGCATAAATTTAAGATGTAGAGTCAAGGTAGTAACTCAGAGAAATTAGTTATAGTAAAGAAGAGTACATGCATTTTTAGCAAGTGATCAGTTCTAAATTTATAAATTAACAATACAGAATTTATGCACAGCCCCTACCCTTCAACATCAAAGTGAATTTTCTGAGTCAATGAGCATGATTTCAAAGTTTAAACAGCACGTTGTCAGATTATTACAACGTATATAGAAGATAAAGCAGGAATTGAAACGGAAAACTTATATAATATTTTATTCACCTTTAGTATCTAACTAGCTAGCACCGAAAAGAACAGCAAACAAGAAAGTATATATACAGATGCTTAAAAGTAATCAATGACAAAAGCAACTTTCTTCTTCGTCTTGTTCATATTCCCGCCAACATTGTTAGTGAACTGATAGGAAAGATCACACACTCAAATATACATTTGTAGATATATTCTAAATAGTGGAAAGCGAAGAATGCCTTTAGAGCACGCCATTCCCGCCGCAATAGCGGCGGTGTCCATGGGGTCTCTGATCTCAATTATTATCTTTTCTTGAAAATGCATCTTTTAACTCCAACGAATTTCTATTTCTATCCGCAGGGTTTCTCTCAAATTACGAAACTACCTCTCCCCCAACTTGCATGAACCCGAAATTAAAAAAGAAAAAGATTTTGACGGTTTCTAGAGCGTACGGACACAAAAACTGCTTGCACCCGTCCTCTCTCTTTCTCGCCCCAAAGAGAACTGATTGCTAGAGAATTCGGTTCTGACACCCGTTTGTGGTCCTCTGAATTCGAGATATTTACAATATTAGAGACTATATCGTTTCAGTTCTTGTAACGTGGATTTTGTTGTGTATGTGTATGTACATGTACGTGTGTGTGTCCACTCACGGTATCTCTGGCGATTTCCCAGCGGAACCAGTAGACTTCTCCGGTGGATCCTCGCTGGAGCTGGAAGAAACCGATGGTTGATTTGAAGTTGACACATCACGTCCACCCCCATCTGAAACGACAGGGGCCGCCGGATCACCACCAGCAGCAACGGGCGATCCCAGCATCGCTCCGCTACTCTCAAGCTTGCGAAGCAAGTGACATCTAGCTTCCTCTTGGATCGGCTCCAAGTCGGTGCTCTGAAGATTCCATCCAAATTCTCCCAGTGTACTGTTATCTCTGTCGCCGGAGAAGAAGTAATTGACGGTATCGGAGTCAGGAGTGAGCGACCAGCTGGAATCGGGGATGAACTCAGCTTCCGGATCGGGATCGTCTTTACTGTCCATAGAACCTGAGAACACAAGTTCTTGAGGGTAGATGAGAACCGAGAGGCTTATAATAACAGCAAGAGTGAGTGTGTGTGTGTGTGTGAGAGAGAGAGAGAGAGAGACAGAGGGGTGAGCTAGGGTTTGGTTTTCCTTTTTTGGGGGAAGGCCGCGGCAGTGTTGTGTTCTTGAAAAACTCTGTCTTGTCAATACAATGCTTAGACGTCCTGATTGGGCGTTTAGAGAGAGAAGATGAGGGTGAAGAGTGAGGAGTGAAAGAGAAAAGGGGAAGAAAAGAATATACATAAAAGGGATAATATTTCGGAAAAAGAAATAATAATTGAGTGAGATTTATTGTTAATAGAAACAGGAATAAGGCTTAGAGTGGTGGAGGGGTGATATTGAAGGGGTGGGGCCCAGGCGCATGAATAAAATAGTAGATGCTTTCCGACAAGGGAGTAGCACCGTGTTTTATGTCTCTCTCTCCAGGATCAATTTAGCACTTGTATTTTAGAAAAGCTTGTAAGCAAGATTGAAGCAGTCTTGTTAAATTAGATACTTTAAAGTTCTGGTAAGGCCTATATGATCGAACAGCTTAGAGGGATAAAGTTTGAGCCTTGAACGTATATGATGTAAGGAGCTGAGGAGTTTGTTGGATTTAGATACTTAAGGAAAGTGGGGTTTCTGCAATGGCATTGACGGCTAATAAACTCTGGAAAGAGACGTTCTTTTTTTTCTTTTTATCAATGTGTGAAGACAAAATTCGAAGATCGCCCTGTAGCGTGCTGTACATGAACAACTTTGATATTTTTCTACGACCACACATGATCATGGTGTTACACTTCTATAGCAGTTTTGCACTTGGAACTGGGTTATAACACATGAAAGATTTGGACCACCTAGAGGAAGGGGTGTAAAAACTGTAGTTCGCAGAAAGGTCTCGTCAATCTTCTCTCTACAAAGCGTTTGACACGGTCAGATTAAAAGAAAAGAAAGAAAAAAGGAAGATGCGGAGCAAGTCGGAGAAAGAACTCGAGCTTCTCGTAGAACTACAGCCATTTCGTCTGTCAGTTTCGTTCTCCTGAAGTTATTATAATCATAATAAATACATTGACGGTCAAAATCGGCTTGCATTGGGAGAAAACAATGTAAAGGATTACGAAGGTGCAATTAGGATGAGAATATTAACCATTGACTTGAAGAGAAGTGACTTTAGATAGATAGCAAATAAATGACCATCATATGCTAATACAAGTGGTTGGAACAATGCTTTGCTGGGTTCTTATCAATGTCATTAAATTTGTGAGGTAAAGAGGATTGAACTTTTCAATAATTTGATTTTAAGCCTGTGGCCCACAAACATAACGATTGATGTTGATAAGAAAACTAAGCAAATTGGATGTCATTGACATTCAACTCTTTAAATTCAGAGCATAGTTCCAAGGTTTTGATTGAATTGAACATACCATTTTATCCCATGAGTGTAATTATGACGATCAAAATCTTGTATTCATCGCTACTCATGAATTTGGAATCCATCAAGATTGAAATGTATGATTTCTCTATTAACTCCGATTCTGATTGCTTTTGCTAATTAGATAGGTAAGAGTGAAACATAAGATAGAAGCGAGTAATCTAAGCTTTGACGACACCCCCTTTTAACTCCCCAAAGGGCATTGAATTCTAGTTATCATCTTTAAATCTTTCTAAAAAATTCGTGCATTCTCATATATAGAAAGTAAAAAAAAAATTCATTCCGTGAATGGAGGGATTATTTCTCAAGGATAACTCCAGTACGCCCCAATCCAGACATAAAGGATAAATTAAATTAAGAGATTTATAAAATAAAAAATGATAAACCACGGTTTCTTGTTGTATAATTTTTTATGGCGTCTTTTCCACGAGAATTGTGTGTGCATATATAATTTTGAGAATTAAAACAAAGAAAGAAAGAATTTTGATAAAGCAACAAACAAAAAGTATGGACTCGACGTGGAAGTATAGCGTCCATCCGTTTTACTGATTAAAATGATTCTGCCGCTACTTTGTTGGAGAAATTATTATTTTTAGTTCAGGGTGACGTTATTTTCACAACGGAGGATTGATTCCTTCACAATATTTAATACCCATGATCCCATTTAAATTATTATCAATTGATTAATAATTGCCTTCGCTAATTGTGTTCAAAATGATTCTTTTTTGTATATATAATAAAACAACTTTGACTCAAATTTTAATACTTTTTTTTTCACAGTCGTTATTTTTTAGATACATATTAGATAAACGTTCGAATTAACGCAACAACCTGCAAATAACATCAATTAGGTACTCTGCACTAGGCAAGTTCTGTACGATAGGTTCGATCGAGAGAATGTAAGTAGGAGATTCGAACACAGGACGTTTTGACCTCATATCCTCCTACTCCACCAGCTCAACCATCCCTAAAAGGCCTGAAATTTTAATACGGTTTTCCAAAACAACAAAATAAATAATTTTAACTCTCATCTTAAGATTCAATAATGTTCCATTTTGTTAAACATTATCAATTTTTGTTTCCCCAAAAAAATGTTGATTCCCTTTAAATTTTCAGGACCAGATACGTTTCTTGCAATTGAAACTACTTTACCATTTCATGAAACCAAACATGTCCATTATTTGGAAACTACTTCTGGCTGAAGGACATGCATGAAAATATAATAAGTTCCTCATTACATCAAATTTTCTGTTCCAGTTATTCTGTTCCAATCTTATTTTATTAAATCTCATCCATATATTTACGTGGACCACGTAAATATATGGATGAGATTTAATAGAACATTATATGAACACTATAACCAGAACAAGAGATTTAATCTCGCTCCTCACTCCTTTCTCACTTTGTCATCCTTTTCTTTAACGTTTTGGAATTATTACAAATCTACTTTGGATTATAAAGTATTGATCCCCTTCTTATAAAAGAATTTCAGAATGTTGTAATCAAAATACATAATAATTTTATTTTACTTTTCACCATTATTTTATAGTAAGAGATGAATAAAGGCTTTGTTTAGTAATTATTGGATTGCATTAGTTGTTAGCTGATTCTATCAGTGGTTAGCTGGCAGTGAATTATATCAACTGTTTATTTAAAGTTGTTTGGTAAAATTAACTTTTTAATATTAGTTGTTTATGTATAAACTGACTAATGAGAGTATGACTTAAAAATGATTTATAAAGACATGAGTATTTGTAACATCCCCTCACCAATTGCTAGTGAACAGTGACATATGCATGCATTCATACATGCACATGCATAGTAGATAA
>JAOTAY010000003.1:13940536-13953229 GCA_025629805.1 Erythroxylum baracoense | reverse complement strand
ATGACTAATAATATATTTTTTAATTATTTATACAACAATTAATAATTTATTAAATCAATGGACTTTTTAGTCATTTTTCTCTTTTTAGCAATCGCAACCGCACTTGCCAAACACCTATTTTCACGTTTTAGCAGTTACCAAAACAACAATTTCAAACACACAAGTACTTATTGATAATAAGTACTTATCATTTCAACAGGTTGATTTCAGCAGGTTGTCAACTGCCACCGCTCCCCCAAACCAAGCCTGTGTATAACCTGTAATTATTTTTTTTATAAAATGCATTCCATTTTTAATGTTTATTTTATTTCAATATATTATTATTTTAAAAATATATCACTAACTTTAATTATAAAATGAATAATTTTTATATTTCAAATTTTCTTAAAAATTGTAATAAATTAAAATAATTTTGTTTTTAACAATTATAGTAATATTTAAATTCAAAATTAAATTTTGTCGCTAAATAATATTAGCTACCCAAATAAAATCGTCAAAAAAGTTATTAACTACGTTTATAAGAATATCGTTAAAAATATTTTGCTACAACCACAAATTAGTAGCTAAAAGTATTTTGCTACAAAAACAAAATCGTCACAAAATGCTTTTACCTACGTTCGTCTCTACAAATGTTTCCCTACAATAAAAAATTAGTAGCTAAAGCTATTCTGCTATCAAAAATGAAATCGTCACTAAAAATAATTACCTACGAATACAATTTAGTAGGGAAAAATTTTTAGCTACTAATCAGAAACGTCGCAGAAACTATTTATGACGTTCTTTATTCTCATCGATTATACTCTTTACCGATGAATTATTTGTATCGAAAAATATTTTTGCGACGATTTTAGCAAAACGTCGCGGATGTTGTTTTTCTACTGGGATTTAGCGATGTTATTTTGCTAATGGAATTTAGCGATGATTTGAGCGACGATAATTTTTCGTCACAAATTAGTATTTACGACGATTTGTTATTGTTTAGCAACGTTTATTTTCGTCGTTAAATGTAGTGGTTTGTACCCTTCCTTTTCTTGTGGTGATAAAGAGGACTGTACACTCTTGAATCCTGGCTTTCAAGGTCGGGATGTGTATTCGATTTAGAGGGTCGTAAGTTAACAATAGTGGAAAACGGCCACTCCATCGTGGCGATCTTTGGCGGTTTGGAAAAGGGATAATGCTAAAATTGGGATTAATGTTTACTCGCTAATAGGATTTCAATGCTAGTGGAGTCATATTAAGATTGTTTAAAAACTTGGATTCAAGGATATTATTTCTGTTTGTTTTTTATATCTTCTTTCTTCTTGGTCGCAACCTTAAAATTTGAAAAAAGAAAAAAGAAGTGTAACTCAAAAGATATACCGATGAATGTAGGAGAATGGATTGGATTCTCAGGATGTATAATTTGGTGCAGGATAGGGAGAATTACCCATTGTTAAACTCTAGGGACACAATGCATGAGTTACAAAGTGTAGCGTGCAGGAGTTAGGATAAATGATACCTAACCGTGGCACTGGACCTGGTGATGTGCCCAAACTTTTCTTTAATAGTGATAGAAGCCGTAATTGTTATCATTTGAGTGTCCAATAGATAAGTTATTAAGAAAATTTTGGGATATAAATAAAGTTTTTTTTTGAAAAAAGAAGAAACACAGATCATATGGATTAACATCCACAATTATTTATTTTTCATGTAACCACACAGTTCAGTACGTACATTATGGATATATACAATAGTCTAAACAACAAAATATAGTGTTCTTAATACTCAAAAAGATTTTAAAAAGACAAATATAATGGCTAAATGAAACGGTGCATTTGAATTATTATTTTAGCTCCTTCAAATACTTCGTATCAATGCTTACGCCTTCAGGACCTTGTTCACAAGGTAAGAAACCTTTGTTGCATACCAAATGAAAATTCCCATGTCACTCGTTCAAAGATGCATAAGACAATTGGATTAGGTTGTGTGGATAGTTTGTTTCTTCGCTTGAAAAGATGTCTTCTTATCTTTTTTACAGGATGGTGATCATCAGATGCCTATGTAACCAGAATGTTAGAAACAATAACTAAATCAACATGCTTTTTGACTTGAGAAACATGGAACACAAATTGTATCAGTGCTTCTGGTTATAATTCTAGTTTATATGTGGCCTCCTTCGATCCAACTTTATCCAATATTTTGTAAGGCCCATGAAGAGGAGGGGAGAGTTTCTGACTAGACCTCCTTCCTCTGGTCCGTCGTTTATAAGACTACAACTTAACAAAAACACAGCGACCAATATTGTAAACCAGTTTGTTTTCTTGTTAGTGTATTGCCTCATTCTTTTTTTAGCTCTCCTCAAACGGAATTGAACCACTTGGAAATAAATTTCTACGTCAATGAAAGCTTGATCCATACCCGAGTTATTGGAATCCCAACGAACTATGACACATGGAATGGCTGGTGGATACCCACATGGAAGTTCAAAAAGTATAAAATCGAGAGATGAATGATAATAAGTAACCATTTAATCCATTTGGTTGGTCATTATAATAAGTGGTACCATCATGCTCAGCTTGATTGGATTTTCAAAGTCTTATCTTCAAAATCAAATATTTGAGATGAGTTCTCCAAAATCAGAATAACAATAATGTACAGTGGTTATTGGTATATTGGTAAGAAAAGATGAGAAGCTTCCCAGTTGTTGGTTTCATAGAATTGATGATCCATGCTATGACGAGAGAACTTTCAAAACGCTTTTAAAAGAAGGATCATTTGATGGAGGTTATAGTAGTAGTACTTCCACGGTAAGATCACCTAAGTTTTCTCTCTCATAATTGCCATCTTCACATATGTAACCATTGAAAATAGTTCTTACCATTGAACTTGTGAATTTTAAGAGGAAGAATCGTTATTGGATGTTAAAGATATAATGTTTCCTTATTATTTGGCAAAGTAGTTACAACCATTTATAGCTGACTCTATAACTAATTCAACTATTAGTAAATCTCTAAAATCTATAAGTAATATATAAGAATAAATCTACTACAAATAATAATAAATCATCTAACTAAACCATCTCAACAATAAATCTCAATTATTTACCTCAGATTCTATTTCATAAAAGATAAAATATCCTAATACAAAAAGCTTTAAGACCTAAGTAATATCTTTAATGATTTGAAGAGTGACATGTATAATTTCTGTGGGTCTGTGGGCGGAAAGTAATTCGTGGGATTGTGATATTCAAATCTGCGCTTGAAACATTGAAGGTAGAGTAGGGATGAGATTTTCGGTTCCTATTATCTTCGTACCATCTCATTTATACATTTTTTAATTTCTTACGTAAATGTGTGGATGAGATGATATGAAACAGAGTAGGAACAAGTTAATCGGAATAGAAGATTTGAATGACTGTTAAAAAAGTCTTTAAAATTTAAAGGAGACTTATTTAATATCTATTAAAAAAGATGATTATTGGCATGAAAATTAGGATGAAATTGGCGTATGGAGTTTAGGCTAAATTTTGTAAAGGTTTATATTTTGTTTAAGGTTCAAATCGGTCCGAGACTCCTGATCGACCCCAACCTTATTTAAACTTAAGGAGTCTGAAGTCCAATTCTGAATATTTCTATTTCAAATTTAATTTAATATAATTTTAAAAATGACTTGGCTGTACTCAAAATGATATTATTTATACTTAATGAATTTAGGTTAGCCAAGCTGTAATACCTGTGCCACAGATTTCAACTCCAAACTGAGTCCAGTTTTGAAGGTCAAAATTTTTTATTAAAAAATAATCCAATTTGAAACCCGTTGAAACGTGGGTTTGAGAGGTGAGTATAATGTTCTTTTCTTCCAGTACAGTGATACAAATATTTTAATTTATCTTTTCAAAGTGTTTCTCATGATTAACATCCTTTGTGATATATGTATATAGCGAAGTTGGAATGTCTCTCGCTCATGTTTTCAGTACTTACCGATGTGGTTGCAGCAGAACAAATCCCTTTAATCATTTTAGTGGTCATGTGGACGAGTGAAAAGAGGCAACCAGTGTGTGCATGCTTGCCAAGTAACCCTGTCTGTAATCTTTCTTCAGTATAAGCGAACAACCGTTTGTCGCTTGCTGTATATGTTTAGTCTCAAGTTTTCTAATAGGACACACTTAAGTCCTTTTATTACGGATGTATATCTCAAAATTAGGTAAAATCAGAATGGAACAAAAATGAAATTACCTTTTCTTATTTACGTGGGTTGATTTTAAAAAAGTGAAGCAAGAACAAATCTTAAGCTTGGTTTGGGGTAACGATGGTGGTTGATAACCTGCTGAAATGATAAGTACTTTTCTCAATAAATATTTATGTGTTTGAAATTACTGTTTTGGTAACTGCTGAAACGTGAAAATATGTGTTTGGTAAGTGCGGTTGCGGTTGCTGAAAAGAAATAAAATGATTAAAAAATTCATTGATTTAATAAACTATTAATTGTTGTATAAATAATTAAAAAATATTATTAGTCATATAAATTTAAAATTATAAATAATAAAATGTTAAATTAAAATAAGAAAATATAAATAAAAATAAATTTTGTAAATAAAATATTTCATAAAAATATATTATTAGTAATATTAATTAAGGGTATAATGGAAAATAATACTTGTAGTGAAGGTTATTAATGGAAAGTAAAATTCTACCGCAGAAGCAGTTTCCTACCGCAGCCTTCTTTCTGCTTATTGATTTCTACGGTAATACCGTGTATTTTTTTTCCAACCTCCAATTATTTACCGCAAATCTAAACATGTGACTGTATTTAAAAACTGTAATAGATAAGTACTTATCTCTACCTATCACAAATCCAAATACATCCTTAAAATGAATAAAAAGGGTTTTTCATGGATGAAAAATGAAAATTATGTGCTTCCACAATATAATTAGAGATAATGGTTTGAATTTTGAAGGGAAACAAACGTAAAAGAAAAGCAACAAAGTCATATGAAGTTCCTTGTACACTTGGGAACACAACTATGTACTATGAACTTCAAATCAAACATGCAAAAATCTGGTAAAAGAAAGGAAGCTAATCGCCTGAGACAAATTTCCAATTTCCAAATCAAGAAAAGACCGTGAGTAGGGACATGAATGGAGAAAAAGAGAGGGATATACACGATGAGGTGTTTCAAGAGAAGACAGTCGAAGAAATGAGAGGCCTGAAATTGTTAGCCTAAACACTCTTTCTGGTCTTGGAGTGTGGTTGTGTACAAGAAAAAGGCTTGCTTGCTTCACCTTATCCTATCCAACCCCTTAACAAAACACACTTCCTCTCTCTCTCTCTCTCTCTCTCGCTCTCTCTCCCTCCCTCCCTCCATCTTTCCTGTATTCTCCTTAACTTTTGTCCCCATGTTTGTTTTCTCATAAATCCTGCACCTTGTATTTAATCAGTATACACATACTTCTTCTTTTCAGTTCAATACCATGCGCTATATTGTGTCTCTCGTCCATTCCCATGTAAAATCCAGTTCCTTGTTCTCTCACCCTCCATGCTTTTTACTCTGTCTTTCCTAACCCAAGAAAAAGAAAAGCAAAGAACAGCTCAAACCATCTTCCTTTTTTTTCCTTTTCTAGTCTTTAATGTCGGTTCCAATTCTTAACTTGCATTCCTCCACTGTTCTCTTTTGAGCTTCTGTGCTCTTTCCCGTATCTGTTTCTCGTACCACAAAGATGTTGCCTTTTTTTTTGTCGGATTGAAGCGGCCTCTCTCTCATTGGTTTTATTAGAATGCTAACAGAAACTTCTGCAGATTCTGGCGACTCTCTCCTGTTTTCGTTTCTGCATTTGGAGATAGAAGATTAAAAATATTGCCGAGTGCAGTTTGTCTATAGCTTACACCAGCAGGCTTTTGATGCTCAATGGCTCCTAAAACTGGAAAGACTAAACCACATAAAGCCAAAGGAGATAAGAAGAAAAAAGAAGAGAAAGGTCTATACTTGTCACTATCTTCTTCTTTACCTGCAGTTTATGCACTCTCATTGAAAAAAGCATGAACCCAATCGAAACGAGTCATTGTAGTCCAAAAACTGAAGAATTCCAATTCAAACTCAGCTTCGTAGTAGTTTGTAGCTAACTAGGTCGTTTGGTTGATGAGTTCCTCTTAATCTTGAAGACTGAAAATGTATGGTTCAAAAAACTTCATCTCCGTTTCACTTATCTTCTCTCTCCCTCTTAACAATTAGATGAGGCGGATCTTAATTCTTACATCTAACAATCACGTTTCCCGTATTGTCTGCTCTCGCACAAACATAAATTCATTGTGTTCAAACCTTAAAGTTCTCGTGTTTTGGGATAATAAAATTTCTTATCTAATATGCAGTTCTGCCTACTGTCGTTGAAATCACCGTCGAGACACCGAATGATTCTCAAGTGACCCTCAAGGTACGTAGCCTCGTATAGCCCTTTATATCACATTTTCAGTTAAATTATTCGAGAGTAATTAATAATATTAACGAACTGGTTAATTATTATTTTCATCAAATTGTATCAATTAACTTGCTTTCACTTTATTTCTGTTGACCATTTGTACGAGAAGGGCATCTCAACGGACAGGATCTTAGATGTGAGAAAGCTTTTAGGTGTTCATGTCGAGACATGCCATTTGACCAACTTCTCTTTATCTCACGAGGTAAACCCAATACTTTATATTATTTACATTTGGACCCCTACATTTATCTCTTTTTTTAATAATAACAATAATCGTTAACAATTACAAAAATTTAATCACAAATTTTTTTTTCTTTAATCTAACCCAAGTTGGGCCCTACCAAGCACTTCCCATTTTGACGCAATCGTGGTGAGACTCCGTCTTTGCCGTTTGGTTACGGAGAGTGGAGTGTTGGGTGAGTGGTCCCATGAATCGAACGGCCCTGATTTTGGTTGTTGACTAATATTGTACGGTCTGATCAGTCGGGGCAGTTATACTATGCACTAACTTATGTGGTGGCAATTGGTGATCCCATGGGTTCAGTTTATCAAAGCAAGGGGATGTCTAATTTACATAAATTACGGCACCTTATAAAGCGTCGTTTTGAATTAGATGCTGACGTGTAATGTAACTGTCTAACGACCGCAGGTGCGAGGATCTAAGCTCAAAGATTCCGTAGATATAGTGTCTCTCAAACCTTGCCACCTCACTGTCGTTGAAGGTATATCGATTCCCGCCAAATCTGACGGTCAGGATTTAATTTCAATTGTAGTAAAAAGTACTGTTTTTTCTGGGTTGTAACCAGAGGAGTACACCGAAGAGCAAGCCGTGGCTCACGTCCGGCGACTCCTCGACATCTTCGCCTGCACCACCTCCTTCGGTCAGTCGAATCCGACAAGCCCCAAGGATTCCAGTTCCAAGGACGGAGGCGCTGCCTTCGAGAGCTCCCTTTGTGTCGAGAACGACGGCGGCAACGATGTTAACCACAAGCCGAAATCGATCGATAAGAAGAGCAAAGCAGCGAAGGATGGAGCTGTGGATTCTTCGGAGAAGATGAATGAGGCAGCGGGTCAGGTTTCGACGTGTCCGCCGCGGCGGCTCGGACAGTTCTACGACTTCTTCTCGTTCTCGCACCTAACGCCGCCGGTTCAATGTCTGTTGCTTGTAGCATTCACGACGATATTATTTGTCTTCCCTATTTTTCCCTTACTTATCAGAAAATTTCCGTTTTCGTTTCCTATCTGATAACAGACATAAGGAGATCTACGCGTCCTTTTCTTGAAGATAAAACGGAAGACGATTTTTTCCAGATAGATGTGAGAAATTTCTCTTAAATTTTTCCTTATTAGTTCATTTTTTATAGATACATGCATGTATATAAGGTGATTTAAATGAAGGAAATGTAAATACAGGTTAGAGTTTGCAGTGGGAAGCCGACGACAATAGTGGCTTCAAGAAAAGGGTTTTACCCCGCTGGAAAACACCTTCTTCTCTGTCACTCTCTGGTTACTCTGCTTCAGCAAACTAGCAGAACTTTTGACTCCGTTAGTTCCAATTCCTTTTTAGTTTAGTTCTAATCAGTTACAATGTTGCTCAAAGTGAGCACTTTCTGGAATTGGGTTTAGTTGTGTATTCTTCTTCTTGCAGGCATACAAAGCTCTCATGAAGGCATTCACAGAGCACAATAAGGTACGTTTCGCCTCCTCCTCTCTCTTTCACTCCATACATATTTTATATTTGTATCCGAGGGTTAATGCTAAATTATATGGGTTGCTGGTGGTGCAGTTTGGAAACCTACCTTATGGTTTTCGTGCGAATACTTGGGTTGCTCCTCCAGTTGTTGCTGATAACCCATCTGTTTTCCCACCACTTCCTGTGGAAGACGGGAACTGGGGAGGAAGTGGCGGCGGACAAGGAAGAGATGGCAATCATGATCAAAGGTCATGGGCGAACGAGTTTGCGATTCTGGCGGCAATGCCTAGTAAAACAGCAGAAGAGAGGCAAATTCGTGATAGGAAAGCCTTTCTTCTTCACAGCTTATTTGTTGACGTTTCTGTTCTAAAAGCTGTTGCCACAATCAAGCGTATCATTGAAGGTAGTCAGTATTCTTCGAATGATACTGCACAATCGGTTTCACATGAGGAAAGAATAGGGGATTTGATTGTTAAGGTGACTAGAGATGTTGCTGATGCAAGTAACAAAATGGATTGTAAAAATGACGGGAGCCAAGTTCTTGGATTGTCGCAGGAAGAACTTGGTCAGAGAAATTTACTTAAAGGCATAACTGCAGATGAAAGTGCTACAGTTCACGTGAGTAAAGCCATTGTTTTCTATGATCATTATCTTTGACTGGAACAGGTGGCTTTAGTTGCTTCTTTTTTTCTTTTTGTAGGACACTCCTACTTTAGGCGTTGTGGTTATTAGACACTGTGGCTATACAGCAGTTGTTAAGGTTTCTGGTGAGGTTAACTGGGATGGGAAGCCTATTCCCCAGGACATTGACATCGATGACCAGCCTGAAGGAGGTGCCAATGCGTTGAATGTAAATAGGTCAGTCCATCTGTGAGGGTTGTGTACATTTGCTTATAGTTTATATGCATTACATCACAAGTGAAGAATGGTTGCGTATGTTCGAATTTACATTTCAGCTTGAGAATGCTACTGCACAAATCATCTAGTCCAGTCCATCGGACACAGAATGAAGATTCTGAAAATGCTAGATTGTTGGTGAGGCAGGTATTAGAAACCAGTTTGCTTAAGTTGCAAGAAGAACCAAGGAAGCACATTAAGGCTATTAGATGGGAGCTAGGAGCATGTTGGGTTCAACATTTACAAAATCAGGCCTCAGGGAAAACTGAGTCGAAGAAGGCTGAGGAAGCAAAGCCTGAACCTGCGGTAAAGGGTCTTGGCAAGCAGGGAGCATTGTTGAAGGAGATTAAGAAGAAAGTAGATGTCAGAAACAAAACTGAAGAGACAAAAGACGCTTCTCCGGCCGACAATCTTGACGCAAACAAGAAAATGGACATTTCTACTCAGAAAGAGTTGGAGAAGAAAGAAGAGCAAATGGCAATAATGTGGAGAACTCTGCTTCCTGAAGCAGCGTATTTGCGCCTTAAAGAATCAGAAACGGGCCTTCATCTTAAGGTTGGTAGTTTCCTGTTAAGCAGTACGCATATCTGCCAATTCTCTGAACTTACCTATCCCTGAGGAATTCATGGGTTGCACCTGTATATTTGTGCACATATTTCTTTCTTCGTCTCCGGTGTAATTTAGTGATCCATATTTCGCTTGATTGGCATTTCATCTTGCAGTCACCTGATGAATTAATTGAAATGGCACATAAGTATTATGCTGACGTTGCTCTTCCCAAACTGGTAAGCTACTTAAAACTACAGAATGTTTGTCTTGAACTCCATCCATTGAACTTGATATTTCTGTTCGCTGCGACACAAACTTACAGGTAGCAGATTTTGGCTCACTTGAACTTTCACCTGTTGACGGAAGAACATTGACAGATTTTATGCATACCAGGGGTTTGCAGATGTGTTCCTTGGGTCGTGTGGTAAATTCTTATAAGCTTTTTCCTACTTTCTATGCTTCAGAATTAGTGTTGATATCTTATTTGAGACACTTTCCCTAAAACCATTCCTGAACCCCTTTATTTGATGATCACTGGCAATCTAGCATGGTTTCTATGATATTACAAACATCTTTCGTCTTTTCTGCCTAATTTATTCCTTTTATCTTTCTAGGTTGAATTGGCTGACAAGCTTCCTCATGTGCAATCTCTTTGCATACATGAGATGATAGCTCGAGCCTACAAACACATACTGCAGGCTGTAGTTGCAGCCACAGATAATGCTGCTGATTTGGCTGTGTCAATAGCGTCATGTCTAAATATCCTGTTGGGGACACCTTCGGCTCAAAATGGGGATGCAGAGGCTATGAATGATGAGAAGCTAAAATGGAAATGGGTCGAGACATTTCTTCTGAAAAGGTTTGGATGGCAGTGGAAGCATGAAAGCCATGAAGATCTAAGAAAGTTTGCCATTCTTCGTGGGCTGTCCCACAAGGTTTGACTTCATCACGCTTTTGTAAGCCCTAAACGTATTTCCACATTAAGATTATAACATGTAATTTTTCAGGTTGGACTAGAGCTTCTTCCTCGGGACTATGAGATGGAAGGTGCTTCACCGTTTCGGAAGTCTGATATCATTAGTATGGTTCCCGTCTACAAGGTAAGATCGGGATTACTCGCGTAAACAATGAGGACTTGTAGTAGGAATTTATATTGCTCTGTTTATGGAAAAAATTAAGAAATTCTGCAGCATGTTGCGTGTTCATCCGCGGATGGACGTACATTGTTGGAGTCATCCAAAACTTCCCTGGATAAAGGCAAACTGGAGGATTCTGTCAACTATGGCACGAAAGTATGAGCCCGTTTTTACTTGTCTATTTCATCTTCTTTCCTGTAGTTATTTGTTAGTTCTCTTCTATAAGTGAATAATTGTTTGAAAATGTCTCAATCTATTTTGAAGGCACTCTCAAAACTGGTATCAGTCTGTGGTCCTTATCATAGAATGACTGCAGGTGCATACAGTCTTCTGGCTGTAGTGCTCTATCACACCGGAGATTTCAATCAGGTATGTCCTTTATGTTTATCGATGCTTCCAGATGACTGGAGCAGCTCAATGCCATAGTACTCACCAAGAATTGTTCCCTACGCTTACCCTGGGTATGTTGAAGTATTCGTGAGTGGAGATAAATAACAAAATACAAAACACAAAAATCTTATATTTAGCAGTGTTTGATTACTGACAATGTCTATTTTTGTTATGTTTCTAGTTCAAAAAAATACAAATTTTTTATTCCTTTTAAAACTGTGACACAACTTTTTTGTGCCTGTCACATAAATAAAATACGCGGACTATTGGATAAAAATACCCTCATATTATTACTATAAATAGCAAAAAAAACATTTTAAATAAAATATATAAGGCTTGAATATATCTTTATCCTATTATGTAATTAATTTCATGAATGCTTAGATGTTTTATTAAATTATTATGTATTAGAATTTTTAACTTGTAAAATTTTTTTATTCAATAACTCATTTCGTTAAATTTTTAAGTTTCTCATTTCATTAAATATTTAAGTTTTTCATTTTATTTCATTATAATTAAAAAAATACAAATACAATTAAAAAATATTAATACAATTATAAAAAATATTTACGTAATTTATTTTATTGTTAACTTATACGAATTTTTTATTATTCAATAACTCATTTCATTAAATTTTTAAGTTCTTTATTTTTTAATTCCTTATTTATAGATACAATTAAAAAAATACTAATACAAATTATTCGTTTTAAAATAATCAATGGATTACATTTTCTAATCATATTATACTGTAGGGGTAATTTGGTCAATGACACTGTTTTCTATGTTCTGTCAACTGCAACCAAACATATTTCTATCCTCGATACACATAATTTTATCTATTTTATCTATTACAATCAAACACTTCACTATCTCTAATTTTTGTTCTATTTTACTTCTAAATTTTTGTTTCGTTTCATCTCAGTATATAGATTATAGTAACCGTACGCAGCGGAAGAGTACAGAAAGGATTGAGGACGCTAATAAGAAACTTATGCTCCAGGTTGCATTGACGGAAGTAGTACTTGCTGGCCAGTAAATATGTCGGCTCGTCCTGTTGATAGAAGGCCCACGCTTTCATTCTTATCTAATACACGTTTTTGTTATTCGGTGGCTCTGGACATATTTGACTCTGAATTTTTAACTTTCACTAATTTTAAATAAGTAAAAGAAAGAGTAGACAGAAGAATAAATTATCACGGCACATCTAGATAGGCCTTGAATTTTTAGCGAGTAGTAAAATTTAAAAGCTAACCAACATGGGATATAAATATGATACCAACATTAGTCTTGTACTGGTTAAATATATTTCTAAGTTAGAAGTAAATCAGTGCTGGTGTTGTATATGGGACATGTGTCAGACACATGACATAATTTTTGAAGACGAATAAAAATTAAAAATAGAATTTGAATGTCGTTAGGCATTCAGTAAGGATGTGTAGCAGCATTAGGAGGAGAATAAAAACTGTTAAAGAATTTAAGAGCGCTAAAAAAGAATAGACTTTTCAAAGTTAGTTCATTTATATTAATAATAAGGATATGTACAATACAAAAATTTATACACATTCACAAAAAGTCT
>JAOTAY010000003.1:13921067-13940436 GCA_025629805.1 Erythroxylum baracoense | reverse complement strand
CCGAGTGGTCTAAGGCGCCAGACTCAAGTTCTGGTCCTCTAACGAGGGCGTGGGTTCAAATCCCACTTCTGACATTTACTATTTTTGTTTCTACTTTCTTCTTTACAATTTTACCCTTTCTCCCAATTCCTATTTTGTTTTTCCTTCTAGTACTATATTTTCTTAAAACTCCCCCCTTTTGGTGGTCTACACTTTTCAAATTGAATGGTTTTACTTAGGGTAAGATCTTATATGTTCTAACAAAAATGGCTAATTTCCAAAACTAAAGTTGCTAAAAGTCTATAAATTTCAAGTCAATCTAGTATAAGATTAGTTTGGATCCTCTGCTCAAAATAACTTTATCCAATCATGTCTAATGTTCAAAATGACGTTGATTTAGACATTGAACATAAGTTTAGAGACTGTCCAATCATATTTCATATTCAAAACAACGTCGTTTTAGACATTAGACATAATTATTTTCAATTGAAGAATCGAATTCGTACGAGATAAGCTAAAAGTTCACTAATAATCCAGCACATGGTTAATATTGGAAAAAGTAGATGCAACTTTATATTTGGATGATTATTAATAATGGCCAAGTGGATATGATTTGTAAAGGGTATAGTAGTAGAAACCAATTTCAATTCTTTGGCTTAGATGAATTGGATTACAATAAGATGTTTTTCCTTAACTTTTAGGGTAAAAGATATAAATTTCTTATTAGTTTAAGAAACTTTTGAGTTTTTTTTGTTTTTAGTTTTTCATAAAAATCTTTTCTTATAGACTTTGGTATAAAATAATAATCAAATACATGTGACTTGAACATCAAATATCACTAATATGATAATTTAACTTAGTTCTTAAATTTGTTTTGAATCAATTAAATTTAACTTAAATTAATAATTTAAAATACCTAGTTTGTGTGATTTACAGGCTATTACATCAATCCAAAGGTTTATTCAGTGTGCATACAAAGGATAGCGGTTACAGGTTCCTCCGTTCTAAAAAAAACATTTAATTGGTACTAGTATGATATCCATGTCGTATGTATTTCGTTATTATTTTCCATTTGAAATTTAAGAGAAAGGACTTTTTTATAAAATTTAAAACTAGAAGGAAATTTTTTGAGAATTTAAAAAATTAATTTTTAAATTTTTCTTAAATTATAGAGGAGATTTATGTCTTTTACGATAAATTGTAACTTGTTTAAATTTTATATGTTTAATCATTTATTAAATTTATAAAACTTTTTTGTAAATATTTTTTAATAGTCTTCAATTGTTATAAATTTAAAATTCTAATCTTTACAATGACTCTTCAGATATTTTTAGAGGTATTGAACTGAAATTGTATTATGTAAGAGAATTTGAGTTCATAATTTGAATTTTAATAATTAATTTGTTAAGTAATTATTCAGAGCTCATAATTTATATACCATTACATATACATTAATGCATAGTTAAAAATAATGGTTACAACCTTGTTTCTTTGTTGTAATTATCATTTATTAGCACACATACATGTTGAAATTACAAGACAAAAGTAAGGATAACAATAATCAAGTCCGACCTGTTTGTATCCAACTTCATATAAAAAATATCATTTTAATATTTAGTATGAATTAATTTGAGTCTAGGTAATCATCTTAGGCTTGGTTTGAGGGAGCGGAGGTGGTTGATAACCTGTTGAAATGATAATAAGTACTTATATGTTTGAGATTGCTGTTTTAGTAACTGCTAAAACGTGAAAACAGGTGTTTGACAAGTGCGGTTGTGGTTGCTGAAAAGAGATAAAAAGACTAAAAAACTCATTGATTTAATAAACTATTAATTGTTGTATAAATAATTAAAAAAATATATTATTAGTTATAAATTTAAAATTATAAATAATAAAATATTAAATTAAAATAAGAAAATATAAATAAAATAAATTTAATAAATAAAATATTTCATAAAAATATATTATTAATCATATAAATTTAAATTATAAATAAGAAAATATAAAATTAAAGTAAGAAGAAGACGTTACATTGTACTTATTTTTTATTAGTTAAGAGTATAGTGAAAAATAATAATTATCAGAAGGTTATTAATGGAAAGTAGAATTTCTACCGTATAAGTACTTTCTTACCACAGCTCTCTTTCTGCTTAAAGATTTCTATGGTAGCACCACATTTTTCTCCAACCTCCAGTTGTTCACCGCAGATCCAAACATGTGACTAAATTTGAAAACTGCAGTGGATAAGTACTTATCTCTACTGCACCGCAGATCTAAACACAACCTTAAATTAAGATGTCCTTCTAACCATGTCCTTTTTGCTGCATTTACCGTACCTTTTTCTCACATTAGAATTGAACCAACTCCTCACCACCAGATGAGTTACACAACCAAGTGCAAACAGAAGAGAGGAATTTCTAACTATTTTAGCCTGCAGAACTGGATTCATGATTCCTTAATAATGACCACCACCTTTCTAGTAGTAACAAACGTTCAATGAGAAATATTATTAACAACATAGATGTAAGATACTTAGGCGTAGGAATCAACATGATAAGATATAAGTATCTATATTCAATCCTTACATTTTATCATCTACGATATTAAAATTCAAATTGAATTACTTGCTAAGCTTGTCTCTAAAAGGAAGCTAGATACTACCTAACAACGCTGAGCTAAACTCGAGGGAGTAAGTTAACACAGTGACTTTGAGGAGTACCAAAGAGTTAAAAGTTAAAGGAAAAGAGAAAGAAAGAGAAGAAAAGGTTGTGATGCAAAAAAAAGAAAAAAAGAAGAAGATGAAGACAAGGAAAGGGAGAAAGAGGAGGAGTCAAATAAGAAATTGGTCAAAGAGTACAAAGCCAAAAATTCTATACTTGAGCAAACTTTAGATAAATAGAAAGGAAGATAGATTTGATAAGTTGTTAGAGATTTTTTAAACATTTACATCTTAATATTCATATTGTTGAATCTCTTTCACATATGCCATAGTATGAAAAGTTTTTAAAGGATCTTCTTTATGATAAAAAGAGACTAGAGGAGTTGTTGATGGTTACGTTAAATGAGGAGTGCTCTACCATTTTGTATAATTAGCTATCCCAAAAAATGAAGGATCTATGGAGTTATAATACCCCATATAATATTGGTAGTTTGTCAATTAGTAGACGTAGGTGCTAGTACTAATTGGAAGTTAGGGTTGGGTAAACCTAAACCAAATAATATGAGCTTCTAATTAGTAGATAAGTCAATTAAGTATCCTAGGGGTATTAAAAAAGATGTTCTAGTTAGGGAGTTGACAATTTTTTCTTTTCGATTAATTTTGTGATTATGGATATGATGAATGATGTAGAGGTTCCTTTTATCTTAGGACAACCTTTTCCTAGCTACAACTAAAGCTCTGACAGATATTTATGATAGGAAATTAATCCTAAAGGTAGAGGAAAAGGAAGTAGGTTTTATGACATTTAAAGCCATGTGACATTCACTTGACAAAGATGATACTTGTTTTTCTATAGATATGATTGGTATTGAATTTTCTTATATTGTATAAGAAATAATCACCATGATCAATTAGTGACTTGTATTATGTAAGGATAAGAAGCAGAGATGAACAATCATCTTCTAATAAAGCATGTGACATATTTGGAAGCTAATAAGCATATGACTAGGAAGAAGAACTTTGAAGAGATTAAAAGACTGAGAGTAGAAACAAGCCTTCATTCAAGGATCTTAGATAAGTGACATGCTTAAGAAGAAGTCCAAATAAAAGACTTATAAAGAAGCACTTGTTAGGAGGCAACCTAACGATTTATGAGTTTTTGTTTCAATTCGGCAACTTTTAGGATCTTTATCATTAGTTTTATTATGTTTTTACTTGATGTTGGTTTTGTTATATGTGCTTTAATTTAAAATTAGTTTTAAAATAATGAATTTAAGAATATTTTGATGTTACTTCATAATAAGATCATGATTATCTTACGTAAGATAAGATTTGGTTGAGTTTTATAGTTTATACAAGCAATACACAACCAACACAAATCTATGCTTTTCCATATATTACAGAACATCCTAACATATATCCACAGAGTGAGCTAGCAATTGATAACCCCTAATGACGAATTAAAGATTAAGGATTATTGCGGGAATTGGTTAATACTTGCATTCTTTATTATCATATAAATTCCAGCTATCCTAATTTCCCTCTTTTAACTTACTTTCTAACTTTTCTCTATTATTGTAAGTCATGTACATTAGTGACAATATACAATTCAAATGTACGGAGGGAATTAATTAGTTATGCTTATCAATTTTGTTATAATTATCTTAATAAAAATAATTCTTAGAAAATTTTTAACTTTGAAAGAATATTGATTAAGAAAATTTACTATAAGTTTAAACTGTATTGTGATTTAAATTGTTTAGGCAAATACTCATGAGCATTAATGATTAAGATAATTTTAATTTTCTTCATTAATTTTGAAAAAGGATACTTGATTGCGTTATAATATTTTTTGTATAATTTAGACATATAATTGAGTTAGAAGTGAATTATTTTAAAGAATTTTTATTATCCCATTGAATTAAAGGAAAAAACAAAAAAATGTGAGTAAGTGAGTATTAAATAAATTCAATATGTTTACTTTAAACTAAGTAAAAAGGTTAAGGTTAAAGAGTGATGCTAATAGCCATTTGAAATAGTGATCTAATTGAGTAACTAAGAGTATTTATGATAATTTGTTTACTTTCACTTAAAAGGTTAGTTGACTTTTCAAACAAGCCTCTAAATGCTCCTATTTTGATTTAAAGTTAGTACTTTGCTTTTCCAACAATAAAAGTTATGAAAATGTTTGTATGCTGATGAATATTTCTCATGTATGTTAACTTTATGCATTAGGTTAAATTTTATAGATTAAATTAAAGTTTAAAGGATTATGGATTTGAATTGAACTGATTTATGATTTGAAATAAATAATTAAATACCTAGCAATTTGATTGACATTGCAATTGAATGAATAATGAAAAATTTTGATTGATATAAACGAGTTAAATTCTTTTTTGGATTTGTTACCTATTTAAGTTAAGAGTGATGAAACTGATCTTCATGAGGAAAAACAAATGCTTAAGTTTGGGAGAATTTGATAAGTGCTGATTAGGTTATATTGTTAGCATGATTTTACGAGTATTTTGCTTATGTTTGGATGATTTTATTGGATTTGGTACTCAACATGGCCATATTTTATTTGTATACCTTATTTTAGCTTTTTAATAAAGAAAGAATGGTTTCTAGGAAGTTGGAGTCAAGTCGAAGAAGTTTTGGCATGATTTTAGGAGAATATAGGTCAAATGTGGACTTATATTCTCAAAACACAGGTCAAATATAGACACATGTTCATTATTGGTACATTTTTTTCTTTAAGAATTTTCCATATGAACAACATAACCTAATCATAAATCTATGTTCACGGTGTTTAAAACTATGTTCTAAAGATAAATCATTATATTTGCAATTTAGGGTTCTATTGAGTTAATAAGCAATATATATGTAATATAGATTCATGTTAGTGGTAATTTTTACAAAAATTACAAGTTTTTATGCTTAAAAAGGATAAAGAGGGCTAGAGGATGAAAGATAAGCCAAAAGGAGCCAAATTAGAGCATTTTGGAATAAGAAATGAGCAACCTTGGAGACGAACTTCATGATCTCAAGAATCCATAAGAGTGACTTCTTCCATCATGCTTTCTTTCTTATTTGCTATTGGATTTTTTTACCCTAATATGAACTAAATTGGAAAAGACCTAGATGGGATGGAACTTATAAATATTATTTTATATTGATTATTTGATTTAATAAGAGATATATGTTTTGATGCAAATTATTCATGATTACTTATTATGATTGAATAGAAATATAATAACATTTTAATTCAATTTTGAATTTCATATATAAAGATTAAGAAATCATATACATGTATTGATAGATCATATCATCAATAATAAGAGTTACAAGAATTCTAGAGATAAAACTATATAAATCTTCTGGGATAAAGTTAAATCTGTTATGAGAACTCATAAAATGAGTTAAAGCATTCATAGGAGTTTTGATCAAAAAGGGATTTTAATCATTTAACTTAAGGACATGGGCTATATGTTTTAAGAAAGAATATGGTTATAACTTTGGAACTACTACTAGTTTAGAAAACTAGGGTTGATAATTGAATTGAGGTAACTCCAAACATATAAATATTATAGGGTGGATGCTTAATCTAAATCTTACTTATCATTTAGTTATTCCATTCTTATTCATTACTTTGATTTATTATTTTAGTTTTGTGAATATTTTCTTTTACTTCAATTTTTTGGTTAGATTAGATAATAAAAAGGTAACTAATACTAATACTTATAGTCTCTGTGGGATCAAAACTTATATTTACCAACATATGCACTTGCTTAGTGATCTTTAGTATTGTTTTATTTTGGATACATCCTATTAGTTAAGTTTCAAGGTTTCTTCCTTAAGGTTCGAATCAATTTGGTATTAGAGATTTTTTTTATAATCAAGTTATATCTATCTTGTACTATTTCTTATTTCTTGTTTCTTGATCCCTTCTTTATTTTCTTCCTTCTTTCTTGTTCTTATATCTACTGATTTCTTTTCTATTTCATTCTTAAATCTTCTTATTGTCTTCTTTTTTATTTAATATCTTTTAGAGCCTATAAACAAAGGAATAAAGAACATTAATGTGCTAAAAAATGAAAGGAAAGAAAAGGAAAAGAAAAAAAGAACATAATATAATAGAATAGAAAAAGAAAAGAAAAGAAAGAATATGGTTAAGAAGATTTCCTCAAAAAATCATTTAAAAATCTGGTTATAATTTATACTCCATTTCAATTATTCATAATCTTTTGAAATCTTCATTTTATTTTCATTGTTGGCTTCGTACTTATCCTTTCCTCCATTAGCATTTGAGATTGATTGAATACTAAGAGTTTATTCCTCGTTGTATTTTAGTTAGTTTGATAAAAAAAATTAAAAGAGAAAATGACTAGTAAAAGAAAAGAGTATCTAAACAACATTAGTAAAAAAAGCTAAAAATTTAGAGTGAAACATAAGTGAATTAAGTAACATTAAATAAGAGAAGTACGTGAAGGTATGTTATGAGGTAATTATTAAAAAAATTTTAAGGTTAAAGTATATCGAATCAAGACAAGATTGAAGGGGAAGGAAAGATGATATTTTCATGCTATAAGCTATATAACAATAGTTTGAATGTATAAATATGATATTTAGCAACATTAGGGATCTATTAGATATTTAAGATACTTCCATAGCCAATTTGAAAAGGGGACAATCACCACAAATTCCTAATGTACATTAGACATAAAGGTGAGATCTCCAAGATGATTCAATGAAGATAAAGAGAGATATAACTCTCGTGATGGTTACTAACCCCCAAGAAATAATATTGGATATATTTACACATAGAGGTATGGTAGGTGGTTAATTGACTTTTTTTTACCCCATATTTAATTTATTCTTACTTGATTGATATGTTATACTTTTATTTTATATTTGGTGTTTAATATGTTTCAAGGGTGTTTATAGGTGATAATTGCCTTTATGGACTTAAAGGAGAAGAATTCGGGTGAAAACATGGCATAAATAGAAAATCAGTAGTCTGGAAGGAGTGCACACAACCGTGCATAACTCAAAAATCTAGATTTTCATATAAAAGCAATGTTTCAGAGGCAAATCGAAAAAGGAGACGTTGGGAGGCAATTTCTAGACATGGATTTGTTCTCTAAGGATGATTTTTCTTTACTCTAGAATTCATGTTGGCTAGCTTTCAATTCAGTAAGAATTTTCATTAATTTATCTCTAAGACTTGCTTCCTCTTCATTTGGAAGCTTGTTTCCACTCCTAAGGGTGATTGTCATTCTATATTCTTCAACATCTATTTTAGTAGGACTAGGCGCATTCCCTTGGATTTCATCAGATAATATTTCCACCAGTTTGGTCTATCTGATTCACCAAATCTTGTATACGAGCCTCTGTTTCCTAATGTTTCATAATTGATTCCTAAATGAAATCAACCATCATATCTTCTAAGTTAGCTCATTTACCAGGGTGCTTAGTGTCATAAATATCCATCTAGAGCGTAACCGTTTTATCCATAATTATAAGAGTTGCTCCACTCAGAATTGTAGCTATTCTCGTATAGCAAACCTTAAGGTCGATTGTATATGCTTGGTCACTCCCATGTATAAGTAGGTGCTCGAAATTCATGATTGTACTGATAACTCCCACCATTGTCGTGACACTACCTGAATATCAGTTAAGCGTCCAAAAACATATGAGAACACCTCTCTCCCTCATACGGTGATGTTATAGATTGCAAAAATATATCCCAGCTTCCATAAAAGTATTATCTGCTCCATCCTTCCATTGTGCGTTGTGGCTATGACATTAAATCTCAATTCCTAAGATAAACCACCATACACTGTCAGTGTAGAAAAGTTCAAAAGAAAATTGAATGAAGAAGCCAAAAAATACAGTGAGATATAATAAAATAAAATAAATACAAAAGGAAAATCAAAATAAAAGAAAATAAAAAACAAAAATAAAACAAAATAAAATGAAAATCACTAGAGTAATAGCATTCAAGCTTTCTTAATATCAGAGTCCCTAGCAACGACGTCAAAAACTTTATTGACTTATTTTATGACAGTCAATATTATAATAACCACAAGTGTTTGACGTAGCTGTATTTAATACCGGCAAGTACGGGTTAATCCCATGAAGATTATAAATACTAGTAATTATCCTTCCCCTATTATCTAGCCTAAAGATTGATTTTAGATTTTTAATAAAAAGAAACTAAAACTAAGGCAAGAAAAAAAAGTAACAAAATTGAACAAAGAATTAAGGTAGCACTTATGAAATTATCGATATCAAGAATTAGTATGTAGGTTTCAAATCCTCCTAAATCCTTAATAGATTGATCTTTTGTTATGCAATTATTTTATTGATTTATTGGGACCGTGGAGACTCTTATGGTATGCTAGTATCTGAGCTTGAGTCTTCTAACAACTAATCCTAAGGTTTTCAACAGAATTACTTAGGTTAAAGTTTATAAAATTTCTTTACTATTTTGAGAATCCCTCTATTAGGTTTGACCTTAATCCCAAAGATTTATTTCTATCTCTATGATTGCAATCAACTCCTTTCAATTACGATAGATCTATTCAAACTTAGGATTTCTCAATCTCTACGTATGAAATCAGAACATAAATAAACACGTAATTGGATCCAATATAACAATCAAACCAATTGCATTAATAAAAGAATCAAATCATATCAATGTATTAATGTAAGTTTCATCTAATCTAAATACTAACTAGACGTTTAATTACATACTATCGAACATGAAATCAAACATAAACTGAAAGAAAAAAGAATTGAAAACAATGAGTTCATAATGCTAAATGTCCCTAGTTGTCTTCTATCAAATATTCTTGTGATGTAGGAGTTTGATCTTGTATTTCGATGGATTTGTCGATGATTTTTTCGTGTTTTTTTGATTCTTTAGACCAAAATTGTGCTTTGAGAATGAACTCCATGTTTAGAAATTGTCTCCTAATGACTACTCTCCTCAATTGCTACCAAACATGTCATTTTATATTGAAATTTAGGGTTTTTGGGAATTACACAGTCTAGTACATGGCTGTGTATCAGATCGTGTATGTCCAAAAACACTGAAAATCACAATTTTGCACAGTCTGGAAGAAGGGCACGACCTGATCACTCTTGTGGTTCGGTTTTTTATTTTATATTATGTTTTCATTTGAATTCTTCTCATTTAAGTTTGTGAAGGCAATTATAACCTATAACCATACTTAAAGCACATTAAGTACCAAATATACAATATAAGTATAAAATATCAAGAAAAAACACATCAAATATGAGGTAAAGTTATGATGAATTATGCATCTATCAATGCATAAGAGTATAAGTGTGGGGGTGGGCATATATGTGGGTTGGTTATAATTGTCGGAATGTCATTTTATCTTTTATAAAAAAATTTCAAAATTGATGTTGCTTCTTTCAATTTAAAAAAATTTAAAAAACCAAAAAAATGTATCAAGCAGGAGATATGATTGTTTTGCAAAGTTATTCATGATTAGTTTCTCCTACTAAAGTTGTATGGAATGGGTGATTTGAGTATGATGCATATAAGGTAGATGTTGTTTTAAAGGATCATCACTTATGGTTATAATGTATTGTTTGTCATTAATTGTATGAGTGATTCCTTCTAATTCTTTAGGCTTCATGAGGGTTGTGGTGTGAGAGCTTGAATTTGAACTGTGAAACCTAGTTTTTGCATTCATCATAGCTGATAGTACCCAGTTTTGAGTGAATGTTGGTTTTTGTGCTTGATGTTAAATTGAGTGTTTTTCTTACTCCACTAGCTTTGATGACTCTTATGCTACATTACCCAAACACATCTCACTTAACCTTTGCCCACATTACAACCGTAGAAAATTCTTTTGGCTCATAATTATGCATGTGAATCTTAGTGGTGGAGAAATGAAATGATATGCAAAGTTGTGGAATGTTTTGATCATGAATGGTGTTTGAGTGTGATAAATTTATCATATTTAAACACATTTTATCAAAGTCTACCCCTAGATTACTCAGTTTTTGAAGGGAATGATTGTTGATTGATCTTGAGTAGAGGCATTGAATGTTGAGTTCTTTCTATGGTTTTGAAAGTTATTTCTCTTTTTTTATGGCTATCTATTCTTAGAAAATATGGAGAATAAGTAAGTTTTTTGGATTGTTACTTTTATTTTGTTGTTTTGCTCAAGGATGGTTAAAAGATAAGTGTGGGGGAACTTGATATGTGCCTAATTACTTATACATTTTCTCTTTAACACTTAGTGATTGATGTTATAAAATGTTTAAGAAACTCATTTTGGTTCATATTTGGTTTTAGGTACAATTTGAAAGTTCAAGAGCTAAAATGAGTTAAAAGCACATTCCTTGAGCCATTCTCTTAATGTTCAAACTCATTTGTCTTCGTGAAACAAGAACGAGATGGATTATAGTGAAGATGGGAGAAGAAAATGCCATAAAATGAGGAATTCATCATGTATTGTAAGATGCACAACCCTGCATAATTTCGAAAGATGCATTGTTTTGGTCATGCATGGTTGGATGCTCGACCATAAACCTAGTTTTTTCTATAAATAGACATTTGAGCAGGTAAATAAGAGAGGAATCATTTTTGGAATGTCAAAAGGGGGAAAAACTTTACTTATTTGGTATCTATGGAGTGCTAATCTTCCTTCTTCCAGTTCATAGGGGAAATCAAAGCTAAAGATCACATTTGAGCATCTCTTTATTGTTTATTGTTGAATTTCTCTCTCTAGAGATTGTTTATGTTATTATTTGCTTATTAATTTGGGTATTTGTGTAAGGATGATCTGAATGCTTCTATTACATTGTTTTATATAAACCCATTGTTAGAATCTCAAATACAATATGTAATAGTTATATTTTGGATTCATTTGTGGTCACTAATGGTGTTGAATCATTAGGGATAACATAACATAGGTTAAATGACTCGAGCTTGTGTAGTTTTCACCTAGATTAGTTTGTTTTCCTTATTCATAATGCGACTGGCCTATTAAATCTAGAGAGTTTGTTCTAGGTTGTTCGATAGCTAGGTTTAGTTAAAAAGCTCATTTTGATTAAACATGACCTAAGGGAAAACCTCAATTAACAAAGCTTGTTGTCAATTAATAGTTTCTAAAAGAGGGATAAGATTAACATGACAATTAAGTATGCTTATTTGTTTGTGGGATGAGATTAAACCAATAACCAAATTCCAAAAATCATTCATCGATTTTTTATCTTTATTACTGTTTAATTTGATTTGCTTTCATTAGTTCAATTTTACTTTGTTTTCTTAATTGGATTAAAGCAAACCCACCTTTTATTTCCTAAACATCAATTCTTTTCATTACAAAAGCTACACGTTCATTCCCTGTGGATATGATGCCTACTCACTGCTGCCATAAATCTTAGTGTACGGAGTTAGGCTTTATTTTCTGATGCATTAAACACACATAAAAAAGAAATGAAAAAAGAAATGATTTCTTTAATATGAAATCAAGTATAAGACTTGGTTAATTACCTTAATGGGTGTAAAGCTATTGGGAACCAATGAAACGCCAATAATAGTTTTGAAAGATACAAAACACTCCTTGTGACGAAAGAATATACACAATAGGAGGGAAATGATTATGAGGAAAGCTTTTCACCAGTTTTTAGGTTTGTTTTGATTCCTCTAATCTTGACTATAGTGGCCATTTTGACTATTGAATTATATCAAATAGATGCAAAGAAAATTTTTTTTAATAGAGAATTAGAAGAAGAAATCTCTATGGAACAATATGTAGGCTTCATAGAGATAGGCCAATAACGTAAAATGTGTTAGTTATTAAAATTGATTTATCATTTATAGTAGTCTTTAAGATAGTGACATATACATTTTCATAACATAATCATTTCATATGATTTTCATATACTTGATGAAGAACGTTATATATATATTAAGATATTCAAATATAAATTTACGATTTTATCTTTATATGTGGATGACATTGTGATTGTATGTAATGATTATGAGTTTTTCAAGCATATTAAAGATTGTTGTCATATGAATTTGAGATGAAATATATTGGTGAAGCTGTATACATTCTTGAAGTTAAGATTTCAAGAGATCGTTCAAAGAAATTATCAAACAACTTATATTCAAAAGATTTTAGAATGATTTCGTATGCAAGATTGCAAACCAATAGATAATCTTATTATTAAAGGCGGTGATTTTAGTAAGAAAATTTATAGATTTACGTCATAAGAAAGGGAGAAATGAAGAAAATTCCCTATTCCAGTGTAGTTGAAAATCTCATGTATGTCATGATCTGTACAATGACAAATATTTATTATGTTGTTACGATCCTGATGATATTTCAAATAAATCTAGGACAAGTATATTAGAAAGCAATAAAGAGAATATTAAGGTACCTAAAGGGTATCATATGTTGCTTTATCCATGATGGAAGCTGAATTTATAACATTTTCAATAGTGCACAAGAAGTTGTATGGCTTAGATGATGTTTAGTTAGTTTAGGGATTAATCAAAGCGAGACTGTTCTAGTAAAAATCAACTATGAAAATCAAGCAATGATTGCTTATACAAAGGACTCTAAATTACATAATAAAATTAAGCATATGGCTTAGAGAAGAGACATGATTTAAATTTATTATCAAGGTAATAATAGATAGTTAAAGTAAGATACTTAAATTGTAAATGTTGACTTAGACAATAAGTTAAAAGGAAATTAGTTTGGGGTGATCATATAATCACCATATCTACTGAGAGTTGCTAGATGAGTATATAAATGAACTCAGGTTAAACATTAACTATGTTTGAACTAACATCTATATGGTATTGCATTTATGAAAGACATATGCTCCTAATTAATAAGAGATGATACTGTAGTATATAACTTACACCATGTGCGCAAAAACAACCATAAATGGAACTAATGTAAGTAAAACGATCTTAAATTATATTGTGTGAGATTTTAAAGGTTAGGCGAATCTCTTAATATACCTTTGGGAATCTTATCTAATTCTTAAGAATTAAATTTAAGGTTTGTTACTTTAGAATGTTATGATAAGATTATGTTTGATACAATTTTATAGGGCAATTCTAGGAATACAAATTAAATTAATATAAAAGAATTGAGAACAGATGAAGATCATTTTTTGAATGTCAACTCACATAAGAAAATTTTGTATTCAAAGGTGACCATTAACTCTCTAAGTAAGAGAATTGAATTCATTTGTGACATATTAAAATAAATGAGATCAAAGGAGATTGAAATGCGAGATATGACATAGGGTATATCATATAGAAATCTACTTAAGGATCAATTCATTAATCGAGATGTTATATATTCCTAACAGATATATGACTATGAGTTCTCGTCATATGTTGGTCGCATGGGTTATTACATAAGTATAAGAATATGCAAAAAAATATTTTCTAAACTCATCATGTGTGAATGGGAGATGATAACGAATAGATATACCTAATGAGTTTAATATGTGATCTTTCATATGTTAATTGTTAATGAATTAATTAACAAATTAACATTATTTATAAATATGAGATAATGTTTATTTGAAAGATTTGATGACTGTCCTCAAAAATCACTAAACATTTTTAAACCAAGAATTATGCAAGAAATGAGTTTCTTTTAGGAGTCATTTAACTAGTAGAATATAATCAAGTTTAAGTAAGTGGTTTGATTAATGATGCATATGTTTGAAAAATCTTGTGTTTATCTATATGTTAGATAATATTTCTTAGAACTAATTTATATCATTCTTCGTGGATTTAAGTACATAAGTTAAGTATAAGATATACACAATGTTGTTGAGATAAGGAAGCTTCACCATAATGTCATTAAAAATATAGCTAACCACACCAAGACAAAGATAGGACTAATACTTATTTTGAAGAGTGCAAATCTATAGAATATATGTTATTTTTTTAGGACATTTTAATTTAAACTATTCAATAATAATTTTATCACCAACGAAACTATAAACGAAATATGAGACTTCATTTTTAATATGTAACCAGTGGTGCCCTCTACTATCAAAATATAAATTATTTGCATAATGTGTGATACTAATAAAGAAAATCCATTTATTATTTATGCTATGTAATATCTTATATTTGGAATCAACTATTTTTGTTTGAACTTAAATGACAATGTTTTCTTGATGCTAAACTGCTTTTGAGAATCAAGATGTAAAAATGTACCAATTGCTTATAGCAGTCCATGATGATTATTAACATATTATTTTTTTGTAATCTTCTACCTCTTTTAAAATGGGTTTTCTCTTAACGTATTGTTAAAAAAACCATGAAGGCATTATTCACAACTATTCTTTGTCATTTCTTGCTACTGCTTATGGAAATCCCATCATAACAACATTCCTTTCTAGCTTGAACTTGTTCTAATCTACTAATCTCTTACTGGTATCGTCATACACTTGGACAAGTTATAAAAGAATTATTGAAAGCTTAAAAGGAAGGTGAGCAAGATAAAACTAGATCTTAACTTTCGTATATTCCTGTTAACCAATCACTTGAATCCACTTAATGTTGGAAAATTAGGACAGGATTCGATATGACTGTAGCAAAATAAATACGAAACTTTTTAGTATTTTTATTTCCGTAAGACCAAGTTCACTTTAATTCTATAAAATGATTAACACATGAATCATAATAAAAAATGAATCTTAATTCGTACTTTATTTTGAAGCTTGATCTTTTCTTATCGTATCCCTCGAATTGTTTCTAAAACTGATTCATCTCAACCATCGTAGCCACACAACTGTCTAACATCTAACGACATCAACAGAATATGTTGAGAAAACTCTGTACCTCTTATAGAAAGGTTTAAGCAAGAAGTGCCAGCTCCATTAGAGCTTAAGCCTATTTATAATAAAATTTAGACGTTTTAGTAATTTAATTAAAATTAAAATATAATTTCAATTAAATTTAATTAGAATTACAAATAATTCCAATTAAATACCAACTATGCTCAAATAAGATCCAATACCTCAAATTGATCCTTATTTATTAAATATCTCATATTTAATCATAAAGTTTCTCAAACTTTAAACTTGATTAAAATATCTTCGCTCTCTTCAACCCTTTCTTTATATGAGACTCATTAGGTTCCTAATATGATGACAATGATTATAAATTATAATTGTAATTGTAATTCATAATTAGAATTAGATAAATTAAAACTCCTTTTAATTTATCTTTAATTCTCCAATTAAACAATTTATAATCATAGATCAAGACTGGCGTCTAGTAATGCATCATGACTACCCAAATATTTAGGAATGTCAAAATGGTTTTGACTATCCTTTTCATGCATGAATTTTCTATATAATTCAATCATTTCATCATATAATATTTCGATTAGACAAAGCATGAAATTAATGTCTACTCTTTTTTAGTCCAATCATATTAGTTCGCAACCATTAGCTATTGATTCTCAATTTATTACAAATTACCAATTCGAGTAGCAAATGGAATTATTAGGAATTTCACACGTATATGTATTATCTAATCTCCTAACTATAAATGCATGACATATTTGTTGAAAACCAACCATGATCAAATCATGGGCATAACAAAAAAATAAAATTTTTATAGTTTTCGACCGAATTCTGATAATTAAATAACTTGAATAATTAAATTGAATCATAAAATAAGAAATCGTCCCTGATTTGATTTTCCTATTGAAATCTTTTCAAAAGCTTTTCGATATGTCAATCACAAGTTGTTCACGTGTCCAGCCTTCAACAATATCCATAGAGTAGTTTCTTAACTCAGAGAAGAAAAGGCAAGAATGTTAGCTCCCTTATGCTAATTCCCTATTTATAAGAAAAGCATCAAGGTTTTTAAATTTTATTAAAATTAAATAGCTCAATTATAGTTAAAGTCAAACTTTAATTATAATTAACAATTTTAATAAAATCAAATATTACATATTTGATCTCTAAAGTTTCTCAAACTTGATAATTAAATCAATTTATATTAAAATTAAATACATAAAATATAATTAAATTCTAACTTTAATTATAATTAATTAAGGGTTAATTACCAAAAAAAGCTTAAACTTTCATCAAAATTTCAATTATAACCCAAACTTTAAAAAGTAGCAATAAAATGCTTAAACTTTCAAATTTTTTCAATTTTAGCCCAACGTTAGTGTTTCAGTTAAATTTGCTGACGTGGCTTGCCACATGTTTCAAAAATCTTAACTATTAATACACATGAGTCAAAATTAACACAACAAATGAAGATTAATGAAACAACGTTGTTGTTTAAAGATGACCTAAATCAAGTTACAAAGCCTCGATGACCTTACGCTTTGATTTCAAAATTTTCCTTCATTTTCAATTTGTTCTCTCGACACGCTCATCCTTTAATTTTCAGATTAAGCTGCCTCGACACCCTCACACTAAGGGCATCAAAGGAATAAACTAAAAACAAAGAGCTTACTAGTGCAGTATGTTGTAATGTGAGAGTAATTTGAGGTGTCAGAAGAAGAAACAGAAAACAAAGTATTGAGGGCATCGAGAGAACAACAGATAAAGTCAGGTTAGAATTGAAGAAAATTGAAAATTTGAACAATTTATTGCCACTTTTTGAAGTTTGGGTTAGAATTGAAAAAATTGAAAAATTGGGCATTTTATTGCTACTTTTTAAAGTTTAGGCTGTAATTGAAAAATTGACAAAAGTTTAGGCTTTTTTGGTAATTAACCCTTAATTTAATTTTAATAAAACCAAATATCTCATATTTGATTCCTAAAATTTCTCAAACTTTCTCTTATTGAATTGCACTATACGTATGACCTATTAGGTTCCTACTATAGTGACAATGATTATAACTTATAATTCTAATTCATAATTAGAATCAGATAAATTAAAAATCCTTTTAATTTATTTGATTCTAATTATGAATTAGAATTATAAGTTATAATCATTATTAATTTATCTTTAATTCTCTAATTAAATGATTTATAATCATAGATCAAGATTGACATTTAGCAATATGTCATAACCACCCAAATATCAAGAATGTCAAAGTGATTTGATTTAACCTATGCATGCATAGTTATGATGTATAATTTAATCCTTTTATCATCCAATGTTCTAATTGGATAGAGTATGGATATAGTGTCTACTCTTTTTGTATCCAATTATGCTTATTCTTGCTAATTAGTAATTGATTTATAATTGGTATTTAAAAACACCTTTTTAAATGTCAATTCACTCTGGCTAGAGAATTCTATAAATCACTACTAATCAAGAATAGTAGAATATTGTCTCTAATTACTTTAGGGTAACGAATTCTTTATTGACTTAACTATCTCTATATGGTTCATACTACATCCATGTACTACCAACTATATTATCCTATGATAGTTCATAAGTAGCATCAAAACATATTAATTCACATGAGATAACTTGGTAATCTCAAGTTTAAGGATCAGTATCATTATAAGGAAACCAACAGACACATAAGTAATATTCCATTTGGGAACTTCATAGTAAGGTCAATTCAGTGATTTATTCTCTAATGAGCACCTACACATTAGTTTAAGTGTGTTTATACATTAATTTATGAGATCAATTAATTTCTTCATAAGAATGAAATGCTAGTTCTATTGTTTCATCAATATCCTGTCTGGATGAAACTACAATTTATAACATTTAGGAATAATACATAAATGTAAATTAAATTAAATATCATAATTGTGATCTCATCATAATTTCAATTACACAGTAATTATTTCAAGAATTTTACCTTTAGTATTAAAAAATCAAATGTAATTAACTTAATACACAAAGATAAAGAATGCCTTTTACTAATGAAATAACAATGTCATACATCAAATTATTACCAATCGATTGGCTGTAAGGAGATAAACTAACAATCTCCTACTTGCACTAAATTCAATCGTCTACTTACCTAATACTATATCTATCTATATGTTAATCATGTCTCTTCTGATACAATGGCTTCGTGAGAGGATCTATAAGATTCTCTTTAGTGGGAACTTGCTCTAATGTTATGTCTTTTTACTCCACTATCTCCCTAATCAATTAAAACTTCTTGAGTATATGTTTGGACTGTTGATGAGACCTTAGTTCCTTTGTTTACGTAATAGTCCATTGTTGTCACAGTATAATACCATAGGCTCAATAATGTTAGGAACCACTCCAAGTTCAGTGATGAACTTCTTAATCCAAACTACTTCCTTTGCTGTCTTTAACACTAAAATGTACTCTACCTAAGTCGTTGAATCTACAATGGTTGACTATTTGAAACTCTTCCAACTTACCACACCACCATTTAGAGTGAAGATATACCCTGACTATGATCTACTATCACCAGGATCTGATTAGAAACAAGCATTTGAATATCCTTGCTTTCAATTCAACTCCTCCATAGATAAAAAAATCATTTTTAGTTCTTCTTAAATACTTTAAGGTGTTTTTCATAGCCTTCTAGTGACACTTATCTAAATTGGCTTGAAAACCTACTTGTTTTGCTCATAACATATGATACATCGAGGCTAGTACATAATATTGGATACATAATTTGTTGGACCCTGAAAATTTTCTTAGAAAATTTTGAGTAATACATGAGAAGTGTGGATAGGTTCATGTTTTGCTTTGGTGATTTTGGTAGTGAGAGACTATGAAATGGGAAGAAT
>JAOTAY010000003.1:13889778-13912086 GCA_025629805.1 Erythroxylum baracoense | reverse complement strand
ATAATTCTCTAAAAATCACAAAACCCTAATGATCCTCTCCAAATTCCAATTTTTCACTCACAAAACATATTTGCAAATTTCCCATTTATTCACACTTATACCGGGAAAATTGTCATGAATGCATGTACAATAAATTTTTATGTGCACATATCGCTGTTCACAAATGCATGAGCATGAGATGTGTTTTCCTAATTTCTCTAATTTACCACACTTGGACCCGTTTCTCTGGTCCGACCCGTTCTATGGAAACGGGATGTTACATGGTGGCTAGGTAGTGGAGCTTCTAATCATATTGCTTCCACAATGAAAGGGTTCAGATCTACAAGAAGGTCGACTAAAGGAGAGGAGAAGCTGATGGTCAGCAACAATAAATATGTGGACGTTTTGTATGTAAGGGATGTAGGTTTGAATCTCGATACGGGGTTTGTATTGGTTCTGCAAGACACTTTTTATATACCTTCTTTTAGATAGAACTTGATCTTTGTATCAGTTTTGGATAAATAGGGTTATCATTTTGTATTTGATACTTCGGTCGTAAATATTTCTATCAATGCAAGACATATCAAAACTATCTATTTCTATCAATGCAAGACTTATCAGAACTATCTTCTTATCTACATATTATATAGAATGTGTCTTACTCCTAACAAAATGTATACCTCTTCTTCTATTGCCGAACCTTTTACTCAAAAAAGAGCCTTCATAAAAGAAACATCGTACATATTGGGGCATAAATGCCTTGGCCACATTTCCAAGGAGAAGGTTAAGAGATTGATAAAGGATAACATTCTCTCAACTCTGTACGTCAGTGATTTGGAAACATATATCAATTATGTATCGATTGTTGCAAGGCCAAGTTGAACAAGATAAAGAAAAAGGGGTCAACTTGTGCCTCTGGTTTATTCGACCTCATACATACAGATGTTAGTGGTCCCTATACAGTCACATTATGCAATGTTGGATATTTTCTAACGTTTATAGACAATTATTCCTACTATGGTTATGTGTTCTTACTTAAGGAAAAGTCTGAAGTTTTTGATAAGTTCAAAATCTTTAAGACTGAGGTTAAGAACCAGTTGACAAAATCAATAAAGATTGTCAGATCTAATAAGAGAGAGGAATAATATGGTAGATATCGGATTTTAGGACAAGAAAGTGGTCTATTTGCTAGGTATTTGGAATTAGTTAGAATAGTGACTCAGTTCGCTATGCCAAGTAGTCCTTAGCAAAATGGTGTGGCCGAAAGGCACAATCGCACCCTAAAGAACATGATGAGGACAATGCAGAGTAAGACTAACCTACCCAAGTACCTTTTGGGTGAAGCCATCAAGACCACAATGTATATCTTGAATAGAGTCCCAAGTAAGTCAGTACTTAAGACGTCTTTTGAACTCTGGGTTGGTAGGAAACTAAGCCTTACACACTTTCGTGTGTGGTGCTGCCCTATTAACGTACGATTATATAATACTAATGAGAGAAAATTGTAATCTCGTTCCACTCGTTGCCATCTAGTAGGATATCCCGACCACTCTAAGGGCTACAGATTTTGCTGTAGAGAAGGAGGGGACAGAATAGTAAAATCGCAAATGGCTAAGTTTTTATAAAATGATGTCCATGATGAGGGAGGATCCTCGCACTCTTCAGGAGATAGCAAGACGAACACTACGATTTTTTCGTATCTGCCCCTCATATAGTTAGGTCCAATTGATGTAGGTCCAAGTACCATGCCTATGCAGGCACAGGGACCTATACTTGTTTAGGAAGAGGTTCCTAAGGTACAAGAACTTATGCAGCTGCGAAGATCCACCAGAGAGAGGCGACCTGCTATCTCATCAGATTACTTAGCCTATTTAGGTGAGCAAGACTACGATATAGGACATGTTGTGGATCCAGTTACTTTTACAGAAGTCGTTTCTAGAACCCATGCAAACTTGTGGTGGGAAGCGATAAAGGATAAGATATAATCTATGAGGCATAATAAGGTATGGAAGTTGGTTGATTTACCTCAACATTGTAAGTCTGTCAGCTGCAAATGGCTATTTAAGACCAAAAAGGACACACAGGGTCAAGTTGAGTGGTTTAAAGCGTGATTAGTTGCCAGGGGATTTACTCGGAGAGAAGGAGTTGACTTCAATGTTACCTTCTCTCCTGTTTCCTCGGAGGATGCGTTTAGAGTGATTATGGCAATAGTAGCTCATTATGATATGGAGCTACATCAGATGGACGTTAAAACAACTTTCCTAAATGGTGTCCTTTATGAGGAGGTCTATATGGAGCAACCTTAAGGATTTCAGGATCAAGGTGCAACTGAAAAAGTTTGTAAGTTGAATAAATCAATATACAGTCTGAAACAAGCTTCCAAACAATGGTACCTAAAGTTTGATGAGGTTTTGACCTTGTTTGGCTTTGTGGAAAACAAAGTTGAAATATGTTTATATTATAAGGTCAGAGGGAGCAAAGTTATCTTCCTATTACTGTATGTAGATGATATCTTGCTCGTGTCAAGTGATTTGACCATGTTGCATGAGGTGAAGCAACTCGTGGCCAAACACTTTAACATGAAGGATTTAGGTGAAGCATCTTTTGTCCTTGGTATACAGATTCACCAAGACAAATTTCAACAATCATTGAGCCTCTTACAAAGAGCATACATTGAGCAGGTGTTACAAAGGTTTAATATGGCTAAATGTAGACCTATTATAACACCTATCTCTCATGGTAAGAGATTATCTTTGGCATAGTGTCTAAAGAATGAAGTCGATAGAGAGGCTATGAGCAATGTTCTGTATTCTAGTGTGGTTTGTAGCCTGATATATGCCCAGATGTGTACTAGACCAGACATTGCATTTGTTGTTGGACTGCTGGGTCAATATCTAGCTAATCCAGGTATAGACTATTAGAATACAGTTAAGCGAGTGTTAAGACACCTAAAGGGTACCAAGGATTATACATTTACATGCAGAAAAGTTAACGATTTAAACCTTATAGGGTATACAGTCTCTAATTTTGCTATGTGCCCAGATGATCACAAATCCGGTTCAGGGTACATTTTTATGTTGGCAGATCTTGTAGTATCGTGGAAGAGTGTCAAGCAGACACCAGTAACTTCCTCGACTATGCATGCAGAATTTATTGCATATTATAGAGCTACCACAGGCAGTTTGACTCAGAAACTTGATTTTTGAGTTGTTTGTGATAGATTGGTAACTAAACTTATTCAGTTTTACTATGATAATCTTACTGCAATGTTGTTTAGTAACAACAATAAGAATATCACAGAGTCTAAGCATTTAGAGGTCAAATACTTAACCATAAAGGAGTTTATTCAAAAAGGTGACGTTGAAGTAAAACATATCAGGACTTAAGAGATGTTAGTCGATCCATTGAATAAAGGACGTCACCCATTAGGGTTTGTTAAACACATATCTAGTATGGACATGTTAAGGTCCTCAGACGGTAGTAGTTAGGGATCATTGTATTTGCTCCTTAAATATTTGTATATTTTGATGTGTTATGACATTATGATTATTGATTAATATAGATGATCATCATTTTATCCTCAGTAATAAATGTTCTTGTCTATAATCATAATATATACGAAAGTCTTAAGATTTGTGTTGATCTTAAGTATTTTAAAGGTCATTGAGCATATATGAAGATAGACTTTGAGCCTATGTCATTTAGATACATATATTTTAGTACGGATATCCATAAATTTGACATGACATAGGGGGATATAAAGTTTAATCTCATAAAGGTTCTTTAATGCAGTTTAGCATTAAGTTAGAGAACATAAAGGTTTTCTCTAATACTATTTAACATTCGGTGAGAGAAAACAAGTTTTCTCTAATGCTGTTTAGCATTTAGTGAGAGAAAACAGATTTCTCTACTGCCGTTTAGTATATGCAGTTTAGCATAAAGTTGAAGAAATAGAGACCTACAAACGGAGATGATACATATTAGATCATACATGTATCATCCTAGTTTGCCACACTCTATTTTCCTATTCATGTTATTAAGGTATTAGATATTTGTGATTATATTAGACTTGTTTCACACATAACATGTGTGTTTGATATTTTTCGGTTTCGATAGCCTTGCGAGACGAAATGTTGGACCTTCATTATCTTTAGATCAATTTTTTATTTTTAAATTTGGTACCAATATAGTAGCGTAACTTAACTGAGTTTCAAACTATTTTTAAACTTGAGTCAAAACTGCACTTAATGATTGTCCAAGGAGGAGAATGTTGGACAATTTTGTCATTTCCCATAAAGTTGGACAACCATTAATTTTATTTTTTAGTTTTTCAATAACTTATCGGTTAAGTTACGTAATTTGATCTAGAGAAAGGTAATAAAGTAATCCAATAAATGATATAAACCATTGGGTCGAGTTTGAGAGAAAAATAAATTTCGATTAGTATGGACATGACCTGTGATGGAGAAGCCCGATATAGAAGCTATATATAAAGGTTAAGGTCTTCTGTCCTTACTCAAATTATTCGTAAGCATGCAGATTCTCTGACCCGTTAAGAGCGCTTATGTATTGAGAAAACTGTAGAAAGATGCTAACCACGTGTCGGTGAACGATTTCTATAAAAGTCTTGGAAGATTGGAGCTCGTTTTGGCCACAGAAACTACTTCACAAGTCGAGATAAAACCGAAATCAGGTATTCTGCATTTCCTTTATTTTTAAACCTTTTATGTACGATCCGGAACACGTAATAAGGTCTATGTCACATGTTACATACAAGTCATTTAAGAATTGAGATCTGATAGATCTATCATGAATTTGTAACCTTACTAACAAATTTCTGATTAATTTGTCCTTCCTTCTTTTAAAACAAAATATATCGTCACTTGAAATTTTCTTTGCTTCGTCCTAAGTTAAATGTGTTAAACAAATTTCTTCAAAGGCCACCTATTTTTATTTGATTTGCACTTGGATTTCTAACATTGTCTTCGACGAAGAAGTTAACATATAATTCATTTTTGTTTCTCCGCTAGTATATATTACTTGTCAACGCTAGAATCGAAATGCCTACCAATTTTAATAGATTCTGATGCACCTATCTTCATACTAAAAACTAAAATCAAAATTTCCAACTTATAACGATACTCACACCGGCAATTCACGAGACATCATCCAGGAACAAGATATCTACAAGTCACCAGTGTTTTCTCTTTCTTTAATGGCCAAACAAATGTAAGAGATGTGACTTATGCCATTTTTATTGTACCTGATTGTTTTCAAAGATAAACTATCGGTCGATGTCCAAAAGCACAAAAACCATGATTCCAACTCGGATAAAATCTAACCATTGCTCATCTCATAAAATACAATTAGGTATATGTCTTTGGATGATGCCCACAACCAATTAATTGTAACTTGAAATATCTTTCTACATAATTCGGAGAGCAACAAATGTTCGTGACAAATTTGATGGCATTGGACTAGTTCGAGGATTATTGCCGACTACCCAGATAAAAAGTGGACCCTTTTTATAACACTACTCTATGGTCTTAAATTATATTCGTTCATGCGTCTCTTGCTTTAGCATTAAAACGCCCTCCCCTATCGTCATCTTTTCTTTCACTTTCTCAAACCCTCCCAACCATTTCTTCTGACCCTCCATTCCTCTCTCCATCGTAGACTCTTTTCTCCGCCCTGAAAAACACCTCCACTCTTCACCGCCGCCATGTCCAGTGACCGTTTCCTGTTTATGCTCCTGCTGTTTCTCTTCTTTGTTTCCGAGTCAGAAGCTAGAGTGCTCCTTAGCCCGGGTTTGGTTACTTCATTTGATACAACTTCAAGAGACCACCACCATCGTCGCCACTTCAACAGCCGACGCTATTCTTGCCGTTCTTTACCTTATAGAACGTCGCGTTCTTTGTCCCTTTACTTTCAAATAATGAACCAACAGCGATGTCTCAGAGCTTCACCAACTCAGTCAACACAAGTAGTTTCATCAGCGACTGGTGATCATGAGATTGATCCAAGATATGGTGTAGAGAAGAGATTAGTTCCTTCTGGGCCAAATCCTCTTCACAACTGAGGAGTGACGACCTATTCGTGAGCTTTCAGAAACCATTCACAATACTAAATTTGGCCAACTGGCCAGTCTTGGGCCAAGTTCTAATCTTTCTTTTCCTTTTACAGTATTGTTGATGTCATGCTTTCTTGATCATCTGCACGGAAGAAAGATGTATAAATGGTTTTTAAGGATCACTACAATTCAGAGGATTTAGAGAAGCTTTGGCAGATATTATTTACATGATCAAGAACTGACTTGAACTCACTTTTCCTAGTTCTACTCTGTTCATTTTTTCCGACGCTTAGATTACGAGGCTGCTATTTCCATACTTGTTTTCGAACAAGCATAAAGTTTTAAAGTGACAATTTCGGCATCTGTCACGAGGGGAAGTTAGGAAGTTTTTTGTGGAAGCATCTTAAACGAACATGGAAATAGTCTACATGTGGAAATGTCTTGCCATTTTAGTGGTGCCTTCAATAGCTTTTTTGTAAAGGAGGGTGGTCCAAGTTGGAGTTTCAAGGGAAACCCACGAGCTCCATTAATTTTGGAGCGGATCATCAAATTGAGCAATCCAAATTTGATTTTTCGCTTTGTACTGCTAGTTCCGTATGCAATTATTATTATATTCATGTATAGTTAGAGTCTATATCAATATAAAGCAAGTACCTTTCAAGGCTTCTTCCCCTTTCAACTTCATTTATCGAATTTTATCCTCTTTTGCTTGTGCAAGTTAATGCATATATGTTTATATACAGACAAGCATAGAGGACGAGCACTTTTCTTGAAATTGAATGATTAACTGGGATGGAGATCTACAGAGAAGGGTACTAATCCCGTTTTTATAGAGTGATAGAAGTTCTTGCAGTTAGTATTAAAACTGCTGAATGAAAATCTTTTTAAGAAAAAAATTAATTGTATGAAAAATTAGTTATCGAGTTTTGTGGCCTATAATATCAAACTTATAAAGGTTAAGAAAGCAATCGATTTTATTTTGGACTCCATAGGCTGAATCAGAGCTAGAAGGGGCCCGAATCCAAACTCTTTTGGGACTATATATATGCTGCAAGTCAATAACCCAACCAGTTAAATCATTGAAACTCAATGTATAAGTAGTTAAAATTGCATTTCTGACAATGAAGGTTTTTAAATTATCACTAAGTTTAATTTTTATAACCAAAAGACGAGCTTTCGATACTTCTATGAAATTTCTTGGTTGTTAAGGGGACATGTAGTTCACTTCATCTCCAATTTCAACTCCAACCTAAGTTTAACGTAAATATTCTTCTATCAGATAATATTAAATAAATTACGAAAAATTAGTAGAAATATCACAAATGATTATATACCATATTTATAAGTTAAACAGATTTACTGTTGGCATGCTGAAAAGCATAAAATACCGTGAAAACTATTAACAAACCTTCAAGTGAAGAACGCATGCCTTGAAAATTTATGCATTGTAAAATGGCTTTAGGATATGCCAACATCCAAATCATGCCTTATCAAAAAGTAAGAAATCTAGATTCCACCACAAATAGTTCAAATGTTTGTTAATCTTCTTCAAAATGGATTCTACTTCTCCCATTTGTGGGTGTGTTTTCTCCCCTGCAACAAATTCATTAACCATTCCATTAATCTTGATTGAGCTGCAGCCAGGTGCCTTGTCTACCCCTCTGTTTCTCATCTTCTTCCTTACTCTTTCTGCATTATCATATTTACCACTAGCTGCATAGAAGTTTGAGAGCAGAACATAAGCACCACTGTGAAGTTCTAACTGCGTAAGGTTTTCAGCAGCAACCTCAGCTAGTTGTCCTTGTCCTTGATTACAGCAAGCATTAAGCAACGTTCTCCAAGCAATTGCTTCTTCAGAGCAACTGCTTGAACTAGGCATGCTCTGGATTATTTCTGATGCTTCTTTGAGGAGGCCAGCTTTGGTAAGAAGATCAACCATACATCCATAATGTTTACTCTTAGGCTCAAAATTGTACACACCACGCATTCTATTTAACACCCTTAAACCGTCATATCCCATACCTGAATAACTACAAGCAGATAGAATGGCTATGAATGTTACATCATCCGGTCTAAACCCAGCCTCCTCCATCTCTGAGAAAACTTTCAGTGCACCCTTTCCATCTCCATGCATCGCCAAGCCAGATATCATAACATTCCAACTAACAGTGTCTCTATGAGACATCCCATCGAACACTTCCTTAGCAATATCCAAGTTCCCACATTTTGCATACATGTCTACAAGACCAGTGCTCAAACGGGAGCTTACATGCATTCCTGATCTCTCCAAATATGTATGTATCCAAACTCCAGTCTCCAAAGCACCCAACTGAGCACATGCACAGAGAACGCTTGATAATATACCCTCATCAGGTACTACATGACCCAACTGCATTAGCTTAAACATGTACAAACACTCCTTGAAACAACTATTTTGCGCGTATCCAGAAATCATAGCACCCCATATCCCTCTATCCTTTATAGGAGCCTCATCAAAAAGCAATGCTGCAGTGTCAACATCACCTACTTTAGCATACCCAGAAATCATCAACGTCCATGAGACAGGACAAGGACTAGGTATCTCTTCAAAGATGTAGCTTGCCGCTCTCATGATACCAAACCCACAATACATCGAAATCAAAGAATTTCCCACTACATTACTCGCCAAAAAGCCCAACTTTAAGCAACACCCATGCACTAACTCCCCATGGAAAGAAGATGGAAACTTTGCACACGCTTTTAACACATAAGGCAAGGTATAAGCATCAGGGCACATGTGATTTCGCAACATACTAGAGTACACATCGAAAACGCCCGTAAGCTCATCTCTGAGCAAGAAGGCCTTGAGCATGGTGTTGCATATGCAAATGGTGGGCTGTTGAATTCGTTGGAAAAGTTTCAAAGCGTGGCTTAGGCTCCCGCGTTTTGGTTCTGAACAGAAAGCTAAGATTCTGCTAAAAGCAAACGAATTGTTGCCAAGACCGCATGCGATTGCTTGGGCGTGAGCTTGCTTGAGTTGCTCCATGTTCTTGCACTTCTCCAAAAGCAGTAGACATCTTCTGCCTCTGTTTACTGACATCAGACTCTCATGGACGCTGCGATAGGAAATGGGCAGATTTAAAAGTAAACAAGGGTGCTTAAATTAATCTCGTTATTAACTCGATTAAGGCAATTAATCAATTACGATTGGCTTTGCTTCTTTAATTTACTAAAACCTTTCTTATTTTAGTCCATCTATGTGTAGGAATACTCTTATAATTTTAAATTAAAGTTTTTTATATTTTTCAAATTAAAAAATCATTTACTAATTGAAGTTTGAGTTTCTCTTTTCAACTTTTAATTCCCGACGAATGAATTCATTTATGTTTCTAAGACATATGAAGCATTTTTTACTTGTACAAGTTCATTGGAAGTCTCTTCTTAAACCAAACAGCTATTTATTAATTATTTTTTAATAAATTCTAATTGGTCCACAAATTCTCCCAAGACATTACAATTACAGGAGACCTTGCTATTCCTTTTTATTTAACTGAATGTATATTTATAAGAAGTGTTACATATCTCTATTTTGATTGTTTTACACCTGGGAAACTAAAATTTTTGCAATAATAGTAAGTTTGATAATTTTATGATTATCCTTAAGAAAAGGTGTTATCTTCACATAATCCACTTGATAAATCTCGAGCATAATCATATATATTACTTTCTAAAGTGCAGTATCCCTACTTATTACGCTTTTCATCGAAATGTATTAGTCTTTTTTTTAAGAAAAAAATTGTATGAGTCTTTTATTACTACTACTTTATGGTACAATAGACATCAAGGTGATTATGTAATTATTATTAATGCAATAAAATTCTACGCATATCAAAAAAAGAATATGGAAATTAAAGCTGAAGACAAGTTCGGGCAATTTCCTGTAATTCTTTTGTTGACAGACGTTGATGATAGAATCCAAAATTTTAAATTATCGCACATGTATACCAAGCTCCATGACAAACGTAAAGTATAAAATGTAAATATTTAAGAAAAAAAGAAAGTATCAGTTCTATTCAATATGTAGTAGCAGAATAATGTATAACTATTAAAAAAAAATAGAAGGGATACAGAGTAACTGAATCAAGGATATGTAGCCAGGATAATATATATCAAAATCTAAACAACTTTATGGTTATGTTATAGGATAAAATACGGTAAAAGACCTGGTCTTCATCAACATAATTATCTACATATAAATACGTCAAGTGTTGCAACAATAGAGTCATAGGAGTTCTTATCGAGTTGCAGGTGTGAAAATGTGCAGGGTTGAAGATTTTGTGGTGTGCTGCATTCTCCTTTTATCATGCTCTTCTTTATGTTACTCTTGTTATACTGAGAGTGTGGAAATCAGTGTGAGTTCAACAACAACTATAGCGGAAACAGATGATAATTTTATCTGTGCCACCCTAGACTGGTGGCCATCTAACAAGTGTGACTACAACCAGTGCCCGTGGGGACAAGCTGGCCTCCTCAACTTGGTACGTATTACTGTTTTTGTAACCGGGTTCCCGACTGCAATTGCTAATCATCATGACTATGTCTTTCCGGTGTACTTGCAGGACTTGACGAATAAGATTTTGTCAAACGCTCTCAGGGGTATGTAGGATGTAGCTCTTTTATAAGTGCTGTTACAAACATCCTTTTCACCGTGTTCTTGACTTGGTTTCTTATAAATGCAGCTTTTGATACTATGAGGATCAGGATTGGAGGTTCGTTGCAAGATCAGGTCACGTACCAAGTTGGTGATTTAATCAAGGATCAGCAGCAATTCCGTTCAGAAAAAAACGGCATGTTTGGATTTAGCGGAGGATCTCTTCCTATGAGCAGATGGGATGAGCTCAATTGCTTTTTCAACAAAACAAAGTATTTGTCAACATAGCCCCTTGGGTTTCAAGTTTTTCAGCACAAAATAAATGATAAGAGCATCAACTAATCTTTTTCTCTGGAAACTTCAATTGCAGTTCGTTAATTACATTTGGACTGAATGCCCTGATAGGAAAGACAAAGCCTAAAAAGGGCATAACTTGGACTGGTGATTGGTCATCTCAAAATGCTCGTGATTTTATGAAATATACCATCTCAAAGGGCTACAAGATTCACTCTTACGAATTTGGTAAATAAGTAGCTCAAAATCGTATTAGCCCACTTGTTGATTTCAACTGACCAACTGTAACATGTCCATTCTACTGTTTTCAGGAAATGAGTTGTGCGCAGGTGGTGTTTCTGCTAGGTTGGAACCGGAGCAGTATGCCAAAGACATCATGACTCTTAAAGCACTTGTGAATGAATTGTATCCAGATCCCGCAACACAACCAAAGGTTTTAGGTCCTGCTGGTTTCTTCGACAAGAAATGGTTCGCCAAATTCCTCGAGCATACAGGAAAAGATGTTGTTGATGGAGTAACTCATCATATCTACAATCTCGGTGCAGGTATGTTGCGAATCTTCCTCCAAGACGTACGTGCTAATGGAAAATCTGCAACAGTTAACTGACAGTCGTAAAAGAAAACTTTGAATGTATGCAGGTGTTGATCCTACTTTGATTCGGAAGGTTCAGGACCCTTATTTCCTGAGCCAGATAGAGCAGACATTCAAAGACGCACAAACAGTCGTCAAGGAATTTGCGCCATGGTCAGGCCCATGGATTGGCGAATCTGGTGGTGCTTATAACAGTGGTGGGAAGGATGTTTCTCACACCTTTGCCGACGGATTTTGGTAAAGCACTAACAAAAACAGCTTCAATCCTCCACATTCAAAATTACTTGTGATTAACTTACTCGGAGGAATTAAAACAGGTACTTAGACCAACTGGGCATGACATCAAAACACGACCATAAGGTCTACTGCAGACAAGCACTTATTGGAGGAAATTATGCTCTCCTTAACACAACAACCTTCATTCCAAATCCAGACTATTATGGGTATGCCCTATTCTAATTCTGAAGAATGTTCATCATTTTTCCTGTAGTAACTGGCTTCTTCTTTCTACCAGTGCCCTCCTGTGGCATCGTCTGATGGGAAAGCAAGTGTTGGCTACTAGTCAAAAGGGCTCTGCGTACTTAAGAACATACTCTCATTGTTCAAGGAAGAAGGTAATTGAGTTAGTGCAGCAAATGTTTTCTGGATTTTCGCTGTTGTTGATGATATTCCTGATCTTAGAATTTTATCTCTTTGTTTCAGCCTGGAGTCACCATTCTCTTCATTAACATGTCCAACTCCACCCAATTCGAGATTTCTGTGACAGATGAAGGGAATCTGTATAAATCCGATTCTGCGAGCAATGTTTTGTCAAGGGAGGAGTATCATTTGACCCCACAAGGCGGCAATATTCAGAGTGATGTGGTATTGTTGAACGATACTCCATTGAAGCTCACACCCTCACTGGACATTCCTGAACTGAAACCCAAGTTGGTCGATCCTAGTAGCCCCATCGTCATTGCTCCTGATTCAATCGTTTTTATAACTATTAGAGACTACAAGGCACCTGCGTGTGCTTAGAGTGTTGTCAGTCTTTCTTCTTCTGTCAGGATGAGTACAGTGCATTAGATTTTTTATTTTTCTTTGGTAAATAACGTCAGGAACTTGTTTGCATTTGTGCAAAAAGTGTGATATAAGATGTTTTTCCATCTATCCTCTTATGGTTATCTAATGAAAGCTAAGATTTTGCTAAGTTTATCTTACTTTTAAATATAAGTGTCAAATATGAAGTAAGTGTATTTCTTAATAGTCTATTCATAGATACATAGAAGATAGATATTACGGATAAATAATTACTGGGAGTTTTTATCTTAATGTGGATTATAAATATTTTCGAATTTGATACCCAAGAGGAGAAACAGTATAACAATTCTAAGCATGCTTTATTTTTTGGCGTAACAACTAAATTGCAACATGATATTTTTGTTTTCATTTATATTTTAACCGTCAATATGTAAAAAGAATCTACAGTAATAAAGACGACAATATAAAAATTTCTGAGATTGCATCCACCTAACAAAAATAAAGTACTTACCACTTCCCATTTCTTTTTTTTATTTTTTTAACCCTAAAGAGAAAAACTTGAAATGAATTTTCTTCTACTGCCCGAGTAGCTCTTAACCCGTTTATTAAAGCAAATGTTGGCTCGTTATGTTTTGCCTTAGCCACAGCGACTTTCTGTCAATAGTAATTTCAGAATTGACACAAGAAGAGGAAAGAGAGATAGAAACCAACTTTGGTTATACATATAAAGGTTATTTTATTTTTCTTTTTTTGAAAATTTATAAAGGTTAATTTTCATTTCTCCTCCTCATAGTAAAAACTGTTTCATGTGATCTGTGTTGAGTATCCAGCCCTATTTTCTAGACTTTCGGTGATCGTAGACATTTTTTCAGTTAGTGGGAATGAAGAACAAGTGAAGACAAAATAGACAAAACTCTTCTAAGGAGATACATGGCTGTGTAGAGTGTTACACGCACGTGTCTTGACATACACAGCTACACAGCCATGTGGATCAACCTTGTACTTCTCTGGAAACATGTCAAGGAAAGTGTAAAGAGAGAAGATATACACGATTATATACAAGCTCGTGTGAAGATACATAATCGTGTGTGGAGACTATGTAACTTTCTGTAACCGTGTACAACTGCAAGTGAGGCACTACTGAAGGTACATGGTCACCAACACGGCCATATAAGTAACTGTGTGTGGTGCAGAAAACACCTATTTTATGATATAAAAGAGAAAAATACGTACGTTTTTGTAAAGATTGCAGCCATAACATCCAAAAGTGATGAAAATAAAGAGAGGGCAAATAGTGTTGTATTCTCATCCTTGTTTGATTAGTTTTAGGATTGGTTTAATTGTTTGTTAATTGTGATATTAACTTTAGTTTTAATCATGAAACTTTGTGAGACAATTTGTTATGGGTGGAGTGATCAACTTTCTATAAATCCTTATTGGATTTAGTTGATTGCTAATTGATTTGTCCAGTGGTTTCCCCCTCTACATAGAGGGCTTTCCACGTAAATCCTAGTCTTTGATTCATCGTCTAATTTCTTATTCTCACATTGTTTTCCTAACGCAAGTTGAACAGTTTTTTCCTATCGTTGATATTTGGTTGATCTTTTAGTGGGTTGTATTATTGTCTCTCAACAACCTGAATAGAAAGAATATATCCACTTAATAAACTTTTTGGAATCATTCAAATTAATTGTAACTTAAGTAAAATTTGCATGAAATATTTTATCATTTTTTGAACGAAGAAATGAAGCTCCTTTCATGCATTATTGATCACATGGCTGTATATAATTATTTTCCTGGATTATGCTTTACTTAAGGATGCTATCAAATTGGCATTATTAGGCATCACTTTCAATGATTGAAAACTGAAGATTTAGTTTAGATTAGCGACTTGTAAGTTCACATATTGAAACTATTATAAATAGCCTATGGTTCTAAAAGCATCAAATTACTAATGACAAGGAACTCATTATGAGTAAAATTTGGATATTGCTTGTTCTTTTCATATATGATTGACCATGAATTAGTCTCCATTTATCAAGCTATCAAAGGTGGAATGTATCAATGGAAACAACCAATCCTTACATGTTGCTAGGATATAAACAATTCAAATCAAAATGCATAACAATATGATGAGAACTTTAACAAACATCTATTACTTCCAAAATTGAGAAGTAATTTAACTTACTTGAATATCTTTAATGCTAATGTGTATAGTTACAGTAATGGAGGGAGAGTTATGAAAGTCATAGAGGGTGCTCGAGTCATGGTGAAATTTAAGAAGATCATTGTCTTAGATTTTATGGAATGAAGTATTATTATAAGTATTATTTCACCAATTACATCTTTCTTAGTAAATTATGACGTCACCATAGTATGACATATGAGATTATGACATATAGGCCCTATTTAGCAATTAACGGATTGCATTAGCTGTTAGCTGATTCTATCAGCAGTTAGCTGACAACGGATTAATATAGTTGATTTGATCAGTGGATAACATCAGTTGTTTATTAAAAATATTTAGTAAATTTTGTTGTGGTATGACTTTAAAAAAAGATTTATAAGAACATGAGTATATATTATATCTTAGTATTTCTTTGAATATTCTATTAAGAATTTGTATTTTAGATATTTAATTTTACAAAAATTAAGTTTATAACCTTAATAAAAATATAGAACAACTAATAATAATAATTAATCATAACCATTTTCATAATCATGATGATGATGATGATGATGATAATAATGATGATGAAAAGGTGAAGTCAGTGAAATGTATATTTTAATGGAGTTTAGTTTTTAGTCTGAAAAGGATAAATGGCTATAGTGTAATAAAAGAGAGAGAGAAGGTTATATGGCAAAGAAAAAAAGTTTTTTTTACAACTTTTTCTGCAAAAATGAAAACAAAAGGCAAGAGACAAAAGAACAAGGAGACATTACTTGGATCTTGGCTTCATTCATGCATGGCTTCATTAAAGGGTAGGATTGCATATTAAATCATTAAAACACTCCTGCATAGGAGCTTTTCTAAAACTAACTTATTTGGGTCAATCAGTCAACCCAATCAATTGATTATCAAACATGTCTATTAGTTGTTTGACATGTCAAACAACTAAAATCTTTCAATCAACCAAAAAATGGCTGATAAGTCATTTACCAAATAGGGTCATAAAAAGGTATGACCTTGTTGAGTAAGAGAGGATTATTAGGTGAGCAAAGTACATCAAAATTAGACTTTTATGAGCATTATATCTTTCATCATCATCACACCTAGTCTGAATCTCACACTAATGCGAGATCTGATAGTACGCAGCCTTACTCCTATAGAATAGAGAGGTTATTTTCGATAGACCCATATGCAAATGTGACCACACAAAAAAAGACCGTAGTATAGTAATAATACAACAAAAAACTACAAATAAGTGATACACGTTAAAGAGAGTAAATAAATAAAACTAAAATAAATAAATACAATAAAAATACAATATTTACCAAAAATGTGTATCAAAGGAACCACAATAATCTAGGTAGCAACAATTAGAACTTTAACAAAAAAAATTATCAAGAAGATACGAATGTGAAGAGTTTTTAAAATCACCAAATCATCAAGCATTCGGTTGTATGCATCAATTTACCATTAAACAAAAAAAACTATAATAGTTCATTGTAACGAGTAGAACAAAACCAAGTACAATGAGAATAAACCAAGTAACCCTTCATAAGATTGTAAAGATCTAAGTCTTACTAGAGCCATGACGATAGAGCAGAGAAATGGGATCCCTTGAAGTGAAAGAACAAGAGAAGATCTCCCAAAATGAAACCATAAGATCATTAAGCATAAAAATTCAATCTTGAAATAAACCCAACAATATCAAATACAAAGAGATTAAAATAATAAAACCCAGAAAGCATTCAACCTTAAATCACACAAAGAAGCTAATATCAAAACCAAAAAATGCATAAAGAACAGAAATTTCAAAAAATACAAAACCCAGGAAACACCACAGTAGAAGAAATTGTTTAATCAAGAAACATACCTGAAAAGAGGAGTGAATGTTGTTATTTATCAAGACATGAGAGCTTGGATTTAAATCGACACTATTACCAACCAAAATTTCCACAAAACTTAACTATCTTTATCTCAAAAAGAATAAAAATTTAAACAATTCATCACCCAGCAAAGCAAAATCTGAATCTTGATTCTGCACAAGTTACTTCACTTTCAATCAGACACAAACATCAGCTAATGAACTCGATTATGAAGTGAAACAAAAGACAGAATCTTTTATCAAAACCAAATGACAATCCAGCACAGATCTACATTCAGGAACTACAAATTAAGCAATCAAAGACAAGCCACGGATCATCAGCACAAGAACATGACTAGATCCAATCATACTTCATATCATCAAACTAAAGCCGGTTGTCTTAAAGAACCAATCTTTCACATGAAAATCAAAGAAGAACTCCAAAATAATAAAACCCAGTAGAGTATATACATAGAAAAAGATTGATGCTTGATTACCTTGTACAGAAACTGAGGACAAAGACTTGGGTTTGAAAAGAAGACCAAGCCAAAGACTGAAGATGGCTTTGTTTGTGGTGTCAAGAGTTCCTTTCCTATAAGCATTACTTCTTTAAAAAGCATAAAAAAAGTTAGCTTTAGTTTAGTCAATCATATAATCAAAAGGTAACATTTATACTTTCTCAAACATAAGCTTCGCGTCTTTATTACATTTAAGCAATGGAAGGCTTTGATTGAAATTCAAACCAAAAAAAAGTAAACGTCTCAAAACTAATAACAGTTTAGAATTTTTTGGAGGAGACGATGAATTGTATAAAATTCATGATATATCCAGGCATATGTAGTTATAAGTACTCCTCAACATATTGGTGTTTTTAAGGGCATGAATATACCTATTAACTACTTTGATTTACATATATTTTAGTTGTTTGCATATATAAATATAAAAGATAGTAAATTAGACTAAATATAAAAAATATTTATATTTCTTATCTTTAAACTTGGAGTAGAGGGATCTAGCTTATGGTGTTTTTATTTAATTTTACAAAAAAATTGCAACCAATAAGAATATAGATGTAGGACTAAAGGCCTTAGATCTGGGACAAGTCCCTTCGACTCCCTAACTCAAGAAAAAAATTATAAGTTCGAAGGCCTCAAGTCTAGGAGAAGTCTCTTCAATTCCTTAGCTTAAGAAAAAGGACATGCAACTCTAAATCCCTCCAATCCAAAAGAAATCCTTTCAACTCTCTAGCTGAAGAAAAAGCCCTAGAAATATAAAACCCTCAAGTTAAAGAGAAGTCCCTTTAACTTATTAGATTATATATACCAAAAAAAAATTTCAAGTCCAAAAACCTCAATTCTAAGAGAATTTCCTCTAGCTTAGTGGTGTAAAGGAAAAAAATTTGCAGGCATGAAGGCCTCTAGTTTAGAAGATGTCTCTTTTAACTCTTCGGATTATAAAAGAACATATATATTAGAAAAGCTCAAGTCCAACAAAATCTATTTTTGCTCCCTGTTGTAAAAGAAAAAACATTATAGATATAAAGGCCCTAGGTCCATATGAAATCCCTTCGGCTCCTTAGATTATCAAGAAAACATATACCGGCGTTATGGTCTCAAATCAAAGAGAAGTACCTTTAGTTCTTTGATTTATTAAGAAAAAACTTGTAGGTTTAAAAATTTTAGGTCTATGAAAAGTCAATTCAATTCCCTATATGTATAAAAATCCCGAAGTCTAAAAACCTTAGGACCAATAGAGATTTCTATGATGAATGTCTACGCCCTTCATAAAAAACATGTTGAAAAATATCAAGCTTCAATTTGACCAGATAAGAACTAAACTCCATAAAACATATCAAGATCACTTAAATTATCTTTTGAAATTTGATAAGGTAAGGAAACTAAACTCCATAAGCTTACCAAGTTTATTTGATTTTTCTTTGAAAAATTTTGAAGCAAATAAGCTAGACGTTATGTCCTCTAAAATTTTTCATGATAAAGGAGTCAAGACTCTACGTTAAGTTTATCTTAATTTGTTTTTAAATTTATCAATGAGATAGATTCCACAAACCTATCAAAATTATTTTCTCTTCGAAATTTTGTCAGTGCAAAGGAGTTAGATTCCACAAGCCTTTCAAGTTTATATTAATTTTCTTTGAAAATTGTGGAGGCAAACGAGTTAGGGGGTGCTTGGTTAAAGGATATGGGAATAAATAATTAGGAAATGAATGAATAGTAATGGTTAGTTATTTATTATGATTGAATAGTTTTCTTATACTCCAATTTTAGGTAATAGTTCATTCCCTCCATGTGTGGGACAGTGGGAGGAATGATTTTGATTCCTGTAAATACTAATATTTTTTAATTTTTTAATTAAATATAATTAAATATAAGTAATTAAAATATAATTAATTAAAATATATTTAATTAAAATTAATTAATTAAAATATAAATATAATTAATTAAATAAGATAAAAATATAATTAATAAAAATATTAAAATGTAATTAATTAAAATATTATTCATTAATTACTTAAAATAGAACATCATTTGCATTATTAGAGGAATGTAAATTGTATTAAATTATGTTACTTGATTTTACTATAGTAATGAAATGGTGGATACTATGGTTATGTTGATGAATTGTACAATATTTTAGATGATTAAATTATATTTTGAGGATATTATGTAACTAATGATATGTTGATGTAAGAAAATATTGGAGTATTTTTTTCTTCGAGAGCTATTGGAAAGGAAACACCGTAACATACTTGATTTTAAACATTATGTTATTATAAATAGGATACATAAATTAAATATAATCAATTAAAATATATTTAAATTTTGATATAAAATAAAATTTTAACAAATTTTTATTTCTCAACATTTTTAACAAACTAACTATCATCAACGATAACAATAATTATTCTTTCATCTTAATCAACCATTATAATTATAATGATTATATCCATTCTCATTCCTCAATATATTCATTCTCATTCTCATTCTCATTCTCATTGACCTATATGAACTAAGTGCTTCCTTAAAATCCACTTAGTACTAATTCCGAATGCAGTTTTCTGGACAAATGAAGCGATTATGATCCTAATGAAATGAAACAAGTAACTGCAATGGCATCTGCAGCATATGTGATCGCATCACTTAAAGTGTCGGCAATCCCAATATAAAAGGGAAGGGGAGGATTTGAAACATTTTTGAATCAGGTCCAAAGCAAACAACAACAAAACCTAATAAAAGGAGATCTAAGCACAGATTCTTGCGAAAAGGCTGAGTTTGATAAAAATCATAACTAGGTACCCATTCATTTTGATATAATTAACTTTACAGAATCTCAAGACAGAGAGAGTCATTCTAGTTCATAATGCAAGCAATATATGGAAATATGGGAATTCTAGATAAACAAAGACCCTGCAATTTCCAAATGAAATGCAACTAGATATCTCCTCTTTCTTTTTCACTAACAAGCAGAAAGCAAAAGCAAGGCAGCATGTGGACAAAACATAGGTTTGTTTAATTTACATTTATTCAATTCAAACTAAGTATTGGATACCAATGGGCTAGTTGATATTCCGCAGAGTGAACTGGAGCAGACAGTTAAAAGTCTTGGAAAAGTTTCACTCTGAGGAGTTCAAAGCAAAAGAAAGGGCAAATGCAATAAGGAAATCAGGAAATATCTTTTAAAGCAGGTAGTAGTGTAGCCTTCCTGGGGCCTGAAGCATCAAATAAGCTTTATTAAATTTTTAACATCATATAGAGAAAGGCTTAAGAACGTTGCATTATGACTATTATCAATATGTGGAACGGGTGAAATAATTAAGTCAAGGTGCTCCTGTTACCAACTGAAAACAAAGCGACATCTTGTTCAATTTGACTTTTCTGTAACAAAGAGGATTGTCATTTGGTGATATAAACATTGATGAATGAAAGTTACAGAACCAAATATAGATACCGATATTTTAACATTCTACTCGGTACATCAAACAGGAGAAAACCATTAAGACATCAGAAAACAATCAACTAGTAATACAATACTTGGCAGTAGTCGCTTGTACGAGAGTACATTGAATTTAACTCTGCCTATCCACTCAAATTACAAGTACAATCTGAAAGATCAAGGCCATTTAGCAATTCAATCTTAGAGTAGCATCAAATTTTGCTTTCTAATAGAGAAACTTAATAGTTGACAACTGCGCCATTGCCTAAATGAATGTGGAACAAGACCATGACGGAGCCACAAGATCCCTAGAACTTACGAACCAAAGAAATCTCAGGAGATTATTTCCCTCAACAGCCTAGCCAATGTAGGGTATGCAAAGTACAATACCAAGAAAGACGGCACTGCAAAAATTACTGTAAGCATTAAGTAGAGAACTAGAATGACGGCACTGAGGGGTATTGCAAAGAAGACAATAAAAAGAAATATGATGACAAATGGGAACTTGGTCGTGAAATGAATGAAAAAGTCCAGAGATTTATATAGCGAATGATAATGATGCCTCTCTGCATTGATGTTATCGTCACCATCACCAACAAAACCAACCAATCTGCGACCTTGATCATATGAATTCCTCCTAACAACCCTGCCACTATCTTCATCTCCACCAGTAGGCCAAATTGGCCTACTCCCCCCGTAAGAAGATGAACTAAACTTCACTCTGTCATCGTTCAATCTCTCAACCATCCACAAAATAAAGAAATTTTTGCGAGGAAACTTGAGACCGCCCGAATAGACCAGCCGGAAAGAGAACAAGTGACACCAGGGACATGAAATGAACAAGGGAAGGGCGACCCTTTTACCAGAGAACTCAAAGACCGCACCTTGAAGAGCAAGTACGCAATTTCCACAAAGTGTGTGGCCACACCACAGCACATAAGGCACATTCTCGACGATATTGAACGATTCCCAGCAAATGGGACATTCGAGTCCCTCTTCTCTGCCGCCACTAGAATAGTCGTCGTCGTCGTCGGAGCAATCAGGCACATGGGAAATCGAAGGCTCACCGGAGTTTTTCTTCAAGCCAATGGCGGCGATGGCATTGGAAGCGAAACCCCACATCGTGAAGCCGGACGTTCGATTCAACTTTCAAGTAATTGTTGAAGATTCAGAATCAGAAACATTTCTCCAACGACGACGAAACCGTAAAACCTCAAAATCCGTTAGAAAACACGACACATTAGAATGGACAGATCTGTTGAAAACCTTGCGGTGTTGAGATGATCCGTACAAACATTTACAACGAAAGACTTTAGCTTTAAAGCCAAAAAAGAATTTGGTGAGAAACAAAGAGGAGTTGGTAAAACACAGATCGAACGAGGAACAAATTCTGTCTCCCGATCTGCGCTATGATGTGAATTCTCATTTGTTCTGTAGTTTTCCTTGGAATTAGTCGACGCCTCGAAGGTGAACTGATAACGAGTAGAAACGCTGTCGTTTGAGTGTTGTCTACCTTAGCCCATGCTGACGTTGCCTTTTGGCGCTTTCTGTTAGACCCCTAAACTTCGGAGCAGCTCTCAGCGACCTCCAATGAGGAGCCTTAGGGGGGAGGTTAGCTGGATTCACGCATGAGGGAAGTATGCGAAAACACTAAGGCGAATGTGGGCGAGTGTGATCAGACTTGGTGCGAATTTTGGTAGAGTCTCGGACCTAGTGAAGATTGACTCAGCCCAAACTA
>JAOTAY010000003.1:13874668-13889678 GCA_025629805.1 Erythroxylum baracoense | reverse complement strand
AGTGAGGCTGCCGTACAAAGGGTATTGGCGATAGAATTCGGTGAAAGTTCGAGTCCCAAGGTGACCTTTGTATCACTTTCCATGGCCTATCTAGTAATAAATTTTATAGTCATTATGATTATTGTAAAATAAAATATTTTATATACCACAAATTCACTCAGTCTATATATTAATAATAACTATTATTATAAAAATTATCAAATTGATGATTGATATTTGAAAATAAACAGAAAATATATTATATTGTTGGAATATGAAATTGAGCTATTTAAGTATATTTGGTACAGAAACAATGGCCCTGTTTGGCAACCAATTGATAGCTAATTTGACTAGCGGATTGCATTAGCTGTTTGTAAAAGATGTTTGGTAAAATTAGCTGTTTAGTATTAAATGTTTATGTGTAAAATAACTTATAAAGACATGATTAAGTTGTTTGATTTCCATGTTATTTAGATTTCAAGATTCGAGCATGTGTCTTTATTTTAGGTGGTGATTGATGCTTGACAGCAAATTTAATTAAGATTATTGACTAAACTTAATTTAATTTATCAAATTTGATAATTAATTAAACCCAAAAAAATATTGTAAGCTCGAGTTCAAACTTAATCCATCTTAGATGAATTAAAAAATAAACCATGGGAAATATATTTATACAAACCACCAAAGGTAATGTCGCAGGGTTCAAAATTTTGGTTTTCTCTATAAGCAATAACATTATTGATATGAAAACACCGGTAAAACCTCAAGGTGGCCAGGAGTATGCTCTAAAGAAATATTTCCTTAGTCTGCAAGAGACTCATCAGTATGTTTCCATGTTAGAGAATTTTGAAGGATGAAGACACGTTAGCTGAAAGGCAATCTACATTAAGAAGATAAACCTAATAAAGTTGTAAAATAGACTTTCGAAAGAGTCACTCGTCTGTCTCCTCCTCCTCTTCTGTTTCTTCGTGATTACAATTATTTGCTGTTTAAGTAACACCATTTGAAATTGTTGACCTGTCCGCAAAAGTAGATCTACCCGAGAGGAGCACTTCATGTCGTGTTAAAACTTTATGAAACTGTTCATTTAATTCGATTGCTCGAGAGACCACCTTTCATCCCTGTACCAGGACAAAGCAACATCCATATGATTATTTTTCATCATCCAGGCTCGAGCAAGAATCAAATTTCAACAATCAAACTTGCAATGAACAAATAGGACAATATGACAGGTTACGTTATCAATTAGATTAATTCTATTATTGCTCCAAAAAAAAGGTGAAGGCATAAAATCCAAGTTCTCAGGCAATCACAACTGCATGATGATCATGTACAATGCAAAATGTAGCTAAACTAATTGGAAGTAACACGTACAATTTCAACCCGTAACACAAACCTTGTTTACATAAATGTTTCTCATTACAAATCGAAAATACAAAAAGTGCCCCTATCGAGAAGTCAACACAAGATGCATTACTCGCTGCTTTTGGAATGAGCACTGCTTTACAAGATCAAGAGTAAACTCATTCTTTGCAACCTGATAAAATGTTAATTCTAAGGAATTAGGAATGTGTTCCAAGTTAGTTAATATAGAACCAAGTAACATGAAATTCATAGAATCCCATATTTCAAAACTATAATCTAATGCTTGCTTTTTTGTAGACACTAACAGCATTAGGTCTTTTTGAGGAATCAAGTCAACACAGAGACAGATAAATGTTGATTGCTTGCAATGAGCTTATCTCAAAAAATCTCAAACTAGAGTGCAGTTAAACACTAGAATATAAAAGATCAAGGTCATTGATAATTAGTAAATTTGGCTTCTTTCCACAAAGATTTGATAAGAAACAGATGTCTTTTGTGTGGATCAATTTTCTCAAGAAATACTATACTTGCAGTTCTTATATCAGTATTAAAAGGGGTAACAGAAGATGTCTATTGAATCATATCCAAAAGGAATTACAGGAGAGGAACACCCAAAAGATGGGAAAGAAAACAAGAGAAACAGTCTGCGGAAAGTTTACCTCAGGATTTTGAGAATCAATAGCATCAAGGACGTCTTTCAAAACTTCTAGCGCATTACTATAGCCTTTTGAATAATACTGCAAGACAGAACTATTAGACTTAACAATGGAAAATTTTAGCAAGCATAATCACTAATTGGGTGATCATTATTTGATTGTCCTACTAACCAGATGTAATTCAATGACACAGGAATTGAATAAACAATAGATCTAACATGTGGAATCTCAAAAGAAATTATTGATAAACATAAAACTAGGCCGACAACAGAATGGTCGGGATTAAACGCTCAATTTTTTAAGGGTCTAGTATATATATAAGTAAGTTCAGAAAGTCTTATAATGGGGAAATCGGTATGTATTAGTTATGCCTAAAGAATGCCGAATGTGGCCTCCTTATTCGTCTAATATTTTGCTGCAATTATTCCTCCCTGTAACTTTGCAGTGTGTCTAAAGGATGGTAAAGCAATTGTGCTCGATGTTCATAAATTTCAAGTAGATAAAGTCAAGACACACACAGAGAATTAACCACACAAAGTACCCTCAAAATAGTAGTTCATAATTTGATTTCCTTTCAACAGTTCACATGTTTAGCCAGAAATAAATTAGCAAACAATCTTAAAAGAAAGAAGTCTGAATTTTTTTTCAAATGGGTGAGGCCTTGGAATTTCAGATGGCCTTTGTCACTTGAGAGCTACTGAGATGTGAGAAATGTTCTGGATAACCGAATGACAAATGAGACGACGGCAGAGAAAAGAGTAAAGTCGGGGCAATAACGTCATAAGTTAATCAGCTATTTTCAAACGCCCCAATTAATGAGCTTATAAAAAATTAGTTGGTTGAGTTGAATCAGCCAACCCAACTAACTTTTAACTAAATAAATAATCAACTTTTTAATATGAGTTAAACAGCTAATTTGAGTCATACAGCTAAAAAAATAGTTGATCCTCTCTTTACCAAATAAGGCCAATGTGTGAAGGGTTCACTTTAATTGCAATCACTGAGTAGACATTTGAAAACTCTATTACAAGCTTGGATCGCAATTATATATAAAACATAACCATTGAAGCATTGATGTTTAAATTTTGTTAAAGCAATCTCTTAATAATATCATACCAATTGGGGTTCAAAGTGAAGCCCTTAAATTTTCAATGAAAAAAGTCGTTTCATGGTAGAAAGTCTTCTTTTATTAAATAAACGCAAATTAATTTAAGATATTTGCAGATTAATTTCAACATTGATATAATTTAAGAAAATAAAAGTTTCTCTTGTATAACAATTAACAAATCACACCCCATAGAAACATTTTTATTAGAAGATCAAAGCTCCTGAGTTCAAATGTCAAAGACAATTTCGGTTGTTCTCGTAACCACAATTCGGTTTTGGCTCCTCTTTACTTTTAGATATACTCTTTATACACGAATAAGCTTAATGCTCTATTGCAGTTTGAAGTGGCGGAAGACAATCCCCCATAAGATGTTGTCAATATTGAATAAAAAGGTTTTTAAAAAATCATTTAGTTTCCTGGACTAACATAACATGATAACGGCAAATCACTAAATCTAGAAAATAAAAATGTAATGGACAGCTAAACTGCGCCAAGTCGACAAGGAGATTAGCTAATTACGATAAGTGTCGGACGAAGACAGATGATGGATATATTAATTAGGGGAACTTTCAGATTTTGAAGATATACGAGATGCATCTATCAAAAACAGGATTTATCTCGATCACATTACAACAAAGCTGTTACAAGTTACCGTGATCCAGGACTTCTGGGCCTGGGGTAACATTCATTTCATTAGCCACAAACTGAGAAACACAATTACACACCACATCTATTGGCAGGGGAAAGATTCACAACCTTCCCCCTTGTTATTGGTGACGACGACGATGAAACTATATTACTTCTTCAAAAACCCTTCAGCCATTTTAAAATAGTCACCAAAGCCAGCTTCAGATTTCTTCTCTCCGCCGCCCTCACTTCCGTGTGAAGATGGCTTTGTTTCGTGACTCTTCATAAACCCTTGAGCCATCTTCATGTAGTCTCCGTACCCACCTTCAGATTTCTTCTCACTACCCTCACTTCCATGTGAGGAAGGCTTTGTTTCATCGCTCTTCAGAAATCCCTGAGCCATCTTCAGGTAATCTCCGTGCGCACCTTCAGATTTCTTCTCCTCTCCACCGTAGTCAATCCCATGCGACGGCGATGGACGTGTTTCCCCGTGGGCGGGGGCTGAGTAGGTGGTCGGAGTGGCGGTGGTGGTGGAATGGGAAGTGTGGTATTGGCGGAGATAGTTCTCAGCTTTCTCCATGTAATTGCCAATTCCCTTGTTCTCGTCGAGTTTGCCGTAATGAGAGGCGGCGTCGAGAAGATCGGCGGCGGCTCCGGCGACCCTTCCCTTGTCTAATTTGTCAGTGTCATGGCGGAACGTGGCTTGTGCTGCTTCTGCCACCAACTTGGCGCTGGAAAAAAGATCGGAGGATGATGTTTGGTGATGCTTTGAGGGTTTGTGGTGAGACTCAGTTGGTTCCATGGATAACTGCCAAGATGGTAAAGTTTTCTCTGGGATCGGCTAGGGACAGAGATCTATATGGAAAGTGGATTTGTTTGACTGCTTACAGGTGATTTGAGATTGTGAGATATTATTGGCGAGTGGCACGTAAGTCTTACAGGGTCAAGCTCATGATTCGTGTCGGTAGCGTGTTGCTTTATTGGTAGATTTCAAGAGACCAGTGTGGGCAGTTCACGTCGGCCACACGTTTTCTTAAGGACTGCTGCTTGCCAAGTCTTTCGTATCATATCTTGAACCCAAATTTATTGGACGACCGAGTAAATTAACGAAACTCCGAGGTAAATTTGGTGAAATTCTGTCGGTAAAACTACGAGGGTGGTTGAATAGAAATTAAAGATTTTTTCTTATTACATCGAATTCACAAAATAGCAGTATTACAGATAGATATGAAAACATGTAATTTTTTTAGTGTATTGTAGATAAGTATGAAAATATGTATAGTTCTGATTCGAAATTTTTACATGATAAACTAAATGTGATCCATCACTTCCCTAATATTAAGAAGTGTTTTATCAGAAAGTAATATTTTATGAACAACTGATGAATTTAAAATAATCTACAAAGCCTTTCTTGAAGGTAAAATAATATCGTGGTCCATACCACTACTATAAAAATGAAATTAGTGATCTAATTAAAATATTTGGAGTGATTGTGCAAGTAAATAAGAATTAAATAAAGAACAAGAATATATCATCTTTCAGAATTTATTTGTTAGAATTAAATATTTGGGGTGATTGTGCAAGTAAATAAGAATGAAATAAAAACTAGGATATATTATTTGTTAGAATTTAGTTTGTTAGAAAAAATTAAGAGGTTGTTAGAGAGTATAGTTATTTAAATTTTGGATATAGTTTATTAGTAATCCTCTATAAGAAGCTAATATTATTTGTACCGTAAAAGCATGAAAATAATACAGAATTATTCTTCGTTTCCTTCTGTTGCCTCACATGGTATTAGAGTAGGAAAGATCTAGCTCTATATGAAATTATAAAAGCCCATGAAAACAGCCTGATTCTGTCTCAAGCAACAGGTCAAACGTTAATGATAGAGATTCAATATATTTGCAGAATTATGATCATCCTAGTATGGTGCTAGTAACAATGCCTTTGAATGGTAGTAATTTCTTATCCTGGAGCAAAGTAATATGAATTGCTTTGGGAGCAAAGGTTAAACTTGGGTTCATTAATAGCGAATATAAGAAACCAGATGAAGATTCGGCTAAATTCGATTGATGGTGCCGCGTCGACTGCACGGTAACATCTTGGATACTCAACTCAATTTCTAAAGACATAATAGAGGCGTATGGATCTCTTTTTTATCAAATCAAAAGAGAAATAAGTTCCATTTCACAAAAAAAATATGTCAGTTGTGAACTACTTCACAAAAATGAAACGTTCATGGGATGAACTAGCCTGCTTAGCACCAATTCCTAAGTGTAGTTGTGGGGCTGCAAAGCAAATGGTAGAACTGGATGGAAACAATAAATTAATGCAATTTCTTATGGGTTTAAATGATGTCTATGATGATGTTAAAAACCAGGTACTAATGATGGATCCTCTTCCAAATATTAACAAAGAATATTCAAAGTGGTTCATGTGGAGAAATAGAAAGAAATAAATATTAGATTAATTGGTAATGCAACAACAACAATGTTGGTTAAAGGCCAATTTAATGAAGGAAACAGAGGTTCCAACAAGAACAGTTCACGGAAGCAGATCAATAAGGATGATTTATTTTTTTAATTTTGCAAACGACTAGGCACACTAAAGATAGTTGTTTCAAGTTGCATAGATATCTTGATTGGTACAAAAGATCAAAGAACAAGAAAGCAAAGGGCGATGGTAGAACATATGCAAATATGCTAGAATCACCATTAGACGAAGTCTTGGATGAACCATACAAAAATGTAAAGTGGAAATCTTGTGTTGTTACCATGATATAAAAGGAAATTGCTAGCTACTTTAAGGATAAAGGCAAACAAAAAGCAGAAATGATAAACTTTGAACACTCCGATAATTTTGCAGTTAGTATTCTTAAGTGATGTCTTAACTCTCTTGATCATATTAAATGTGGATCTTGGATAGTAGACACAGGGCCTCAAATCACATGTTCTCTACCTTAAATCTCTTCCACGATCTTCTTCCGGTTAAACATCATATACTCGTGCTTTTACTTAATGGTACTGTGAAATTGGTACAATATACAAGTGACATTAACTTGAGCAAAGTTATAAACTTGACGTCTGCACTACACATACCTTCATTCAAATACAGTTTATTTTCTGTTAATAAATTTAGTGTTTCTGTGCAAATGAAATTCATTTTCTATCCTAACTTTGCGCTCTACAGGACCTTCAGACTAACCATGTGTTAGCAATGAGAAAGGTGATAGTTAGATTATATGTGATTGATCAAAGGTCATTTCATCCACATTCAATATCTTGTTCTATCATTTCCTCAAATAAGTGCTGTCAAGTTTCAGACCTCAATGTATGTCATCAAAGGCTTAGTCATCCCTCTCATATTATGATTAAAATTTTGAATTCTTTGTTTTCTCTTGTAAACCCAACGTTGATGATCAACGTTGTGTAGTTTGTCACATGCCTGAGCAACACAAATTTGTTTTTTGTTGAAGTTCTATTAAAACATCTGTTGCTTTTGAACTTTTACATATGGATTTGTGGGGACCTTACCAACAATCTTCCTTAAGTGGTGCTAATTATATTTTGACAACTATTGATGATTTTACTATAACCACATGGGAATTTTTATTAAAATTTAAGGATCACACATCTAAGATTATCAAAAAGATTTTGAAACTGAATCATACACAATTTCAAGCTTTTGTTATATGCATCCGAACTGACAATGGTTTTGATTTCTTAAATCTGACTTGTCAATCTTTGTTTCAATTGCTTGGTATAATGCATCAAAGAATTTATGTCTATATATCTCAACAAAATGGTGTTATTGAGCGTAAACACTAGCATTTGTTACAAGTAGCTTGAGCTCTGTTGTTTTAATTAGGTCTGCATATCAAATTTTGGGGTGATATTGTCCTAGCTACTACATATATAATCAATCGTTTGCCTACTCCGATTTTAAATTAGCAATCAACTTATCAAGTTTTGTTTCAAAGAGATCCTAATTATTCAAAGAGATCCTAATTATTCTTTTTTGAAATGTTTTGGTAGCCTTTTTTTTCCTTTAAATACTTTTCCCAGAAAATCAAAATTTGATACTAAAGCTTTCAAAATGTTTTTCTTGGTTATTCATCTAGCCAAAAGGCTTACAAGTTGTATAATATATATACACATTCTATTTTTGTTTCCAGAGATGTTATCTTCTATGAACAAGTCTATCCTTTTGAGACTTCTCCACAAGAGTTTTCATATTTTCCTAGTAATTCTATATCCTTACATGTCATTGATTCCACCACTGAAGATTCACTTATTCCTTCTCATGATAATTCATCTAATACTGATCTTGTCATAAATATATCTGATCCTCCATCTATGTCTTCTAATTATGTCTCTACTATTTCTTCTCCATGTGATCATGTTTCGTTCCTGCTTACGATTCGGAAAAGTTCTAGAGATTCATGTAAGCCTTTGTGGATGAATGACTTTGTCACAAATATAGCTCAATCATAGGTTATCACTGATTCTTCTCCACGCACTTCCTTTTATTCTTACCCTCACACACTAAAAACATTTTCATACTACACTTCTCCTTTTTTTTTGCACAACATTATGTATCTTTCTTGCCCCGTATCTCTACTGTTAAAGAACCAACTTCTTATCATCAAGCGAAACTTATGTCAGAATGGGTTCAAGCCATGAATTATGAGCTTCAGGCTTTAGAAAATAATCATTCACGGGAGATTGTTGATTTACGGTAAAAAGCCAATTGGCTCTAAATGGGTATGTAATGTAAAGTTTCAACCGGATGGTCGTCTTAAGCTTTATAAAGCTTGACTAGTTACAAAGGACTATAACCAAGTTGAGGGCATCGATTATACTAAAAGTTTCTCCCCAATTGCAAAAATGGTCACAGTTCGAGTACTTCTAGCAGTTGTAGCTACTCATCAATTTGATATTAATAATGCATTCCTACATGGATTCTTGGATAAAGAAGTTTACCCTTTTCCATCTGAAGGTTAAGAGTCCAAATTAGGTGTGTAGTCTAAAATGTTCTTTTTATAGTCTAAAGTAAACCTATCAACAGTGAAATCTTGAATTTACCAGTAAACTTTGAGATTTTGGTTTCACTCAATCGAATAATAATCCTTGTCCCTTCATCAAGCAGTTGCAATATGGTTATATTGCTTTAGTGATATATGTTGATGTCTTAATTATAGGGCCTTCTATGCAACTAATTCAAAAAGTAAAAGATTTTCTCCATCAGCAATTCACTATAAAGGATCTTGGTGCTGCTAAATATTTTCTTGTTCTGCAGTTTATTCATTCTCCTGAAGGTTTATATATCTGTCAATGGAAACGTGTTTTAGATATCATAGAAGATGCTGGTCATTTTGGAACAACACCCACAACTACACCTTTACCTCACAAGTTTAAAATTGACAATCCTAATTATCCTTTGTTTCTTGAAGTTAATCGTTATAGGTGATTGAATTGCAGGCTCTTATATTATTGATCTCACTTATGCCACTCAACAGTTGAGCCAAAATATTACCCACACAACAACATTGTTTTGCTACCTCATATGTTTTAAAATATCTCAAAGGTTTACCATCGAAAAGGTCTTTTTTTCCCTGTTGTTAATGATTTTTAGCTTTAGGCATTTTGTGATACAGATTGGGCATCCTACCTTGTTACAAAAAGGTTTATTATTGGTTATTGTATTTTTTGGGTCATAATTTGATCTCCTAGAAAGCTAGAAGCAAACTACTATTTGATGATCCTCTGCTAAAATTGAATACAAGAGTTTATCTGCAATTGTGTTTGAATTTTAATGGATCTACTTTCTTCACGATCTTTCTATTGAATATTCACAACCAATTCCTTTATGGTGTGATAACCAGGCTGCCATTTATATCACCTCTAACCCAATTTTTTATGAATAAACTAAACATCTTGAAATTGATTGTCATTTGGTTCGTGATAAATTCAAGCAAGGATTCGTTCGTCCCCAATTTTTTCCTTCACACCAGTAACTAGCTGATTTATTTACTAAGCCTTTGTTAGCTTCTTTATTTCATCATTTCTTGTCCAAACTGAGTTTGTGTGATTGCTACCAAACTTCAGCTTGAGGGGGGTTGTAGAATATATCATATGTTAGAATATAACTATTAGAACTTAGCTTGTTATAGAAGATTAGGAGGTTGTTAGAGAGTATAGTTTGCTTAAATTCCGGATATAGTATATTAGTAATCCTCTAGAAGAAGTTATCATTATTTGTATTTTAAACGTATGAAAATAATACAGAAATATTCTTCGTTTCATTCTACTGTCTCACAAGAACATGTCACCATCTTAACCTTGTCTCGATGTTAATGTTTAACTTTTTAAAAACATTAATTTAATATTTAAATTTTTAAAAAAAATTTAGCATTAATGTCTTCATCAATCATTTTTTACAAGATTACTAATAATTTTCTTTTATTAATTATAATATAATTTAAATATGGGAAATTAGTCTTTAAATTTAAATAAATCTTTAAATTAAATCTTAAATTAAAATTTAGATAAATTTATAAATATTTCAAATTATGTAATATCTATATTTTAAAAGAACAAGCTTCAAAACCCTAAATTAAAGTAAAGATGTATGAATTAGAAAGAACAAAAATGACATCAAACCATACTACACTTTCATTGCAAGTGGGATGCCATCGGTTGATAAGAGAATTGACTTCATAGTTCTACTTGTAGGGCAGTTAAAAGCATTCTTCTTTTGGACCTTGGAATTCTTGCAAATCACAGGAAAAAGGAATTTAATGATCTCCTCCTCTAGAGCCAGTTTGCAAATCCTAACTTGAATGTTCAGGATATTCCAAGTGCTCACTTTGTGGTAACCAATGCGTTGTCTTTGTGATAGAGTGTTATGTTTAAGATCATCGTCATAGAAGTTGCTTCCAGAAGAAGTTTAATAATGAGATTTATCTTGGGGATTAAAGGCCTCAACTGAGCTAATATCTGTCCTCTTGTTTTCAGTGTCAGGAGTGTAATCATTGTATGTCTTTATTCCAAAGATCGTAATCAGGCAAAGCTACTTAAGGTCAGAAAAGATATGTTAAAGATATTAAACCAAAACAAATTTATGATTTAAGTATTTAGGGAGTTGTTTAGAGTTTGATGTTGGCAGCTAGGTTAAAATTTCATTTATAATATGTTAATGTGTTAGCACTATGTTAATAGTAATAGAAGGGTTTATCATTGATTTAGTAGTCTCGTAAAAAATGATTGATGAAGACATGTATCATTGGAATTTTTAAAATTTTTGAACATTATACTAAAAATTTTAAAATTTAGACATTGAAGCTATTGTTGGACTATGCTACTCGAGTTGGGAAGTGTAGCAAAAAGGATAAAGGGAATGGAAAACTTAAATTGGAAGAAACATGAAAAATGTGAGTTGTCGTACATTCTTAAAACTTTAAAATGTAAGTATTTAAACCACTCTATTAATCCCTTTTAAATAAAACAAATTTATCTTCATTAGAGTTATTGAAGGGGCCAAATTTTGGGATATTGTATATGACATTACTTTAGCCTCGACTTTACAAATCTCAAACATAGCTTATTGACTTGTATACCTCTTAAGAAATTAAGGTCAGAATATATGCTTGTGATTTCAAACTTTTTTTTGAGTTTTGTAAAGTTCAAACTTGATCTTGCTGAAATGTAAGGATGACACATTTTTTGTAACATAAGACCCAAATCGCCGTGTATGTCACGTGAAAGTAGTTAACTAATGATAAAATAATATGAAATATTTAAAACTTAGATTTAATTACTAAATTGTATACATTTAATTTCAATAAAAATCACTAACTTTTTTGTAGGTTGCACATTGATTCTAGAATTCAAGACTCTAAGACCACTGGTATTTCTCTCATAATTGTTAGGATTTTAGTAAAATGTTAGAAGGAAAAAGGTAGCTCATATTTGTTGGAAAATCAATACGGGATCTAATCCCGATCTCAATAGAATATTTACGAAACTTTTTTGTATTTTGATTTTTTTAAAAACAATATCACTTTAATTATATAAAATGACAATTAAATCATAATAAAGAATGAATCTTAATTCGTACCTTATTTTGAAGCTTGATGGTAAGCTTGTTGTATCCCTCAAACTGTTTCTGAAATCGATTCATCTCAACCACTATAGCCACATAAGTGTTCGGTATTTAACAGTATCCATAGAATAAATTGAGAGAACTTTATAACTCTTATAGATGGGGTTAAGCAAGAAATGCTAGCCCCATTAACCTATTTATAATAAGTTTTGAACATTTTAGTAATTAAATTTAACTTTAATTAGAATTACAAACAACTCTAATTAAATACCAATTATGCTCAAATAAGATCTAATGTTTTGCATTAATCCTTATTTATTAAATATCTTATATTTAACCACAAAGTTTCTCAAACTTTATAATTAAGTCTAACTTGTTTAAAATATCTTTGCTCTTTTCAAACTGTTCTTTGTGTGAGATTGTCGCATCCCACCATCATAAAGTACATACCTGAACATCCAGAGGATATTCAAGTACATATCCTATGACAATGGTATGTTGGATCAAACCTAATATGTTAAATGGCATCATAAAGAAAACACAATAGTTAAAAACCTCATCTCTTCATTTCATTCATAAAGGTTTACATAGTAGACATTAAAATCAATATTTACAACCTTTATTCACAAATTCTACATGACATATGTTAACTACTTAAAAATGACTACAACTCCTCAAATGCTAGCCGACAAACCTTTGAGCCATATCTTAGTCTAAAATGTTCTTCTAGAGATCTTAGAAATCTAGGTTTCCTATCTCGTACCTGAAAAGTCATGTTGTAATTTTTAATGAGTTTTGGGAACTCAATAAGTAAACCATCATTAATAATCTCACTCTAGGCAAACACACAAATATCATACAACCAACCAATTTCACAACATTTTCCATCACAATAAGGCATAATGAATGTCATACACATCACATACATTCTTTCAAAACTTGTATAACCCAATTAATCACATTATCATGACATATCACTTTAACATCACAACTTCAGAAAAGATTTCACAAGTATATATTTCATAATCATAAATATACAAATGTAGATGCATATGAGACTCCAGATTCGTTAGTAATTGTTGTGACCGAGTGTCTTTCAGATACAGATACTGGCCCATTGGACTCAGTCAGATACAAAAATCACGGAGCAAAGCTCTACGTGTAGAATTATGAGCTTATAGCTCTTTCAGACTGGCTACTCTGATCACAACGCCTTTATCTGAACATGCATTTTATGAAATGCATCAGATAACAGAATATGCCATGAATAGCATCCACTTATGATGCACAGACAAAATCTTATATTCATCAGACCTCAGTCCGGCATTCAACTTTTGTTGAGTATTCAAAAATTAGTTGCAAACAGATATTATTTAAATTTTAGATACAAATAGAACAATTCCAATATATTCCTGAATATCAAACTCTTCGAACCATTAAAGTCCGGAATTCACATACAGATCACAAACAGTTCAATAATTGGAAGTTAAACAGAATCAATCAATCAATCCTAGGAAGACCATCTAGGTTGACTCACAAAAGCTACCTTTAGCTTATTACCTTGAAGTACCGGCAATGTCTAGAAGCGGTCACTCGACGTGTTCCTCTATAAGCAATCATATACATTTATATGTCACTCATGTGCATTTTTATAAGAATAATCAATCATAAATACATTTATGAATGTATCATGAATCATGCATGTTCAATGATAATTTCTCAGGTATGTTTCTTTAATACTCTTTATAAACAATTTACAATGCCTTCAAAACATTCTTTTAATCCTTAATACCTTTTTTTTTACTTTAATCCTTTCATTCAACATCAATTAAATTCATTTAAGAACTCATTTCAACCTTAATACTTTATATGGAAACACCCTAGCCTTTATTAGTCCAAAAATCACTCAAAAATAACCCTTTGCATTTCCTCTTAGTTCATGATCGTGCAAGTGCACGATCGCGACTTTCCTCCTTTCTCAGACGAGTCGCGATCGTGCAGATGCATGATCGCGACTTCCATCTTTTTCAGCAAGGGTCGAGATCGTGCAAATGCACGATCGTGCCCTGCTGTGTTTTTCTTCCTCCTTTCTTCTGTTTGTTCGAAATTTACATACATTTTAACACCCAGTTCACTCCAATTTTCTAGACTACTTTACCACAAACACATCATCATTCCATACTCATTCACATACCAATTTGTTTTCATGAAATTATCAAACTCTAATCAATTGATTAAGCCTTTTCAACTACATAATATCATTCATGAAACCTATCCTTTTCCATAACATGATATCTATTTTATCAAACACTTCATTATCAAAATTATATCATTTATAGTTGATGACCTTTTCATTTTTATTTCTGTTTCAGTTCAGTAACATCAATGCACAGTTCAACAATTCATAATTGTTCATAAACTCTAAAACAGTACCTATTCCATATTTTTTCATATCACATGTTCTGTATTTTTTCCAGATTTTCTTAAACAAATTTCTGGTCAGATTTGTATGACCATTTTAACCTAGACAATGAGTATTTAGAAAACACCATCTCCTAATAAAATGTTCTACAATGTCTTAAGTGTCTAATGACGTCAATTCATGCATTTTAGTTCAGTATCATGTAAGTTATAATAAAAAATCTACATACTGTTTTCATACCTTGACAGAACACAATTCTCAACTTCAAGCCAAATTTCAAGACTCTTAAGGACATATTTCATGAAAAATGTAGCCATATGTATCTAGTTTACTCTGAATTAAAATCCATCCAATTTGGATATTCACAGATCAAGTTATGTCCAAAATACAGATGCATATTCAGTAAAAACACTGCATATAACATGCTCCAACTCTCTTCATTGCCAAAAATCGTTCATCTTGTTAATCATATCACTGAATTTGCTTCTTCCTTCACTACCCACACATGCATCCACACCATTCACGCATGCATCAATCCATAAGCATGAAAACAACACCACTCATGCATGCATCCATTTATAAACATGAAAATCTCATCAAAATTTTATTTACACAACTATAAAACTTAAAGCATAACTTACTTGTCTTAAGCTTCACTCTCTTCAGTAAAATTCTAGAAATGGTGGGGGAGGGGGGGGGGGGAAGCAAATGAGAGATTTTGGTGGATGGAAAAACATAAGGATTAAGCAA
>JAOTAY010000003.1:13847847-13863551 GCA_025629805.1 Erythroxylum baracoense | reverse complement strand
CATGGATACATGGGCAGGTTGCCTTTTGGCAAAACCACCCACTCAAAAGAAGTATTTATTATGCAAGTATATAAACGACACTTTCAATACTGCCGAACTCAAGTACCCAATTCATAAAAAGGAAACACTTGCATGTATTAAGACATTAAGAAAATGGAAAGTGGATTTATTACCAGTTGAATTTTACATTCAGACTGATTCCAAGTATTTATGCAATTTTACAAAATATCAAATAAAAATAAATTATAATTAAGGTCGATTGATTCGATGGCGATTAGAACTAAATCAGTATTCATTTCAGATACATTATATATCATCTACTTCTAACAGTCTTGCAAATATATTAACCAGAGAATAGAAGCAACTATAGCTAGCTTGAAGGATTCATTAAATAAAAAGGAAGTAGAATTATTGGATTTACAGCATCAAGTAAGCATTGTTACGAAGGATATAAATCAACTTCATTCTACTATTTAGCTATTAGAAAAACAACTACCTCCCACTACTCAGCTTATTCAGCTGATTACTCCTCAAACATTTGTACAGACATCCAGCACTATCCAACCAAATCCTTTCATTACCCAATTTGAACCAGTTATTACCCAAAAGCAAGCCGATCACAAAGAAAATAAAACCTATGTCATTTTTAATGCACCTATGGCCGGTCTATATGATGCATGACATAAAGCCTCTTTACACATCACAGGCAAACCATCCATTATTCATAAAGCCTACACCACTAGAACCGAAGCCGAAAAAGCCTTCAAGGAATTCCAAAACCCAATTCTTAAGCCACAAATTTTATCTGGCGTGCGCTTCACCAACTCATGATATTTTTAAGTGTTAATAGTTTTTTAATATAATTTTTGACATGGCAAATCATATCAGTACCATTAATTATAAGATTAATGATTAACAAATTTATAATAAATTAAAATATTCAAACAATTTTTTATTACTTTTAATAATTCTAATTAATATTATAAAATTAAGTAAAATTTAAAATTTAAATATAAAATTATATTATATTTAATTAACATCTTTTTAAAAAAATAAAAGAATTCTTTCATTAAGTTGAAGAAAGGCATCAAAAAGTCTTTATAAAGCTAAATTAAGCATGAATAAAAAAAGAGCTTATACAACATTTATAAGAAAAAGTTAGATTTCAAATATTCAATTGTTATTTATAAAAAGAGTTTAATTGTTCTTGCATGTGATGAGCTACCAATGTTTATCTTATCCAACAATGTAACTTGTGAGCTAAGACATACTTATTAGTGCTAATCTTGCTAAAAATTCTCTGATTTCTTTCTCTCCAAATGGAGTAGACTGTACTGTTGAAGCTGAGGCTTAAGCAGATCTATCTTTCCCCATTACTCTAAATTTATGATTAGTCTAGTCCAATATTTTGCTCCAATTTGATTCTTGACAGTAGAGGCTAAGAGTGTACAGGATACTAGCCCAAATAGAGGCTGAATAACTACACTTACAGTAAAGGTGGTTCATGCTTTCAAGCTTATTGCAACATAGTTCACATAATTTGTCTTCAGTCTCACAATTCTGCCTTTAGTTTTCAACTTCTGGTAGCTACAAGCTAGGTAGTGAAAGAAGCTTTTGGTTTTAGTGATCCTTTCCAAATAATGTTATACTAAAGAATAATGGGCTATTTGGTTTAAGGAACGGAATAGATAAAGAACAGAATAGTTATTCTTAAGAATATAAAAGATGAGGAATAGAATAGAATAAATATTACTTTGTTTGGTTCAAGCAATGGAATAGATAAGGAATTTCTATGCCAATGTTTGGTTTGAAAATATAAACTTGGAACGAAAAAGGAATAACAACAAAACGACCAAAATATCCTTATTATTATTATTATTATTATTATTATTATTATTATTATTATTATTATTATTATTATTAAATTTGTTAATGTAATTATTATTATTATTATTATTGATATTTTTATTAGTATTATTGTTGTAATTTTAATTTTAATTATTATTATTGTTATTATTATTAATATTTTTTTTATTATTATTTTGGTTATTATTGTTTTTATTGTAATTATTGTTAACCAATTCCATGCCTATACTATTTTGCAGATTCGGTCTTTGTCTTTTTGCTTAGAGTCAATGATCGCATACAAGTACTATACATCTTCAGGTGTGCAAATTATTAGTAGATTTCATTATTTTATATATCGGTTATTTCATTTTGTTTTATATTATTTACTTAATTGTTGTGTTTGAACTTTACTGCATGTAATATTAAACAAAAAATTTTTAAACCTAACATAAAATCGAAAATGCATGTTATAACTCTGTTATCTTCTTGTATTGTGTAGCTAAATGGATAAGAGTTGGATGTCTTATCGAAAATGGTCAACTGAATATGTAGAAGGAATTAAGAGTTTTATGCAATTTGTTAAGGAGGAAATGGGTGAAGATTATAGTATTCGTTGTCCATGCATTGATTGCTTAAACGTGGACTTCTAAAGTAAAGATGTGGTATATAATCACTTGTGTATCTGAGGCATAGATAAATTCTATAGTCCACGGCTTAATTATAGTGAACGTAAGGAAGTAAGTTGTAGTAGAAGTTCCGGTATATCTTATGATGTTGATGATAGTAATGATGTTGATGATTGTGATGTGAATGACGATGGTGATGATGGGATTGATGAGATGTTAAACAATTGCCAGAATTATATGGAGACTAGGAATGAATCAGGAATGCCTAACATAATTGGCAGTATGACCGAAGATAATTTTGGGAAGTTATTGAAAGTTGCTCAAGAACAATTATATCCGAGGTGTTCTAATTTTTTTCAACTCTCATTTGTTGTGAAGTTGTTGCATTTGAAGGTTTATAATAAATGGAGTAACAAATCATTTGGCATATTAATTGACTTACTAAACGATGCATTACCTAGGGGACATAACTTATCGAAATCGTACTATAATGTGAAGAAACTGTTAAGGGACCTTGGATTAGGATGTATTTCAATTCATGCTTGTAGGTATGACTGTGTTCTTTATTGGAAGGAAAGTAAAGAACTTCAGGAGTGTCCTATTTATGGTACATCAAAGTGGCGGGTGGATGATGGGAGAGGGAAAAAGATATCGATGAAAGTCCTTCGATACTTTCCTATTAAGCCACGATTACAAAAGCTATTTATGTCAACAAAAACAGTCATAGATATAAGGTGACATAAAAAGAAACGCATTGATCATAACATTATGTGTCATCCAGTTGACTCAATGTCATGGAAAGAGCTTGATAGAAAGTTCCCATGGTTTGGACAAGATTGTTGTAATTTTTGATTTGGATTGGCCTCAGATGGATTTAATCCTTTTGATAATATGAGTAATTCATATAGCATGTGGCTGGTGATTCTATTGCCATATAATTTACCTCCATGAAAGCGTATAAAGGAGCCTTTTATGTTGTTGTCTTTGCTTATTCCAGGACCTACTACTCCTCGTAAGGACATCGATGTGTACTTGCAACCATTAATTGATAACTTAAACCATCTATGGGAATATGGAATAGAAACTTTTGACGTTATTAAAGGCAACACATTTACAATGCATGCTGCTGTATTGTGGACTATAAATGATTTCCCAGCTTATAGGAATTTGTCAGGATGGAGCACTAAATGGTATATAGCTTGTCCTGTCTGTAATCATCAACATATTCAACAAGGATATGAAGCAAAATATGTTATAAGGGTCATCGTCGTTATTTGGAACATGGGCATAGATGGCACATAAGTAAACAGTTTAATGGCACAGTAGAGTTGGGTGAAGCTCCGATGTGCCATTAAAGGCATTGTTTACTAGCACACATTTGATTGACGTTACAACTGGCAAACACCCAAGTAATTTAAAGCTTAAGAGAAATGAGATCGAACTGAATTGGACTAAAAGAAGCATATTTTTTAGCTTGCCATATTGGAAGGAATTACTTTTGAGGCACAATCTTGATGTCATGTATGTTGAGAAAAATGTTTATGAGACCATTTTAAGGACTGTTATGGGAATTTCCTTCCATTAATTGTATTTATACATTTTATGACTAATTCTCTTAGTTTAGGAAAAGTGTTAGAAAGCCAAGGCCAACAGAGCAAAAATGACGACTCCGCATAACACTGGCTCCAGATCATTTGTCGTTGTCCGACAAGAATTAGTAAGTGTAACCTGTTCAATTTATTATTCTATTTTTAATACAATAAATTCTAATTGGTTCAAGTTTATTTTAATTATTGTAGAATCAAACACAACTCCAAGGGCAACAGTGTGATCGGATCACACTGTACAAGCACACACACTACAAGGAAGGGTAAGGCTGGACGTCTAAAGAGGTACAAAGTAATTATGTAAGTACAAATAAATTAATATTACAATTTATTTTTCTATATAATATTAACTAATAATTTTTAAGTTAACTCTATTTTTTACTTTACATTATAGAACAAGATGCAGGAATTGTTGCAGACGTCATTGGCTAAGGCAAATCAGCCCAATGTTTATGACATTTGCAACAATGTCTTTGGCACATGATCGGGTTATATCAAAGGTCTTGGGTATGACCCTAAGCCTATTGGAGTCTCTTCATCACGACTAGCATTGTTGACAACACTTCAAGAGAAGAACCAGGTACTGAAGACAAAATTACAATGTATAGAAGACAAATTACAATGTACAGAAGATAAGTTAAATCGGAGACTAAAAGAAATTAGCAACCTTAAAAAATTGGTTAAACAAATGCTAGGTTCTTCATATGTTAGTACTAGTGACTCAGATTCGGACTTTTAGTTTGTAAATGATGTAAATATTGTTTTATATATAATGTATTCCATTTTATATATTTATTTAATTTCAATTTATGATTATTTACAAAATATTAAAAATGTTTTAAAATTTGCAATAAATTAAATTAAATTCGTTTTTAACAATTATAATAATTATAAATTTCAAAATTAAAATTTGTTACTAAATAATACAAGCTATCAAAAATAATTCGTCAAAAAAAGTCTTTAAAATTGTAATAAATTAAAATAAATTTGTTTATAAAAATTATTAAATTAAAAATTAAATTTCGTCACTAAATACTATTAGCTACCAAATAAAATTTGTCAAAAAAACTAATTTACTACGTATAAACAATATCGATAAATTTTTTTTGCTACAACTAACATTTCGTAGCTAAAACTTTTTTGCTACCAAACAAAAATCGTCTCAAAATTATATTAACGACCAAACCTAGTTCGTCACAAAAGCTTTTTACCTACGTTTAAAAAAAAGTCTCTAAAAATATTTCCCTATAGGAAGAATTGGTAGCTAAAAGTTTTTCGCTACCAAAATCAAATCGTCACTAAAAATAAATACCGACGTATAAGGTTTCGTGGGAAAAGACTTTTATCTACCAAAACAAAACATCACGCAAAACCATTACTGACGTTCCTCTCTATCATTGGTAATAAGTTTTCCCGCCGAATTATTTTTGTGGTAAACATGTTTTTGCGACGACTTCTGTGAAATGTTGCCGATATTGTTTTGCTACCGGAATTCAGCGACGATTATGGTGACGAAATAGAATCGTCGCACGTTAATAATTGCGACGATTTTTCTTTCTTTAGCGACGTTTAAATTCGTTGCTAAAAACCTAGTTTGTTGTAATGTGTTGGGAAATTGGGACGGGATCCAATCCCGACCACTTCAGAATAATTATGAAACTTATTCTTATTTTAATTTCCTAAAGCCCAAGATCACTTTAATTATATAAAATGATTAACAGTTAAATCACAATAAAGCATGAATCTTAATTCATACTTTATTACGAAGTTTGATCATAATCTTATCTTATCCCTCAAACTGTTTATGAAATCGATCTATCTCAACCACCGTAGCCATACATATATTCGGTCCCTAACTGTATCTACAGAACAAATTGAGATAACTCTGTAACTTTTATAGAGAGGGTTAAGTAAGAAGTGCTAGCTTCATTATAACTTAACCCTATTTATAATAAGTTTTGAACATTTTAGTAATGTAATTGAAATTAAATTATAATTTCATTTAAATTTTAAATAGAATTATAGATAATTCTAATGAAATACCAATTATGCCCAAATAAGATATAATATCTCATTTTGATCCTTATTTATTAAATATCTCATATTTAATCATAAAGTTTATCAAATTTTACAATCAAGTCCAACTTGACTAAAATATCTTTACTCTCTTTAACTCGTTTTTTATCTGGGAACCATTAGGTTCATAAGTATGTTGGGTAACGATTGTAAATTATAATTACAATTCATAATTAGAATTAGGTAAATTAAAACTCCTTTTGATTTATTTTTAATTCTCCAATTAAAAAATTTATAATCATAATTAAAATTGACATCTAGCAACACATTATGACTACCCAAATATTTAAGAATGTCAAAGTGATTTTAACTAACCTTTTCGTGCATGATTTTTTTGTATAATTTAATCATTTCAGCATATAATGTTCCGATTAAACATAGAACATGAAATTAATGTCTACTTTATTTTGATTCCAATTATATTAGTTCTCTGTCATTAGCTAATAATTCAATTAATGACATTTGCAAACTATTTACAAAACGTTATTCTGTCTTGGCCAAGGATTTTCTGAATCAATACTAGTTGAGAACAACAAAATATTCCCCCTAATTACTTTAAGGTGATAAATCATATCTTAATCACTCAACTACCTTCATATAGTTCATGCTACATTCAATGACTATCGAATGAGCTTTCCATGATTATAACATGTTATAAGTAGTATCAAAATATAACAATCCTTGTACAAGATAATTTTGAAGACCTCAAATTAAGGGATCACTCATACATTCATTAGAATGAGAATTTTCATAGACATATAAGTAATATATTAAATGGATTTCTCATATGGGGTCAATTCAAAGACCTTATTTTTTAACAAGCACCCACATGGTTGTTTAAGTATCTTCGTATGTTAGTTTATGAGATCAACTATTTTCTTTATAAGGAAAAAAATATGTGCTAATCTTTTTACGTTCTATTAATATTCAGTCTTGATATAATAATAACTATAAATAATTTAGGAATAATACATAAATACAATATGAATTTCATAATTATAATTTTATCATAATTTTATTTGCAAAGTATAATTATCTAATGGACTTTATCATATACATCTAAATAAATACAAGATAAAAAATGCCTATAAATTATTTTTTCACTAAACTACAACAAATCGATTGATCGTAGAGCATAAACCGACTATATTATGTTAATATATTCCCATATTAATTAATACAAAAAGTTGAATGATTTATTGGATCCATCTAACATTTGAAAATGGACATGAAGCCTACAACGAGAGGTATTATATACCGAAAATCAGTATTGATGGTGCAATAAAATCCTTATGTTATAGCAACAAACCTCAATTCTCTGGATTAGTCTTTTGGAATTATAAAGAAAGAAATTATATGGTTGAAAACGAAATTGAGAAGTTTTTTCATGACGAGCCACGTCACCTTCTATCCCCATCAATTTTAAGATTTACTATAAAGGTAATTGTTGTGAATTGAACCAGATAGCAGGACGCTATTCAATTATGCTCTAGAAATTGCTTAATCCTTTAATAGGACGAATGATTTTATTATCTTTAAGAATTTATTTAAAGGCTGAAAAATCAACGGTAATTAGTTGGGTCGGATCAACTTTGATTGCCCACCTGTTTGATGAAATTGGCAGCAAACATTTATGCACTGGGAAAGAAATAAGGTCAAACGGGTCGAATGGAGTGGAATCAACTGGACATGGGCTGGATCGGATCATAATGAAGAATGTAACCCGATATTTCAACCCGCGAATAGGGCCGTTGATCTCAGTCCCAAGACCCTAAAGTCTAAGTAAGCTCAGTACTGTACATATTCCTCCTCAACCATGACGGAGCCCAGAACCGAAGAGTCGGACCTCTTCAAAGCCGCCGAAGTCGGTGACCCTTCACCATTCACGTCACTCTCTTCCGACGACCTCTCAGCGGCGCTCTCGCTTCGAAATGACGATGGCCGCTCCCTCCTCCACGTCGCCGCTTCCTCTGGCCACTCCAAGGTAACTGATTATGCTCTTTTTCTTAAACAAGAACCCACCTTTTAACCGAATTTTGATTTTTTAGGTGGTGAGAATAGTATCTGACGTTGACCAGTCGGTTAGTATAGTGAACAGCAAGGATGAGGAAGGTTGGGCTACGTTGCACTCTGCTGCGAGTAGTGGGAATGTCGAAATTGTGGAGATTTTACTGAGCAAAGGTTAGGGTTTTTTTCTTTTTTTCTCTCTCTTGTAGGATTCTTTCAAGATTGCAACTTCTTCGTTGATTGTTCAAGTTTTTTTTTTTGAATGATGTTGAGTTAGGGTTTCTAGTAGCCTGCAATCTTAAGAGTTAGCTATGGAGGAGTTAAACTGAGGCTTTGATTTAGCCGTGTCTTGTCTTGTGTGCTTGGAATAATCGGGCATTGTTGCTGGTAGGAGCCGATGTAAATCTGAAAAATGATGGCGGTCGCACTGCCCTTCATTATGCAGCTAGCAAGGGATGGTCGAAGATTGCTGAACTTCTGATTGCACATGGTGCTAAGACTAATCTAAAGGACAAGGCTTGTGACCTCCTAAAACCCTTGCTTCGACTTATACCAGTATCTTGCTTTTATTCTGTCGCTATTAACATTTGTACTTGCTGAGCTGATTGATCAGATCGTCTATGATTTTCTTTTTCTTGCATCATCGGTTGAAAGTATGTTTGCTGTATCCAGTTTGGTTGTACACCGTTGCACCGAGCGGCTAGCACTGGGAACTCAGAGCTGTGTGAGCTCTTAATCGAGGAGGGAGCCGAGGTTGATGCTACCGATAAATCAGGCCAAACTCCTCTCATGAATGCTGTGATTTGTCATAATAAAGAGGTAAATCTGTTCGTCCACTGTTTATCAATCAAGGTTGGCTACAAGAACTTTCTTGGTATCATATGAGGGGTGAACCACTAATTGTTAATGTCTAAATGATAGGTGGCTCTCCTTCTAATAAGACACGGAGCAGATGTAGATGCGACAGACAATGAAGGATGTAGTGTTCTTGGTCAGGCTGCTGATGACTTGAGGCCATCTTTAGTAGATGCTGGTAAAGCTATGCTCGAGGGATGACCTTTTCTTTTATAATGTAGGTTAAGCATCTGGAAGGCTACGAGGTGTGAGTGATGACATGCTGCTTTTGCTTGATCCAAACCTTTTGTTTTGTTGTAGTTTTATCTGTTCGTGATGTTCGGGACTCCTTCTGACAAATTGCTTATTTATATGTGCGTTAAAATTGCGTGTATTGATATCGATATAATGCAGGGATGCCTGATCTTCAATATCGCCAGGCCAAGGAGCCTAATATGCTCTTGTTACTTCATCTAATCTCTGCTTTACAAGTTGAGACCGGCATAAATACATAAATTAAAATAGTGGATATTGTGGGGACAAGAACTATATAGCATAATTTATGGAAGGAGGGGCTATAAAGAGCTGAAAAGGCCAAACTCATCCGGAGTTCAGTGCACCATGCAACTCCCAGGAGCACCCTCTATGAGTTGGGTCTTCGTTATAGAAAGGACATGGACTATCATATATCCTTGCGTCAAGTTGCTGCAGCCCTGACTACTCAAACCGTGTCGTTAGCTGAAGGATCGTTCATCTCTTGATCATGTAAAAGCATTGCCATGTCCTCTCTCTTGATTCCAGCATTTGTGATTTAAAAACAATTCTATTCTATTCTGCAATGGGTTACCAACGGGGCGCTCACTTTCCTCGACATTAGTTATTTCCGTCGTCTTTACAGTCTTATGTGGTCATCGACATTCGACAATAATGTTCTCTTTACTCGCACTATTCACGGTTTTTATCCATAAGGGATTCATGGATATTATTAAACCTTTAAGTTTAGACTGCAGGATCGTGTGAGTGTTAGCGAGCTTTAGCCAATGGTTGGCACGCAGGTCGGCACGAGAAAGACGTGTTGACGAGGAAAAGAAGGCGAAGTCTTGCGAGTTAGCGAGCAAAATTTGAGGAACTTGCGAAGTAAGCGAGGGATGTGGGAAGTATCGGCAAAGATTTCGAAAGTAGGCGAGATTTGATAGGTGTGTGCACTCGTAGACGCGCATTGGTGAAATCTTTAACAAGATTTGAGATTCGGATGTGAGGTTGAGTGGAGTTGGCAAACTAAGTCGTGAAATTCGAGGATATGCGAAGGCACAAATGGAACTTCAGAGGCAGAACATGAAGGGCTTCTCTAGCGTAATAACGACAGCAGATGCCTTGGTAGATTTCCAATTGACACCACTAATTCCACCCAACGAAAAGAGCAAGAAAAATGGTAAAGCTTGGAATGGCAAAGAGAAGTTGAGAGAATCTTTTCAACATAAGAAGAAGCAATTGAAGGGGAATGTTGCATACTTCATCTGTGAGGAGTTGCGTTATGCTCGAGAATGCCCGAAAAAGAAGAAAGGCGAGGAACAGATGAACTCTATATTCGAGAAGGACAAAGGAGGGAGCGATGAAGACGACTCGGGAGAAGGAGCCATCAACAGAATCGCCTATTTGAATGTTATGAGTGTTGGACCCCAATTTTATTTATTTTTTCTTTTCTTTTATTTATTTATCTATTTATTCATTGATTTATTTTATTTATTTTCTTAGAATTTAGTCGTTAATTTAGCAAGCATGAACAGAAATTAGGGTTATTAATTAGAGATGTTAGAATTAAATTAGTGTAATGGTCATAAGAAACAAAAGAGGGGACATTACATTAAAAGAAGGGCAAAACTGGAAGAACAAGACAAATGAAGGGTAAATTTGGAAATTAAGACAAATTGTAGTCTTGAATAAGAAAGAAGAAGAAGAAGAAAATCATGAGAAGAGAGAAAAACATGGGGAAAAAGAGAAAAGAAGAAGAAGAATCGTGGAATCTAGGAGAAAGAAGAAGGAAGAGAAACCAACTTATTTTAGGTAAGTTTCATCTTTTCTTCTTGTTTGGGTAGAAAAACAAAAGGGATTAGGGAAAGAAATGGGTTAGTGTTGGAAGAAAGAAGATAATAAGAGAAACTTATTTGATTTTTCATGGATTTTTAAACTAGGTTTTAGTTTTCTAGCCTAGATATACTATAGGTAAGTTAAGTCTAGGCTTGATTTTTTTATTTATTCTTGATTATTGAAGCTTTATGAATTTCCATTTGAATGTGGGTTGAATAAGAAATTAGTTTGTTTTAGGAAATCAAGAAAATCCTATCCAAGAGCAAGAGGAAAGGCATAATTGTGTTGGATTTTCCAAACGAATTATGTGGGTAATATGTTTATAGTTATTGTTGAGATGAGCAAATTGCTTACTTGTGTGTACGTATGCTTAATTGCTTGAATTTGACTTATTGTGAATGTTGAAAAATGTATTATGATGTATTCTCATGTCATACCTTGAAAGATGTTATGACATTTTGCATAATCGAAAAAGAGGAAAAAATATAAGATGTATGAAAGTATGAACATGTGATGAAATGAGTTGAGCATAAGAATTTGCTTGTGTTTGGGCAAGAGAGAAATTATTTCGTTCGTCACGTGCACGTTAACCTTAAGCCTTTTCCCGGCTGCCCACTTGTGGCATATGAGATTCTAAGAAACGAAATTATTTTGTTTATAGCGTAAACTTCAGTTTCTCCATTTCGACCCATGGGACTCTCATGCCATTTGTTTGTGCATTCCATTTGATTTGTCAAGTATGATACGCATTTGGGTGATTATGTTTGATGGTTAATTATACATGTTATGTGTTATGTGATAACTTCCTTAACTATGAGTTTTGAGCTAGAACGGTTGATGATTGAATTGCTAAATAAAATGAGATATATATGTGTGTGTGTGTGTGTGTGTGTGTGTGTTTGTGCTTGAATTTTGTGTGGTTCGTTACCAATGGCCATAAACATATTAGCCACTAAGCTATGTAGCTCAACCCATTATTTTTACTCCTTAGGTATAGAACGAGAAGGGTAGCCATCCTTGCAAGGCATTTGGCAAACTCTAAGATAGTTCTTTTGTAACTAAGTTAGTTCGACTATTTTTGGGTGGCTTTATAAGCATATCAAACTTAAGCATCCATTTGTATTTTATATTAAGTTATTGATGTAGTTGTTGATATGTAACTAAAGCTATGTTCAAACTCTATTTTGATTTAGTAATGAGATTAAGATTTTAAGAAGTTTCTATCGTACGCGTACATATCTATCTTCTTGGTTGAGATTGTTAATTGTTGATAGTCATGGAATTTGTGTTGTGTTGAAAGGTTGTATGTACATTTAGTGTTGGATGGTTCGGGTCTATTCGAAGGTTTCACCAAGGTGAAGCCAGACCTTGGCCAAGGCGAACCTTTCCTGAGAGGCGCTCTCACTTGATTCTGTGAAAATTTGGCCACGGCGAACTCTTCCCAAGAGATCTTTTTGCTTGATCTTCAAAGTTTGTCGTGGCGAAGTCAATAGTTGGCCGTGGAGAACTTTTCCTGGGGGGTCTTTATATATGATCCTTTCCCGATCCTCTCGTAAATTAGTTTGGTAATAAGTACCGAGACCCAGGCGCCAACAACAAGGTTCCCATGTTGTTCCACAATATTGTACTATACACTATAGTAGTCTACAATCCGACTCTGGTTAGTCGACAGTCTGTTTAAAGGTGTTGTTTTAGATAGTTGGTTGTTGTACTTTCCCTGTGTGCCCTTCGGGGTTCCCCAATTGGTATCAGAGCCATCTTTCTTGTCTTGGTCGGTGGTAACATTGTCTCATGATAAGAGTGAGTAAGGAGAGAGCCCAACAGTTATGGAAACACTACCAAATGATCCTATTCATTTGTCTTCAACTTTGTTTATATCTAGTCTACCTTCTAGTGTTAAGTGTGTTTTGTCTAATTGTATTGAAATTTTAGTTGAAATTACCCAAGTTCTTGAGGAAAATCGTGTTTATGAGTCTTCTTTACCTTTGTTGAGCCCTTAAAGTATCTATTCTCATGATCATTTTTAGACAAGAAGTATACGTACCATTTTGTCTACATCTAGACTAAAAGTCAAAGAAATAATTTAGAGTTCCATATTGGAATAGTAAGATCTTAGATCTACTACAGTAAAACAATACGTAAAGCTGGAGATACCAAAGGAACTGATCTCTCTTTGGAGAGAATATAACCATACACATCTATATGTAGGAGCTATACGCCTTCTTTTTACAGTTCATGGAAGAAAGGGAATACCTGCTACAACCAGGATATCTCTTCCAAACACTACCTACACAACATACCAAAATGTTTTGATTGGTACCTTGCTGACTACTCTCAACAATGGAAGTGTCATTCTGACAATAGCACCTGATTTTAACATCAGGTTGGATGATCCCAGTTTGTCTGAACGGGTACAAGTTCAAATTCAGATCACTGGAGCAGATCAAGATCCTACAGTCGTCATGGCTATATTACATCACCAGATGATCTATCGTCTGTAGAATCATGCTTTAGACCTCAACTTTCCAAATTCTACTTCAGATGCTCTTTATATGATTGCTAATTGTCCTAATGATCAGATTACTATCATCCAGATCCCGAAACAATTACCAACTATGGAGCTTAAAAAGTTGATGCCTCCTGAATGGATCACCAATTACCAGAAGGTGTTCTATACGCCTCATCAACACTCTTTTCATACAACCACTCCTTAGATTCTAAAGACATTAAAGGATAGAACAGTGAAGTCCATCTATGTAAAGCCCAATGAAGATCCATCTGGACCTTCTACATCTGGTGCTATAATTCTTATTCAGTCTGTATTTTCTTATACAAAAGGAAAAACTAGCCTTCCTATCCATTATTTTAAATCTAATGGAAATTCAGTCTATGTAAGCCATCATCATGGACACTTTGTATGGAATGTTGACCCATGTATGTATGAACCTGACTGTGAAGTCTATCTCATCCCTGAGTCAGACAGTGATGATGATAATGAGCGGTATGTCAGAGGACAAAGGAGGAAGAAAAAGTCTAAAAATTGTTGTATGCCTTCTCAACAGTGTCATCCATACAAGGATGATTTAGATCTAGATGATTGCAATAAATCTAGTGGTCTACCCACAGAAAGATTCAGACTTAGATCTCTTCGTGAAATACTGAAATCTTTTACCTATCAGCCTAAGCTAGCATTACTCCTACTCCTATACCTTATATGATGCTTAAGCTATACAAAGAAGATTTTCCTTTTCTAAATAGGAGTACAGATGAAACAACTAGGGTTATGTCTAGCCCTTAAATTCAAGCCACAGGAATTACTTCACAAGGAACATTTGACTCAAATCCTTCTGATGAAGTTCTTAGCAGGCAGACATCAAATGCAGTAACTCAGAACAAAGTTCGTCGAAGAATTGATTGCAAGCTAGATGGAATCAGTCAACAAATTCATGCTACTCAACATAAAGTTGACGTCGTCTCTAAATAAATCCAACAACTGTACCACTCATAAAAAGCTCAGATCCAACAACTTGATGCTGATCTTCAACATTACATTGCTACATAGTATTTTGGACCTGATTTTAACGTCAAAACTAGAGAACTCAAGAAGATACAAGGAATTGTGCAATAAATAGAATCTAATATGCAATCTGCACAGTCTAAGACTGTATAAGGCTCATCCTCTTCAATATATCCAAGTATACAGCCAGTATACACTCCTCCTCTGTATCAGACGTACCCAGAAGAAGCTAACTATTCAAAGGTCTTCAAGTTCAACTACCTTTTGAACAGACAATGTATCCATCCTCACGTAGCTCAAGCAAAACCTAAAAAATCAAAGCCCAAGTTAAAGCCTGAACAAGTTTCTGAGCCACAAGTTCCTGACCCATCACCTTCATATACTAAACCTGAACCAGTTAACTAGTTGAGACAACCATTAACAGATTCATACACCTTCTACTCTCCACTAAAGTCTCAATTTTCCACCTCTACTGGGAAGGATAAAGTGTCTCTGACAGAGTTTATAGCAACTCTTGCACCTTTACCTACTGCAAAAGATTCCTCTGCCCAATCAGATAATTCAAAAGCTTGTTCTGAACCGTTTGTCCCAACTTCTGAAATCTTTACAACAATTTATGAGTCATTATCTGAACAGATTTCTGAACCGTCTTCTGATTCCTCAGCCCAGCTAGCTGATCTTTCAGACTTATCACAAGTTCTGATGACTATGCCTAAACCTACTGAAGTTGAACCAGATATAAGTGAAGCTGAATCTACAGGTACTGAACCTTTCAGACCTTCACCAGCACCACAAGCAGCACCAGCTCAACCAGCTGCACAGACCAAGCCTACTTCAGGACCTTGGTTTACTTTTGATGATTTTTCCCCCAAAGAAAAGGAGAGATCGCTTATATGAATTCAGTGCATTGATAGATCTTCAAATGACTCGACCGAATAATCCTTTATAGGATATTTTGTCTAAGTTTACTTCACGTTTCAATGGTACTTTGCGAGAATTGTGCAAAGTATTGACGACTATCAAAGACTTTAGTATATCCAAGTCACTACAGCCATAGCATTTCTTGTAATCTTTTATAAGGAATTCATTTGTGACTTTCAG
>JAOTAY010000003.1:13828196-13838536 GCA_025629805.1 Erythroxylum baracoense | reverse complement strand
TAGTTGTTGATATGTAACTAAAGCTATATTCAAACTCTATTTTGATTTAGTAATGAGATTAAGATTTGAAGAAGTTTCTGTCGTACACGTACATATCTATCTTCTTGGTTGAGATTATTAATTGCTGATAGTGATGGAATTTGCGTTGTGTTGAAAGGATGTATGTACATTTAGTGTTGGATGGTTCGGATCTATTCGAAGGTTTTGCCGCGATGAAGCCAGACCTTGGCCGCGACGAACATTTCCTGAGAGATACTCTTGCTTGATTCTACGAAGCCAAAAGTTAGCCACGACTAACTCTTCTCGAGAGATCTTTTTGCTTGATCTTTAAAGTTTGGCGCGGTGAAGTCAACAGTTGACCGTGGTGAACTTTTCCTGGGGGTCTTTGTATATAATTCTTACCTGATCCTCTTGTAAAGTAGCTTTGTAATAAGTACCGAGACTTGGGAGCCAACAATAAGCCTCGTGGAGGAGGACCCATGTAAAAACAAACTCGACAGAAAGAGGAAGTGACATGTGGGAAAGGTGCCAATGGAAGAAAAAACTTACTCTAGTCTTTGACAGTTGACGAAGGAGTTTTCGAGAGAACCACTCGTGGAGGAGTGCCCACAGATTATTTTGACAAGGACGTCGAATTCTTCTAGTGAGAGGTGGTCTGTTAGACCCCTAAGTCCAGACTGCGGGATCACGTGAGTGTTGACGAGTCTTGGCCAATGCTTGGCACGCAAGTTGGCACGAGAAAGACTTGTTAATGAGGGGAACAAGGTGAAGTCTTGCAAGTTGGCGAGCAAAACTCGAGGAACTTGCAAAGTAGGTAAAGGATGTGGGAAGTATCGGTAAAGATCTTGATAGTAGGCGAGATTTAATACGCGTGCGCACGCGTAGACACGCATTGACGGAAATCTTCAACAAGATGTGAAATTCAGATACGAGGTCGTGTGGACTTGGCGAACTAAGTCATGAGAGATCCAAGAGTGCGCGAAGGCATGTGAGCAAGGAAAGGCGTATAAGCACTTGACTTCGGCGAGGCAGGTCAAAAATATGTAAAATATGCAAAGTTTTACACTAACTCTGATCGCGACTTGTACTTAGTCATGGAGCAATAAGACTGTACCATAAGTGAGCTTGATCATGAAAGATAAACTTGTCCATGGACGTGCATTGATGGACCCATGTACAGATAGGCCTTGGTGACTTGGAAAACACATCAGCAGTGACGTGGCAACTGTAGATAATGTGACACATGATGACGTTACGAATAATATTACAGTGGATGAACATCAGCTTTAAGAGATAAAGATCATGTGGAAGAATCATTTGAAAATAGAGGAGATCTTTGTGGATAAGGACAATCATTTAGGAGATCTTCATGGATAAGGATAATCATTCCTAGATAGAATAATTTTTTATCTTGTTAATCATTCCTAGATAGGGTAACCTTTTATCTTGTTAATGTGATGTAAATTAATCTTATTAGATAGAGTCCTAGTTAAATGGGGATGTCATCTATTGGTTAATTTGATATAATCTGATAAGGATAAGATTGTGATCTTAGCTAGTAGAATTCTATTAGGATTCTAACTTAGTCATTTTGAGTTGAGAGTTATTCATTCAATCATTGAGTCGTTCACTCATTGAGAGAAATAACTCAGAAAAGAGAGCTTTGAGTGTTTAGAGCTTTTGGGGGATTCTTATTGTTAGAGCTTCGAATAAGGAATTCCTAGTAAGTGTTTCGAGAAGGAAGTACTTGTATCTTTTGTTAATATTTTGTTGAGAATTAATGAAAGATTAGCTTCGGCTATATATATATATCTCTTGTTACTTTCTTTACTCTATTATATACTTGTGTTATTTTGTGTGTGAAAGAAATATTTTAAATACTTATATATTTGAGAGTTAACGGAATTATTCGGCGACATTAAGGTTAAACCTTGCTTAAACAAACCGAAATGAAATTGCCGTATTAAGATAAGCACGATTTGTGATAAAAGTTCGATTATAAAGTAAACCTCTGTGAGAGTTACCTCGGTAGTGATTTCTCTCTTACAACAGTCCGCAATATCAAATATTATATCATGAATTCACGAGCTTCCGCCTTTGTATTAGTAAGGAATTGTCAGGTCGAGTAAGGAGATTTATACTGCGTTATTCTAGACAAGCTTCCCTATCCCTTACTAAGATTTGGTATATGCACTTATTATAGCTAACTTATATTAACTTAACCATTATTAAGGTTATAATATCTATTTTAATATTTAATTATATTTTAATTTTTTAATTTTATTCAATTTTTAATTAATTTTATAATAATTTAATGTCGATTAAATTGTTTAAATTTTAAATATTTTATTTTACGGATTTTTAAGGATCAGCTTCACAACATCGGCTTTCCCAACGTAAAACCACAACGAAAGAAATCAAATCCCAGCAAAGCCGTTGGTTTTACCAAAAGATATTTACTGAAGCAGCAAAGCAAAGTTACGGCTTCTAGCTAGTAATCTGAGCTATGGTGCTGTGGTGCAGTTCTTTGATTCCAAATCGTGTGTGAATATACATCCGACACGTGTGTCCAACGATTTCCACGACAACCTTGTCATTGGATTTCCGTTGATTACATATCTACCGATAGTTCCTCCCACTTTTTATCTTTCCCACGAAGCTTACTCCGGGAGAGAAATGCAGACCCTTTCCGTTTCGAAGCCTCTCTTCCAGATCCAATCCCCAAGATTTATAGTCTCGAAATCGAAATCGATCTGTCTCAACCCTGAAAAGAAATCCCACATTGGGTTTACTATAAAATCAACAAAAAGTTGTTCCTTGTTTTGTAATTTATCTCACCAATGCAACCTGATTCACAAGTCTCTCCCTTTAGTTGCTTCTATTGCCTTACTTCTCTCTGCAAATCCAGGTGAACGTAAACTCTTTGCCTTCTGGTTTCTGGTTTCTTTAGCAGTATTTTCATGTTCTTTAATTTGCTTAGATCATTATTGCTTGGTAACAAGAGTTGATAACTGTTTTTGTCAGTTGTGTTAATTGAACTTGGAAAACAATCACCTTTAAAATAACACTTAACTCTTGTCTGTTGAGTAAAGGGCCTGCTCTGTTTTATCTATTCCATGGTATTTTCGGTGATATTTTAGCGTCAGCACTCACTGTAACTACTGTTGATTCAGTTTCTGATTTGTTTCAGCAAAGGCTGGCTTTTTGTCAGGATTTTCTGGGATAGAATCTGTCCCTGGTCCAGAGCTTCCTCAAATTGACTTTCTAAGTCGGTTCAATGGTTTGATTTCTTGCATATTTCCATCGATTTTCTTATTTGGCTGCGTGCTTGAAGTGACAATGGCTTCTTACTAATTTATCTGCTATTCCTCTGCAGAAGAAAATCAAAAGAAATATGGGGAAAATGATGCGAGATTCAAATCATCTCGTATTCTTAAGGAACTGCTAGAGCGATCCAAAGTCAACAAAGAAAAGTAAGTGAACTCCAGCTACTTCTGAGTGACTTTATGTTCATTGGTAGATTCGAAATAACTACATAACTCGTGACATAGATATGCCAAGCCTCTGAAATCATATCCCTGAAGTGTGGTGATTGTATTGGAAATGAAGCGCTAATTCAGATTTGGTTCAAGTTTTTCAGTCCATGAGGAATCATTGAAGTCCTAGTTTTGTTGTGAAATGTATGAATGAAAGTTGTGTGGGAGGGGCTAAATTCTGAGGTTTATATGATGTGAAAAATTTCAGGAACAAGAAAGAGATTGAAGACAAATACTGCATACGAGGGGCAGAGTGGGGTGTCGGAGATTGTTCTGCTGAGGGAATGACGGCTGAAGATAGAGAGAAGTTCATTTCTATGCTCAAACAAAAGGCCGGAATGAAATGACACAAAGGGGGGGAGAGGTTGAGATTAGCTTAAGCCCTAATGTAATGATTAAATGCTTTCCGCATTTTCACTTCATGTATTAGTATTACTTTTACTAATTAAAGAAAAAGGAAAAAGAACAAATTCAAAAAACAACAATGTGTTGGACTTGCAGTGGACGAACGTTTAAAGAAGATATCAGAAGAAAGAGAAGAACCTCAACTTCCAATCTTTAACCTGTAATGTATCGGATCAAGCGCAGCACAATAGTCGATAGTGAATAGTAGAGTATATGGTGTCTAGGATGTAAATTGGAAAACTGAAGGGGGTGGTATTGATATTCCAAGGCAAAATACCCAAAAACAGTAATAAAGAAAAAAAAAAGTTGATTTTTATTTCCCAAATCCTCTCTGGCTAAATAAGCTCTGCAAATCGCAAGCTCATCAAGCCAGAATAAAACTGAGGGACGATCTCAGATTTTTTTCATTGCCCATAATTCAATTATTGCTGTTAAGCATCTATTCTCGCTGATTGGATACAATTCTATCCTCAAATATTTGCAAAATTAGGTTAAAATTCTTGGGAAATTTTCGTCTTTCTGTTTGATATGATTCCTAATAATAGCGTGCAGGTGCAGGTGATGTAAGGGCATAGTTTGTGTGTTGTTATTTTGTTCTTTACTTCCTTTTTTTTTTTCCTTGTAAAGATCCTTTTTGGACAAAATGGATAGATATTGAAATCTCCTCGCATGCCCACGTGTCATTGTTTCTTGCAACAGTCAGAACACAATCCCTACAACCAAACACTTCACGTTTCTCCTTCACCCTCAGATAAACTTCTCGTGTTACCGATTCTTAATCCTGTTTCCGGTACCACCGCCGGTGAGTTTCTTCATTAATTTACCTCAACTTGCATGTCTTTGTATTTGGCTTCCAGGTTCCTCACAAATTTATAGAAACGAAATGTTTTTTCTTTCCTTTAGAAGGGGCGTGAAGTTTGTAGTCTGAAGTCGTTACCTAGCAGAAAGATGTTGCAAGGTTTATCGTCAAACACGTTATCAACATCTGGGAATTGTGGAATTTGTGGGTCAATCACATCCTGGAGGACTCAATTCAAGCTAATGAAAAAACCTTATGCACCCTTCGGGTCACAATGTTTTCAGAGTTTATACTTTGCATGTAACCCCAACAAACTAAGAGTAAGGGATTTGAAGGTTAATGCTGGATGGTTGTTCAATAAAAGAGGTGAGCAGGAGTTGGATGCCAGCTCCGAGCGTAGCGAGAGCGCTAATGAAGATATATTGATTTTCTTTTTTCAGCTAGACCTAGCAACACGCGTTCAGGTTGGCCTGGTTTCTTTTAGGTATTGTTTTTGCACATTAGTCACTGTTTTTGGATGTTTCTGGTCATTATTGACAAGCTTTTGCTGGTTGGGATGTAATGGAATTGCAGTATGCTATGAATTTGGAGCAGTATGACATTGCTCAGCAGCTGAGAAACAAGCTCACTGAGGTTAGATCTCGTTACAGGTCCTGCTTACATGTATCATTTGTTGCTTGGTTGTTTTGGTAGTTAATTTCATATCATATCATATCATAATGTACAGAAAGGTTATATATTTGGGTTTCACTGATACGGAATAGTGCTGTGGTTATTGAGTCATGGATGAAAATCTTTGTGGTTTAAACCATTTTGCAACTGTGATATAGAAAATTTTAGATTAGGTGTGCTTACTGAAAACAATCTCATTTATTGTCCATATGAGAAAGCTGGTTTTGTAAAAAATGATACTAAATTATTAACTAAAAATTCTTCCTCAAAGGTTGAAGCAGAGGTCATCAAGCAGCGGGATGCAAAAAGGGGATCATCTTCAAAGAGTGAAGCTCAAGATAAGGCTTTAAGTATCGTACGTCTACGGTGCGGGTCACATTGACCTATTGTCTTCAGTCAATTGTAGGCTTTGTTAATTAGTCTCGTAGAAATGTTTATACTAATTCAGTTTTGATTAAGGTAAATGGCTATTATTCTTTCTTTGCAGGGCAGATTTGCAGAATGCAGTAGAGAGTGAGAATTATGCAATCGCTGCTCAATTACGAGACCAGATCTCCAAACTGGAGGCTGAGTCTTTGGCTGCATCAGCTAAAGCTCTGGCCCATGAAAAAGTTGATTATGCATTTCGATTAGGACAGAAAGTGAGGCACAAAGTTTTTGGTAAATAAGCATGATTTCAACTGATGTTTTACGCTTTGGTGCCTCTTCACTTCGAGATTTAGTTTGCAAATTCTTGCTTGATTACATAAATTTTAATAAAGTGGGTGAGTGGAGTTGTACCGCTCTATTCTCTTTCTTGCCATTTTTCCGCATTTCCTTTATTATTTGCTACTTTTGATAATAGAAGCCATTTTCTAATCACAGGCTACCGAGCTGTTGTGTGTGGAATGGATCCAGTTTGCTGTGAATCAGGTTCATGGATGGAGACTGCACAGGTTGAAAAGTTGTATCGAGGTTGTAATCAGCCATTTTATCAGGTTTAGGATCCTGTTCCATATTCTCTCCATACTTTTTCTTTCGCTATGAAACCTGCTTCTTGTTTGAACACTTTTGTAACATTAGTTAACTAAAGTTTTTCCCTGGTCTATTTGATACAAATAATTGTAAGGCATTTGTATGTTAAACAACAAAATAAGACAGTATCATCTGGGATGTTTGTCCATTGGCTTCTAGAAGATACAGTTATCTACAATTCTGTTTTGGCATTATTTCACAGGTTTTGGTTGATGTGCACGCTGATCCTGAGTTACTGGTGGCTTATGGTACTTGGCAATTCTTCAATTTTCTCCCCTCTTGAATTTTATGGCTTTTCATCTTTGAATTGTGTACTTATTCTCCCTTGGGAATTGGGATGTAAACTATAACTTAGTTGGAATATACACTATTTTCTTGTAAGTTGATGGCTCTGTTCTAATATCTTGATTTTGATATTGTGCCACTACTGCAGTTGCTGAGGAAAATCTGGTACCTCCTGATCAACTGGACAGGGTGAGTTGCAATGCTGAATAGTATCAAAAGGCTTCAGGTCTTTGGCTTGATACTAAGGCTGTGCATAAACATGTGCAGGGCAGGTTTGATCATCCCTATCTATCATTTCTATTCTACGGGGCAGACACGAACGGAGATTTTATCCCAATCAAGCAGTTACGTGAAAAATACAATAGGCCGAGGCATGAGGTGCCAATTGATCCACCAGATGAGGATGGTGGGACCAATGCTTAAACAAGTTCTTGGCTTCAGGCCATCTGGGCACTAAAATATGTGCAGCTTTGTCATATGGTATTTAGTTAATGATCTTATTCGTGTTAAAGCAATTCACTAGAATTATTTCCATTTCCTTGTTTTGTCGAAACTTGGATTGTCATGCTAATCAAATATGATACCGTCTCTTGTACATGACTCGTAGATAAACACTACCTGTCTACCTTTCCCCCGATCTGAACCAGCTTCTAAGAGAAGTCTATTCCTAAATTCTTATCCGAAGAGAACAGATCTTTGCACGCTTTTGAGAGGTCCTAAACTTTGATTTTACTAAACAAGTACTTAACTATTGGGACACTAAATGTCTGGCTTCTGCCCAGGTTTATGATAATATCATTGAACAAGTACTATTTCTTGAAAACCCAAACAATTATCCTCTTTAGTAGGCCTAGCCATGAGTTGGGCGGAGTTAGGGGAAAGGCGGCCTGAGAATGGTTTGACCGAGTTTGATCCTTTAAATTATATCATTGTTTTGGTTTTGAATTTTTTAAACTTCAAAATCAAAACAATGTTTTTTGGGAAGATTTTAGGTCGGATTCTCAAACTTAAACTCGATGTAAAGCACGATCAACTGAATTTTCCATTTCAACGCAATTCTTTCTTACCACTTACATCAAAATTGCAATAAAAAATTTGAAAATTAGAGTTCAACTTTTACAACCAAATTAAAAGAGTTGGTCTCCTTTTATGGCCCTAAAGCGTAAGATCTTATAATAGTATAATATAAATAAAAGTTTGTAAAATTTGTATATCCATGAAAATTCTGAGTAAACCCAAGACTGACAGTACGAAAAAAACAATCTTGTGCTCTTATAATTGACAAAAGTGATTAGGAACCAACTACTGTTGGAGCCTTACGGGGGATGTTTTAATTTAACCTTTTTTGCACAAGTTCAAGGCATGGTATGGATGAGTTTGGTAAAAAGGTGCAATATGACTAGAGTCTTTTGTAAATGAAAAAAAATTTAGAAGTGGGTGGAATGCACATAAGACTACTAAGGAGCATAATTGGTAGTCTCACTTAATATTATTGTTGGTTACTAGTTGGCACATTTGAAAAAGATGAATAGTGTATGTCCATTTCTTTGTTTATTTGAAATTTTAATGAATAAATTACTTTAAAGTGATTTTGACTATTCGATAAATAATAATTATAAAAAACCATAACAATAATAAAAAAGATTAAGAAAAGAGATAAAGTCGATTTATAGTAGTTCGAATAAGCAACTCCTGACAAATGTTCACTCTTCAAAGTCTACTTGGGAATTTACTACCTTCTTTCTTCAACGAGTGAAGAGAAATCATTTACACAAAATATTCTTTACTATAAGTGAAGAGGAACATTTATAATCATCTTGCTGTACCAAGGGTGAAGAAAAATCCTTTAAAAATTTTATTCAAGATCAAGAGAAACTCTTACAATATGTATCTTAACAATTTCCACAATTTTCACAATTGTATAGTTATATACAAATCAAAACCTACATTCCTTGCTCATATTAATGAAATCAAACTCAATATATATTATGCAATCTATATAGACTCTCAAGGCTCTTAACTAGGGATGATAATAGGTTAAACCAAGCCTAGTTCAGCCTAAAGTCCAGTTAAACTCGAGTCAAGCATCCTAGGCCTAATTGGAGCCTGCTTAAAATAATACCAATATGATTTCGTTTTGGTTTATAAATTCTTAAATCTTTACACCAAAATGACATTTTTTAGTTAGTTAAACCAAAATGATATTATTTTAATAGAAGAGTTTAGGTCGAACTTCGGGCTGGCTCCTTAAGCCTAAGTATAACCTAAAGTTTAGTTAATCCTAGCTTGACTCATTAAGTTCAAGTTAGACCAGGCTAAGTTTCAGTTGTCATCCTAACTTTTAATAACTAATTTAGTACGTCAAATTTTCTTTTCACAACTCAATTATGATTAGATACCTAAGACCAACTCAAATGTTCATTATATACAAATTAGTTATTACAAGGATTAGTGTCTTAGTAAGATTAGCTAATCGATCATTTTCTTTTGACTTGTTAGATATCCTTTAGCTAGTCCATACCCTCAGTAGGTATAATATGCTTAATATGTCCATAAACGTACCAAGAATTAACTAGTCGATCATAACCCTCTAATTAGTTAATTATCCACCTATTGGCCCTTTGACTAGTTGATAGGCTAGTTGATGACAAATAACCCGATACGTAACTTTTTATTCCTATATAGGGGTTATCAAAGAAAACCTTTAAGCTAATTGCACCCATACATAAAATAATTTTAAAACTTCAATATTCAACTCTTTTCAAAAATTAAGCATACCTTTTCGCTCAATATCTACAGATCAAGATGTTCTTTTTATTAAAGTTTAAAAAATTCTCTTGATTATGAAAGGAATTAACCATGATGCCCTATATATAAATGATCATATTATGATCAAACCTTTAATCCATTTAAATTAGCAAGATCATATTACAAGAAAAAATTATAATGATTGTTACATATGGAATTATTTTATTCATTCCTATTCTTGGCCTACTTGAATTATCTTGAAACTCTTTTAATTGTATTTGTTACTCCACTTTGCATATTTTGATCCTTTGATTACTTTGCCCTTCTATTAACTTGATCTTTGACCTTTTATTTGAACTTTCACAAATTAACTTGTTAATATCACCAAATATAAAAATATTAGTAGTAACATATTTCCTTATCAGTAAAATCATTGTTAAAACCTAACTTAATCCAATAATTCCATTTCACTTTGAACTTTTTTAGTTTGAAGTGAAGTGCAAATTCACTTCGGAGAAATGTATTTGTTTAGTACTTGCCTATAAACACTTTTCTTAATCAATCAACCTTTTACTATAATTGTCTCATCTTATTAATAAATGAAGTGTATTTGTATTTAATTATTAATATGTCTTAAATTTAGGATAAATCTCTCACACAATCCTATTAACAACTTTAAACATAAATGTATGTTCAAAGGAGAACATAAATGTACAATCCTAATTCTTTTTTCTACATATTAAAATTTTTAGCACAATTATTTTTATGATAATGTATTTAGGATTTGCATTAATTATGACTTTGCTTGTAACACCCCAACTCCGCCGGACCCGAACCCGATATCGACAGTGATACCCGAATTCGTGCCCCGCGAGGGTGGC
>JAOTAY010000003.1:13807811-13828096 GCA_025629805.1 Erythroxylum baracoense | reverse complement strand
AGCATGAGATGTGGTAATTTACCACATCAGGACCCGTTCCTTTGGTCTGACCCGTTCTCTGGAAACGGGATGTTACATTGCTATGTATCAAAAACTTTTTAAAATTTTATTAGTATTTTAGTTTCTATTCTCAATCCTTAAATTGAATAATTGGCATAAAACCCAAACAGTTAGGAATTAAAGTACAATAACGAAAAGAAGAGTTGGTGGAAGAGTTTCAATTTAAGGAAAAAAACAAAATCTTGTAGAGGTTTAAATCATTTATTATACTAATTCAACCTAGATTTTAGTTTGATCATATATGATAAAATTAATTAAAATCAATTTATAATTATTCGTGCCTTAAAAATATTAAAAATATTAATCAATTATTATACTTGTTTATATGGTTTATGGATAAAATGACAATCATGATATAATTGCATGTTTCTTACTTCCCACTTATCTTTATATCTTTTGCACAATGTTTAATTGAGGCTTAGAAAACACACATAAAAAGTAAGGTGTTACACTTAGTTACGACATTTTAGTTTAATAAAGGTTATGATTTAGAAACTTTTGGAACTTAAAAAACAAAAATTTAATAAACTGTATGTGAAAATACATATTTCTTCATATATATAATATATGAATAGATTGTAAGAGTTTTTGAATAAGTGAATAACTAACAACTAAGTTCCCTTACAATATACAAAGGTTCTAAGTGTTTCACTTGTGTTATAGTTTTTAGTCTAAGTTTTATCAATATCCAGCAGTAAAATTTTCATATCAATGCTTTGTGCATCTCCACCTAATAGCCTAAGTTTTGTATTTCCACCAAAATGAAAATTTTGTGCATCTTGCAAATTTCTAATAATTTAGCCAATTTTCTAGACAACCTTATTTTTACAATTTTCTCGCCAAAGCATGTTGTCATCATTCTAATGGTTCGCACAATTATGAAATTGTCTGACTTACTAAAAGGAGGGTCTTACAAATCTCCTTACTAAAAGAAATTTGACATCGTTATCGGCAAGAAAATTTTTGAACTATTTCATTATAAAATTATTAACTTACTCCCAAAGTTATATACAAAACCTTCTTTTCCCTGTAAAAGAATCATAACAAATGTTATATTAATAAGCAATATATAAGCACTCTCATTTATGTCATTAGTCCAAAATAAATATGCGGAGGCAATTATTGATAAGCTAGCATCATTGTTCCTTACTAATGATTCAAAAATCAATTAGAAACAATCCAGTTGCTTCTAAGTCATCAAATACAGTTATGCAATAATCGAATCACACATCCTTACTAGCAATCATCAAGACTACTGATCAGTTTGTAGCCCTTTTTGTTTATCAAGAGAAATTTGGTATCACCCTAAATAGCACCCTTACAACCTTACCCTATATAACATCATGAATTTCCTTTATATTTAGCACATATGATTATTTATTAAATGGTCCAAAAGATCTACATTTGGATTTTTTCCATAACTGGCAGATTGATAGTTACCAAATTGTTTCATATAATTGTACTTATAAAGTTATCTAGCCTTTTATGGATATTTTTCAATGCCTTATTAAATTCATCCCATTGTGCAATCATTAAAAGTCCTTTCTTTTTCGAAGTTGGCCTAAGTACTTGCTTTAACCAAATAATTCTTTCTCTCATTTGTTCCACATAGTATTCACCCATTATTGCCATTGAAATTTGCTTAAAATTATGTTATGATATCACTTATTATATAGTTTAGATAAGGTTGGGAAAATTTGCACAAATAGCCTTATATTATAGTAAGTTGCACTAACTTAATTTAGTGATTTTTCTATCAAACATTTCGTGGGCATTATGATTTAGACATTTTAGGACTTGGAAAATGAATAATCAACATAATATATATGAAGAAACATGTTTCTTCACACATAAAAAGAAATTGTAAGTTTTGCTTGAGTAAGTTTACATTTAACAACCAAGTTGTCTCACAATAGACTTATCAATCTTTTATCAAACACCTTATATACATAAGTGTTAGGCACATTTTGAGATAGAACTAAACCCCACCGTGGAGTATAATATAATAAGGAATTTTATTGATATATAACAAAGTTAATAGATATGATAAAGGTCATTATAAGGCACCTTATGTTCAACAATAAGAATCAAGTTTATAGAAAAATGTATTTGAAGTTGGTTATTAAGCAGTTATAATAAATTTGAACAATATTTACTTATAAATTCCATCATTGATAAGTCAATAGGTTGTCCAAATATGCTATACAAATGGAAAATTCAAATATGGATAGTTTATTAACTACATAAACTACCATTATGCTTAATCCACCAAAGCATTAAATGCCTAATTTGTGTTTCTATCTTTTTGTCCATGTTTTCCCAATTTCCAATAACTCTTTTTCATGCAATGACTTGTGCCAATATTACATTAGGATGTTGGAACGTTACTAAATGGTCTAAGTGTTATATTTCCACCGAAATGGATGACTTATGCATTTTAAAAACTTTTAGTACTTAGCTAATTTTCTAAACAACCTTATTTATACCATTTCTTTCTAAAGCATGTCATCATCCCATTAAGTTTGTACAATTATGGAGTTGTTCAACTTACAAAAAAGAGAGTCTCACATCTTTTATATAAAAAGTCCCAATACTCAAAGCTCCCCGCTTTGCGAGGGTTGAGAGAGGGTCATCAATTGTATGTAACCTTTCCTTTTTATTTTACAAAAAGGATGTTTCCGTGACTCGAACTCATGACCTTCCAATCAGAAAGGAATAACCATACCAGTTGCTACAAGGCTCGCCCTCTCACATCTTTTATATACATGGGTGATATTTTTTAAGATAATGTGGACATAAAATAAATGAAAATAAATTTATATCTTAATAACTGCAAAGGTCTTTACCTTATAAGTTATGAACATAAATGATCTTTAAGATAGTTTTTATTATCTAAATTAGGATTTTTTGAATAGATCCAAGGCATATATATCAATTATAAGAAAGAAAGAGTGATTGGCTGCTTTATACAAGTTTTGTTATTTATGCATCTTAAAATTTCTTTTTATATGAATATCCTTTTTGAGATGAATATGAGTATATATGTCCTATACGACCCTTTTTACGTATTTATATGTAAATCACTTTAAATATAAACAGAAATTATTGAATAAGTGTAGTGGAATATTTTATCAAATAAATTAATTGTTTTGTCAAAATGAGCTACTAATTAGACATGTAAGTTATTTAAAAAGGATTCTCTTTATTAATAAAATTACTTACTTATATGGAGTGATTTTATATACTATTTTTATTCATAGAAGATATATTAAGTAAATAATAAGGATAATAAATTGATTTTATAAAATAATATCTACGAAAGAGTAATAATTTGTAAATTCATTTTTGCTAATTAACCTTTAAAATATATTTTATATTATTTATTTTGTATAAAGGCGAATGTGTAGCGTGACTTCTAGGGTTTAATGAAGTTTAGTTCATGTCAATTTAATTTCATATTTATCATTAATTAAAGCATATTTATTGCATCGTTTATAGTTAACAAAGTTCAGTGATGAAATTAAATTTCAAAAAAAATTAATAATCAAATTTACTTTGTTGAAAATTTGACTAGAAATAATTAAACTAGCTTTAGGGCTAATTGATTTAGATAACATGTTATAAGATGTGGTTACTACTTTGAAAGTGCTTTTGAAAAGACGACTTATTATTACAAATAAGATAGAAACAATATTAGCCACTATAATGATCACAAATAAGTTTAAAAACTAAGATGTTTCATTGATGCTAAATCTATTATAAGTTATGATGGAGTTACTAAGGTTAGTTTTCGAATAATAAAAATGAAGGATATAATCAATCAACTAAGTAGTCTTAAATTGCAAAGTAAATTTAAGATTCACATTAATTTTAATTGTAATACAAATATATCTAAAAGTTTTATTTTTTAGTCATATTTTAGTTCTAATAGTCACTAGTATGATCACTTCTATAGTTTTATATAGAGGCCTACTAACAAGATTGTTAAATTCTTGGCAACAAATATTTTATGGAATGAAAACAAGAAATCAAAATTATCATTGAATTAAAAATTGTTGAATCGAATTAGACAATACAATCTATTTGAAGTTCAATAATACTTCAAATATGATGCCCTTGATTAGGTATTGTAAAAAAATTTAAGAGCTCTCATCTAAAATTACACGCATACATTATGAACACTCCTTCACAATGAGGAAATTTGGTGTTGAACCTAACTAGAATAGAACATTCAGCTTTATAGTAGACATTTGGAATCAAATATGATGGAACACTATAGAATTAGTACCATGCCATTCCACACAAATCCTACTATTTGCGATGCTTTTGTCAATTATTGCAAAATTCATTGGAGGATGTAATTGATCAAAAGAGTTGAAAATAACCTTAGACTATTTTGTCTAACATATATGCATAATAAGAGAATTAATGTGCATCTATAGAGGTCATATTAGTTATGAAAAATACCTCTCTTAAAAGCATCTACTAGGATAATACAATTAAAATTTATGAAGGAAAATATGACATTTTGGGAATATATTTAAAATTTGCTAGTGACACATCTCATTAGCATATAAAGGACAATATGAAATTTTTAGAAAATATTTAAAATATTTCCATTAAGTAGGAATATTTAAAAACAAAATTATACTAATTTTTATATTCTCTAATAGAAATTAAGCAGAGAATAAAGACAAAAGCCTGGAATGCTAGAACTATGATACTTTTGAAAACAGAAATAATCATTTATGAAAAAATTTCCCCATAATGATTGTTATCTAAGAATGCAATTATTGGAATTTTGAGCATTATTAATAAGATTATCATACTATACTAAGATTGGAAAGGAGGATTTCATTACTATAAAACGATTACAGATCAAGTGCAGACTAAAATGATAATATTGTTTATACTTCATTAAGTTTAATTGCACATCAGTTGGCATGGCATTTTTTGGCAATTATTTGCTATTACCCTTTCTTTCTCCAAATCAAACACAATGAGAGAAATCCTTGAGCAATAAAAAATAGTCAGATAAAAATGAAAACTTAAATAAGTTTGGCATTAATTATGTTAAAAACATCCTACATTACTTAAGAATCAAAAAGCTATAAATTTTTTAAAAAAAGGAGAGTTGTTTGAGAGAAAGCAGAGATCACCAAAGAAGATACTTTGGCGACAACAGGCAAGGCCAAGTTTCGAGAAGCGGTTGGGAATCAAGACAAGGGGAATTGTCCCCCACCTGATGCGGAGATGGCGGATCTGCCATTATCGTACAAGGAGAGGCTGAAGAAATCGATGTTCCCAGATGTCTCAGTGGTGGATGTTATGCAGGGGGATATCATAGTGGAAAGAGATTAAAAGGGTCCCAACATTTGTTTGTCATCCAGATTACATGAACAGATTCAATTAGCGTGGAGGCACACGGTGGTGGTCAAGCTTTTAGGTAGGAATGTATCTTTTGCGTTAATATGTACGAAATTACGTGCATTATGGCGTCTAAGTGCTGAATCGAAGATTATTGATTTGGAGAACGGCTTTTATATGGTGAGATTGAATAATGAGGAGGATGTAAATCATGTATTGCTTGGTGGTCCATGGATTGTGATGGGGCATTATTTGACGGTACAACACTGGACGCTTGCTTTCCGCTCTGCTTCTGCAACAGTCTCGACAGTGATGGCCTGGTTGCAGTTTCCTGATCTGCCAGTCCAGTATTATCATCCTGCCATTCTCTAAGAGATTGGAGACTCGATAGGACGAACGGTTAGTATTGATATCAATACTCTTAAGGCTCAAAGGGGTAGATTTGCAAGGGTGGCCGTGGAGTTGGATTCTCTAAACCTCTTTTGCCGCATTTCAGGATTGATGGATGATGGCATAAGGTGGAGTACGAGAATTTACCAGTTATTTGCTTTGGTTGTGGTCAGATTGGACACAACCAAAGTAGCTGCCCATCTACTATGCATATGGGAGAAGCTTCAGGGATGGATATTTCGACAACTTCAAAGAAGGCGGCAACTATGCCTCAAGGTGGAGTAGGGACGATGGATATGGAAAGCGACAATCAAGGAGGTGATTTTGGACCATGGCTACATGTTCCCAGATGCAATCGTAGAACTATCAGGAAAGATTCTCCTGATATTATGGTAATAAAGCAAAATGGAGAGCGGGAAGGGAGGCAAGGATCTCGCTATGCTATTCTGAGAAAGGAGAATATTGACCAAAATATACAAGATTCAGAGAATACAGATTCATAATTAATGCAAGTGGCCAGGTCAAATATGGGACCGTCGAGTATACAAAAGTCAATGGTAAGGGCCCAAGAAAACCCTCTTACTTTGGGAGTTATTGGGCCGGTGGTGGCACGTAAAGGAAAAGAAGCCCAAGTTGGGTCTTCTGGGGAAGGAACATTTTGTTTTGAATCACTAAAGACCAGCACTATACCCAACAAGGAGATGTCTATTACTAAGTACATAGAGACGGCCAAAAATAGGGAGGCGTCGGATTAAAGGGCATCATTCCCTGGTAAGCATTGAGAATATATTGCCAAAGGATCCTGGAACTAGCCAACTTATGGCTGGGAAGATAGTTGTCGATGACTTGGATGGTGGTGGAGGTTCCGCGAAGAGACCCAGGTCCAGGTTCGGGGGTATCTTGTTATTACAAAAAGAGCTCAAGGATACGGGTCCTACAGTGCCACCATTGGACGAGGGAAAGGATAGCTCGGACCTGATCTTGTCTATCCAAGATGTAGACGGAGTGTCAATGGAAGAGGGCGAGATGCCAGTGGATGCGATGGGGGAAACCATGGAAGTGGTAGCTCCTATAGCTCGTCAGTGAGCATGATATCATGCACGGGGTTTTCTTGAAGAAATGGGGTTTTATCTCTCTCTATTTTATCATTTTTATGTCAATATTAGCAAGGAACTGTCAAGGGGCTCTCAGCTCCAACTTTACAAGTTCTTTAAGGGAGTTGCGGAGAGTACACAAACCTGCTATCTGTGTCATACTCAAACCCCGAGTAAGTGGAGGAAACGCTGATAGGGTGATTCGAAGATTGGGGATGTCAAGGAGCTTTTGAGAAGAAAGTTGCGGTTTTGCAGGAGGAATCTAGGTGCTATGGAATCATACTGACGTTACAGTTCAAATTATATGTTCAGCAAGGCAATAAGTTCACTTTGATTGGAAAACGAATACTGCTTCTGGTGTTTGTACAGCAGTGTATGCCAGCCCTATTCCTACAGTCCGAAGGTCATTGTGGGAAGAGCTTAAGGTGCTAAGAAATTCGGTAAAGGATCCATGGGTTGTTTTGGGAGATTTTAATGTACTTCTATCTTTTGATGAAAAAAGGGGAGGTGCTATGTTTGGGCTCCATCAAGGAAGGGAGTTACAGCTATTAATGAATGAGTGTAACTTAATAGACGTTGGCTTTATTGGACCGAAGTATACGTGGTTTAGAGAAAGAGTGAGCGAGCGCCTTGACAGAGCCTTGTGTAATCCCGTGTGGCGAATGAAGTTCCCTAATGCTGTGGTCCATCACTTGCCATGAGTTAAGTCAGATCATCGCCCTCTTTTATTAATACATGAGACTCGACAGAGGCCAGGCCCAAGTCAGAGGCCTTTTAGATTTCTGGCTGCATGGCTAACCCCTGCCAATTTGACAGAATTCATGGCAGCTCATTGGCCTAAAGAGAAAGCATGGGCTAACGCTTATTCAATTTTCACTGCGAATATTAAAGACCGGAACTATAAAGTCTTCGGCAATATTTTTAAACGAAAACGGGTTTTGTTGCAAAGACTACAGGGGCTTGAGAAGGCGTTGGATTTTTGTTACTCAGATCATCTGATGTTGAAGTTTAACAGGGTTCGACAGGATTTTGAGTTGGTGCTAAACCAGGAAGAGTTGTTATGATTCCAAAAGTCAAGGGTCAATTGGCTTAATTTTGGAGATCAAAACACACATTTTTTTCATATGTCTACTATAACCCAACGAAAAGCAAACAAAATAGAGATGCTGAAGACAGAAGATGGTAATTGGTCTTCGGATAACTCGCTTAATATGACACAAGCTATGGATTTTTTTCGGAATCTATATTCTGCTGACGACGACCAGGGTAGTCCTCTGTTCACAAAGACGAAATTTTCTCCAATCAGTGGAGAAGGTTTGATGAATGGCCTACTGAACATTTCAAAGGAGGATATTCATAAAATTGTGAAGAGTATGGGAAGGTTCAAAGCCTCGGGTATGGATGGTTTGCAACCTTTATTTTACCAAAGCCAATGGGAAGTGGTCGGAGACTCGGTCACCCAGGTAGTTAAAGATTTTATGCAACATGGTATATTGGAGCCTTTTCTGAATGAGACGTTAATTGTGTTTATCCCCAAGGTTTCAAAGCCTGAGACGTTAACACAGTTTTGGCCTATTAGTTTATGTAATGTTTTGTATAAAATCATTACTAAGCTATTGGCTAAGAGCATGAAGCAGGTGATGCCGCAACTAATCTCCTCCTATCAAGCTAGTTTTGTTCCAGGCAGACAGATTAAGAATAATGTATTAGTTGTTCAGGAGGTAGTACATTCAATGAGAATGAAGAAAGGTAAGAAGGCGTGGATGGCAATAAAGATTGATTTGGCCAAAGCTTATGTTCGGCTAAATTGGGATTTCATATATGATAATTTGCAATTAGCCAAATTCGAAGACCAGTTAATTGGAAGGATTAAGACTTGCGTCTCTTCCCCAACTATGCGACTACTCTGGAATGGTAGCCTAACCGATGTGTTTTTTCCATCACGAGGTATCAGGCAAGGTGATTCCATTTCTCCATATATTTTTGTACTTTGTATGGATCGGCTAACACATGTTATAAATGATGAAGTGGAGACCCTAAGGTGGAAGCCCATAAGACTAGGAAGGAGAGGTCCATTACTCTCCCATCTATTTTTTGCGGATGACCTCTTTCTGTTCTCATAAGCTTCTTTAGAACAAGCAGAAATTGTTAAATCGACATTGGATAAGTTCTGTCAAATCTCGGGCCAGAAGGTTAGTGAGGAAAATTCCACCATCTTCTTCTCCTCTAACACTTTTTCGAGCTTGCAAGATACTATTGTGAGGTTCCTGGGTTTTAGTAAGACGAATTCATTGGGTCGTTATTTAGGAGCTCCAGTGATATATGGAAGAATGTCAAAACAGTACTTCCGAAGCCTGGTAGACAAAGTTAATAACAAGCTTTCTGCGTGGAAAGCTACGCACCTAACCTTGGCAGGTCGCACAACACTTGCCAGGTCTATTTTATAATCATTTCCAGTCTATAATATGCAGACATGTCAATTGCCAAGCAGTATAAATAATGAACTTGATAAGTTGGTGTGCAGCTTCATATGGGGGTCTTCTCCGGGCACAAAGAAGATGCATCTCATATCTTGGGCAAGTATTTGCAGACCGAAAGGAGAGGGAGGACTTAGAGTTCGACAGTCTAGCCTTCGAAACGAGGCACTAACGATAAAGCTCGGTTGGCATTTCTTATCTAAACCCGAGGCTTTATAGGTGAAAGTGCTAAAAGGAAAGTACGGATGGGAAGGCCCATGCACGGAACTCCTAACTTTGAAGGCTAGGTGCTCTTCCACGTGGCGTGGACTTCATAAGATATGGCCCAAGTTATTACAGGGTATCCGGTGGATTCCTGGGAATGGCAGTAGCATCTATTTCTGGGAGGATTCATGGGTGGCGGAGCTAATACCTTTAATTGGGAACGTTATTAAGGAGATCCCGGAATGTTTAAGTTGTAGGAAGCTATCAGAATTTAGTCAGGCAGGTCAGTGAGTGGAATCCATGTTTGCAGAATTCTTACTGGCTCAGGTCGTAGAGCGAATATTGGCTTGCCCTCCTCCACGATCTGAGCTTGAGAGAGATATTGTAGCATGGAACGTAACAACTGATGGAGTCTTTTCTGTTAAATCAGCATGCCAACTTCTTGAGGAGCCTAGTGAAGAAGTCGTGAGCCCAATATGGAAATGGGTCTGGGCGTGGAAGGGTCCAGAGGGGATACGGTGTTTCCTTTGGCTCTTGGCACATGATCGTCTTCCTACAAAGAAAAATTGTTACCGCCAAGGGATTGGGGCTGAGGATAAATGCCCACGGTATCATCATACTACAGAAACAGCTATTCATGCGTTGCGTGATTGTACACAAGTGCAAGCTGTATGGCGGGGTTTGATACGTAGGGGTCCAATTAATACTTTTCTTAATTCTCCTTTGGATAATTGGTTACTAGAAAATCTGGAAGCTTCACGGTCCTCAGATAGAAATGGCCCGTCATGGAGCCTAACTTTTGGAGTTGCGCTTTGGGTGATACGGATATGGCGCAACCAGATGATTTTCTAACCAGTCTTCTCCTAGCTACAGGATCCGACTGCACGAGTTCTAGCAAAGGCGAATGAAATACTGGTTGCGTAGAGAATGATGAGCAGAGTAGGCTCATTGAAGGGAAGACGTGAGGACAGATGGGTCATGTGGATTCCACCTTTACATGGGTGGTATAAACTAAATTGTGATGGAGCAGTAAGTAGAGGTTCGGGATTAGCTGGTGTGGGAGGTATTATACGAGGTGCACAAGGAGAGTGGGTAATAGGTTATACTCAAAAGCTTGGAAGATGCTCGAGTGTTGAAGCTGAGTTATGGGGAATCCTATCTGGATTACGTGTTAGTCATCAACTGGGGATACATCGAATTCACGTGGAATTGGATTATGCAGAAGCCTTGGATGCACTGACCTCCAATGAACCAGACAGAAGAGCATGGCCTGTAGTGAGAGAGTGTCACCGGATCATGCATATGTTCCAATATGTCAAGATGGAACAGATATTTCGTGAGACTAATGTATTAGCTGATGCTTTAGCTAAAATGGGTGCAGGAAACTGTGGGGCTTTCGTTGCTTCCTCAAGTTCCAGCAAATCTAGTTGCGACACTCTACCAAGATACTCAAGGTCTTCTGGTTGGAAGGGTCTGATATGTCTTTTAGTTTTTGTTTTGTTGTTTGTTAATAAAAAAACTATAAATTTTGTACTGTTTGAAGAATCCTCCTTAATAAAGTTACGTATAGTAAAGTTAAGTATAACTCTATAATGATATTAGAGGCATCATTCTTTAGTACATGTTAAAAAAAGAGATTATGATATTTTTGGTCCTTTTATTATATTCATTCACTAATTAAGTACCTATATTAAAATATTTTTAATTGTATCCTCTACATTTTTAATCTTTATAATCAAGTTTATTCCATTAACTCCTTTAATGGAAGGGCTTATGTAGTAAGCTAATTAGCTTGAAGATAACTTGGTAGCACCTGAAAGCCATATTTGGTAAGTCTCTTCCTTTATTGCAAGCTAACATGGTTAAAATAAGGCTCATGTGAACACATTAGATGTTCACATTAGATTTCACTCACCGAATAAATTTGGTCCTATTACTCTTTAAAATTCGAATTCTTAAGATAAAAAACTCTCTCAACCTAAAAACAAAGAACACTCAGTGTTTAGACTTGGTAATAATGGCCCAGCTTGGCCCGTCCAGCCCATTTTTGGTTCGGGTTGGCTAGGCCATGGGCGAGTCACGAGCCATTTTTTTGAATTTTTTTGCTTTAAAAAATAAATGCCTATCAGTGTTTCTCCATTATTACTATTAATTGAGATTGAAAAAATAGAGACTAGGAGGAAAAGAGGCTTAAATAACATAAATTCTTAGCTTTTGAAGGTAAGAAAAATCTATTTGTAATGTTATTTAACGAATTTTATTAGGTTATGGAATAGAGAGTTACCTACCTTAGGACTAATTTTTATCCCTAAATTGTCACATGTGTTTGATTACCAATTCTTAAAATATATACTTTACATGGATCAATAATGAATTAACTTACTTTATAATTAATTAATTTTATATTTTTTCTAATAAGTTTTTTTAAGCATATACTTTAATTTTGTTTCTTTTTTACATATCAATTCATTTTTACAAAAGTAGTGTTGTTTTTTTATGTGTTGTTGATTGTCTATTTTAATTTTTGTCATTGTCATATACATGTCAACTGTAGTCTCTTATAAAGATCATATTGATCAATTAAGATATAAAAAGTGTTCATGCTTTGCCAGAGATGTTTATAAAGATATTAAATAATAGTTTTGACTAATAGTTTCATATATTCAAAGTCCATCCTTGGACAATTTATAACACCAAAAGTATTTGAAATCAAAAAAAACTTCTTATTTTTCATAATGCACTTGTAAATTTTAATCATCACTTTGCCATGTTTAGTATATGTTGGCCAAAGTTGAACAAATTAATTCTGTTCCTTTTTTCTTGTATTTTTTAAAAATAAATGATAAATACTCATTAGCTATTGTGCAAGGTACTAACTTGTAGGAAGCTTTATCAACATATTTAAATATTCATTCAATTTGTTATTTTCTTTTCTGCTAATAAGAACTTAGTCAACTTATTAAAACATATACCCATTAAGTTTTAATGCAATATACTAACAACTTGTTGGAAGATCCATTAACACATTTAATGATCCATTCAATTTTCTTTTCTTTTATAATAAAAGAATTCGGTCATCTTTCATTTCTACTTGCTTTTGTATGTTCCCTTATTAAGAATAAGATGATAATGGATTACATTTATATCATCATTCAAAAAGAGAACGATGTTATTAAGTATATTGTATTTTTTATTTTCATGTTTGATGTTTTTAAAAGTTGCATTTAAGGTGTCATATTAAATATAGGGATTAAGGTTGCCATTTTTACTTATCCTAAATAAACATATGGAGAAAGGATAGGTCATTTCACATCCATTATAGTGGTGCTCTTGAGGAGTTAATAATGAGTAAATATATTGGTAGAAAGGCCAAAGTCATTGAGGTTGAAGATGTTGACAAGTTTTGCCATTAGGACATTATTGATGAAGTTAAAGCATGGATGCGTCAGAATGATATCGAGTGCTTACACTATAGGATTTAAGTGATGGTTTGAGGGAATTGGAAAATGACCAACAAATCTTTGATATACTCCATCACGTGTTATCAAGAAAAAGTAAAGTAGTGCATATGTATGTCAAACAAAAACTATTGTGAGGAAATTTTTTTATTAGGTAAGAAAGAAAAATTAGGATAAATGGGAGTTTAAATCTAAATATTGCATTGAGAGACAATGAAGAAACTTCAAAGTGCAAAGTGACATCTTTAAGAAGTCTGGTAGAAAATTACTAAGAGGCAAATCTAAATTAATATTTGAAGATTATCTTAAGGTAATTTCTACTAAGAAATCAACCAGATTGAAATTAAAGCAACTAACTACAAGTAGCGGTGATATTAGGGACTTACAAATTGCATAAAGTTTAACATATAAGTAGAGGAAGGTAGTGATGCAGAGTATATACTCTCTAAGGTATTTGTAGAAGGTGACTCTAATAATGATGGTAATAAGCTGGTGGAGGTAAGAACACTTGTGTAAAGACCCTAAGGCTATGTTTGGTTAGATGTAAGGCTTTTAATAGAATATAATGGAATGGAATATAAATGGATGCAATATTAGAATATTGTTGTTTGGGAGGAATGAAATGGTTCATAATGTAATATAGTGAAAGGTTGTTCGAAAGAAGAGTTCATAATGTAATACAGTGAGATGTTATTTATCATTTTACATTCTATCCTAAACCTCCCAAATTAGAGGTAACTTATTTTTACTGTTTAGGATAGAATAGTGTAGCACTCCAATATTATAAATTACATACTGAAATACCCTATAGACATTCTAGTGTATAATCTATAATAATGGTGTGTTAACTTTCTCACCGTCACTTTATAACATGGCAACTTATCCAACTTAATCATGGCATCAACTAGTATACATAAAAGTCACCAAATTAAACAAAAACAAACTGAAATCCTCATTTCATTGTATAAAACCCAAACTTACGTTATAGCTTTACAAAACCATCTGAATATATGCAATGTCAAAACCCTATACATAACATACTGCTTGAAAGAGGAAATGAACAAAACTACTAATTACTCCTTTAGTCTCAGTTGACCGACCTTTGAGCTATTTCTTCTTCACAAAAGTACAAAAATTTTGCTTCTTGTAGGGTCTCTTAGTACCTAATGTCCTCTCTCGGTCCTGAAATGTCAACGTGCAATTTTAAGTGAGTTTTGCGAATCCAATGAGGTAACCATCATCGATGGTTCACTCAATTCATGTAACACATCAATACTCGTACCATATAATTCACATCTTTGCATTTTGCATGTAGCATCACATATCACATATCATATTCTCATTCAAATACAAGATACCAATACATTGTAATCAATCAAACACACGTATTACAATGTATATGCAACGCTCGTGAGACTTATTTTCACTTATTATTGTTATTGTTGTGACCAATTGCCTTTTTACTAACCCATATCTCTCATGGATATCGAATTGTATCAGATAATGTCCCAAATTAGTATAATCAATCACACATTCATAAGATAATTCAAGCATAATCAAAACAAACAATCAATTGAGTGAGACCGTCTAAGTTACTCACAATCGCTCCCTTTTTGCTTAATCCCTTTAAGTTCCAGTAATATCTGGAAGTGATCGCTCTCCTTGCTCTTCTATATACAATCAAATGCATTTATATGTCACTCATGTGCATTATCAGTCATAAATACATTTATGAATGTATCATGTAACATGCATGTTCAATGACAATTTCTCGGTATGTTTTTTTAATACTCTTTATAAACAATTTCAACAACTTCCAAACATTCTTTTAATCCTTAATACCCTTTTATTCACTTTAATCCCTTTAGTCAACATCAATTAAATTCATTTAATAGCTCATTTAAACCTACATACTTCATATGGTAACATCCTTTCTTGAATTTGGTTGAAAAACATCTAAAAAAATCATCCTTTGATAAAGCCTCTCGGGTCACAATTGTGACTTTCTTCCTTCATCAGCAGAGTCGCGATCGTGCTCCTGCTTTGTTTTCTTCCTTCTTTATTTCCATTTTGACATAGAATTAGACGTTTTTAGGCAACACTTTCTTCTAATCACAAGTTCCTCTATTTATTAAGTTTCTAATAACATTAAATTCAGACATTTTGGTTTAGTATCGTGCAAGTTATAATCAAAATACTCCATACTATTTCTTATACCTCAATAGAACATAACTCTCAAATTCAATCCAAAGTTCAAAACTCTTAAGGACAAATTTCAAACTCAATTCCTTCATGAAAAATGTATCCATATGTCTCTAGTGTAATCTGAATTAAGAATGAACTCATTTAGAAATCTACAAATCAAAATATAGTCAAAATACCGAAGCATGATCAGTGAAATCATTCCAGTGATCAATATTCCAACACACTCACCATTTCATCCTAAATTTATCACTCAATCTTTTTTGAATGAATTCCAATGTTCATAAAGTTTGATGGAGAGGAAGAACAATGTGTTAGCAATCTATTTGTTTAAGTCTCATGTCATTTGGAGGTCAAGAGAAGAAGTTATAACAAAAAGAGCGAAGTATGTTCAATTTCAGAAAACCTTCAGGTGCACAATCGTGCACTTATTATTTTCCAGATTTTGCAGTACTTCTTCTCTTCTTCTTTTATCATTTTTAACTCTCCTATCTTATTCAACTAACACATAAATTATCTTTTCTACTCCCCTTGCAGTTCAACATAGCATAACAAATCAAAAATTCAGGATTCAGCATAAACATAAAACATTCGATCCTCACTCACGCATGTTTCCATTTTTTGTATCTTTCTTCCATCTTCAACAACACTTTCACTTCATCTAACTCTTCTCTATATCAAGATCTCACCAAATTCTCATTCCACTCATGCATGCATTCATTCATAAATACTCATTTCAGTTCATCTCAAAACACCCAAGTGATTTACATACATCAACAGTGAAAACATACTATATTTATATATCAACTTGCATGAATTTCTGCACTTTCATTTTACTCCAATATCACAAGCATTTCAGTCCAATTCAAACATTATCAAAAAGCCATTCACGGTATCACAAAGCTTAAAACTTAACTTACTTGATTTAGCTAAATTTCCAGCAATGCAAACTTCGGTAAATGGATGAACACTGAGATTTTAACAACAATCGAACTCGCTCTATGGACTGCAATTCTTACCTTGATGTAAGAATCAATAGCCAAGTTTTCAAACTTAAAGCACAAGTTGTTCGGTGTGAAAGACGAAGGAAGATAATTTCAGTGTTTTCGGTAATGAACAAAACCAAATGAAGAGTAAACTCCAGCTGCAGAATCTTCCTTCCTAAACACATAACTACGTGTATTACTTTTTCATTGCCACATGTCCCCATTGCATGTAGTGCATTTGTCACTATTTCATTAATCCACGTGTCACGCTATCATTGGTCCGTAATTCAAAAATTTTAAGTCCAAAAATACTCCAAATTTTCAAAAATTCTCTAAAATTCACCAAACATTTCGAAATAATATTAATAGTCTCTAAATCTATTTTCAACACATAAAAATCACAATTCACATTTAATCGCATTAATACCTCAATTATACCCGAAAAATGTCAACAAATGCATGTATAATTATTTCATGAATTTCACACACTTCACATATTGAAATATGTCAGATGTGCATGAAATGCACTTCTAAGTGCTCAATATACACTATTTTGGGGTCCTAGCCCCTAACATGGGATATTGGGACGTTACAAATAGGATATAATGTGAAACTCTCTCCTTCTATCATATTCTATTCTATTTCATTATAAACACTCCTCTCAAACGATGGGATAATATTACATTCTATTTCATTCCATTAATAACCATCCAACCAGACATAGCCTAAAAAAATAAAATTAAAGGTGGTAAATTAAATGCTAAAATGTTAAAGGAGGAAAGAGCTTTATATGTTGATATGCAGGAAACAATCACTATTAACCCACCAAGAGATTCATCTCTTACTCATAAATAATTGGAGTTGAATATGTTAGTAAGCTAGAGTATGGTACATAATACTTCTCCAGCTTAATATAGCGTTGAATTTTTTAGTTCTAAGTTGTGATTCTTTATAATTTGCACTTAGTATATAATGTATAGATGGAGATAATTTAAATAGGTAGTAACCAAGTACCCCACTGTTGAAAGGTATGTAATTGAATTTGTTATAAATTGTAAGTTTACTGTGAGATTTAAGTGTTATTGTTGGGTGACCTTGAAAACTTAGTGGATGTTTATGTAGGTAAGAAGATGTTTGGCATATTATACATTATATTGATTGTAGTAAGGTGTACGATAACAAAATAATTAGAAAGTCATGATTAGTTAAGAAAGATTTTGGTGATTTGAAGGACATTAGTTCAATTTTATTAAGGGTCATGAACATAATGACAATAAAGAAATGTATTACATATATGCGTTTATCAGTCTTGTATGGAGTAAAAGAGGTTGTTATTGAAAGATGAAGGGGGTGTTAAGGCTGAGTTTACATTATCATGGAATTATAAAATAAAGTTGAAAATATCTAATCTAAATAATATAACTAAAATTGATGTGGACAGATTTATATTTACTATGGATTCCTTTTTTTTAAGTTGTATGTTTCTTTTAACTACTGTAAGAAGGGAATGATCAATGGATTTAAAATAATTTTGGGTGTTAATGGAGCATTCTTGAAGGAGTTATGGAGGGAGTGTTGGTTACTATTATGGGTAAAGATGCAAACAATAAGATGTTTCATTTTTGTTGGACATTGATGGATATTAAGACAAGAAATACATGGAGTTGGTTCTAAAGGCTATTAATGGTTGACTTTGGCATTGAAGATACCATATAATGGGTTGTTATAAGTGACAGGTAGAAGGTTAGACAAAATTTTGTCAATTTTTAAATTTATTTAGTCACTTTTCATTTTTGTATGATTTTTATTTATAACAATGCCGGTTATGTTCTATATAATTTCTTTTAGTAAGAATTTATTCAAGCTATTTAAGATAAACTCCCAAATGTAAAGCATAGATTTGTGATAGAATTATTCTAGAATATTGTCAAGTCAATAAATATTCATTTTTAAGTAAAAAATGAGAGTTCAACGATTGATTTGAGAATATATAGGAGACTTTTAGGGAGGTTCCTAAAGAAAGATTATGACACTCTAAAATCAAGTTCCATGTAATAGAAGATAACTTATGTGAAGCTTTTAATGGTAAAATTATAGGTGTCAAAACTAAAAGCATTATTTCAATATTTGAGGAAATGAGGACATATGGTATAAAAAAGACTGTAATTTGCTAGGGACTTAGGTAGAAAGTGGGAGTAGGAATTAGGAACTTTTGATTAAGAATATACATTTTGATTTTTATCGTTCTATATAGAATGTCATTGAAAGTTATGAAATACAAGAAAAAGGGATTACATATGCTGTAAACTTAGGGAGAGAATTTGTAGTTGTAAAATCTATAATATTTCTAAGATACTTTATTGTGATACTTCAGTGTTATTAATTACAAAAATGGAAAGGTAAATACATGAGTGAATGATTTTCCAAGGCTAAATGCTTAGCCACTTATGCAAATATGATGAATCTTAGACGAAAACTTTAAAATTTTTAAGTTGCCATTATTAAAGGTGTTAGATTATGAAGAAACAACACAATTACTTAAATCATGTTAACCACATGATCATTTCATATGCATATAAAAACAAGAAACACATACTTGGATTCTTGTTGGAATTCCACCGAGTAAAGTACACTGTGATATTCTGCAGAGAATTTTTTGTACTGTTTCTTGAAGAGATACACCAGTTCTTCTTCTTTCTTTTGTTCTTTGGTTTTTAACATTTAAACAAGATAACTACCGTTGGTAGTTATTTTAAAGAACAATGACTTAAAAACCCCTCATGGGTGTATATAATCCATTAATTTCTAATGAAGCTAATCTGAAAAAACGATATCCTAAGAAGTATTTTAAAGGTAACTTAAGCAACGAGACACAGCATGAGAAACAATCAGATACTTTGCTGGATTACATATAGTGAATGTCCCTGTAGCAAGTGAACACAATCTTGAGCATGCCATTGTGGTGGCTGAAACACAATTTGAGGATGTTGGCCCGGATAAAATAAGGACAAATGAGACTGCTGCGCCTCATACTTCCACAATCATGGATCATAATGACGGTATTTTTATGGATGAGACATATCATCCTCCTCGTCCCCCAAAAATTGAGTATTCAGCGAAGGGAGGTGATAATGGAACTGCTATAAACCACCAATTGGTTGAAGATGAAGATATGGAAAACGATACAGAGAGGATTTCACATCAGTGTGTTTGCTAGATTTATCTTCCCCATTTCTTTTTTAACATCCTTATTATAATGATTCAGTTAACTATTATGGCTTGGAATATTCGTGGGGCAGGTAACAGTATTGCCTGTAGACACATTAGTGAATTTGCTTCAGTTCATAGAGTGGATTTAATGATCATTGTAGAACCAAAGATTTAATTCCGGTAGTCAGTTTCTTTCTAGAACCGAATCGGGTTTGACGGTCATGTTTTTCATAATGCGGTTGGCCGTTCTGGTGGTATTTAGGTGATGTGGAAACGAGACAAATGTGATTTTATTAATTTTACAGTTACATCTCAGGCAGTTTCGAGTTTTGTTAGACTCAGTGATGGTGCGAATTTGAGGCTTTCAACTGTTTATGCAAGTCCAGTGGCTACCAAACGAGAAGAGCTCTGGCAACCTTTGGCTACAGACATCTATACTAGTGGGGACTACTTGTAGCATCCCACTCCCGCAAGACCCGAACTTGACATCGATAGGTAATGTCCGAGCTCGTGCCCCGCGAGGGTGGCGTGCTAAGACACTCACTCATTCGGAAATCTGTATAAAAACTTTTTCTTTGTTTTCTTTGAAAACCACAATCACGCATATTATGCGGAAGTTAAGCTTCACATAGGGCCCACTCTTACTTATAAACACTTTCAATCACAGTAATAAAATCAACAATAATTTCAATAGACATTTAGGTCTTTTCACAAATACAAAATGCTATGATTGTTTTGGAATACAATTTTATACAAAAAATTGCGGAATAAACAATTCAATACAAATTAAGGAAATGCAATGTAGACGCGAACTGATCCCGACCTCTATCCTTCACT
>JAOTAY010000003.1:13772540-13807711 GCA_025629805.1 Erythroxylum baracoense | reverse complement strand
ATTCGAATGTGTCTAAGGAAAGGGAAGACGAAAAGACTGGTAAAAGGGTAGCTGCTAAGTAAGGCCCAAATAAGTTAAAGAAAAGGAAAAGTAGTTCAACATATACAATGCAATCATATACCATAAAATCAATAATATGAGTAATAGACCAGTTACTAAATCAACATCTTCTATTATTAGACCACTAACTAGGAATTATTCTAATCAAACGTAATGCAAGTCTCATATCCACTATTATCATAAGTTCACTGTAAGTTTAACAAATGAAACAAGGCAAAAGATTCAAACAAATGTTTAGAAAGCAATTAAATTTAGGAGCAAACATTGAGAATCAAGAATCTCAAAATAGACCACATTTGTTAAATTGTGGGATGTAAACTTATGCATATTACAGCTAACCACTGCCTTTTTTGGACATTGATTTGAGTTGTATTGTTTTATGACTATATATTGATGAATGGGTATTATGTTCTTATAAGAGCAAGAAGTTAAGTTCTCGGCACAATATTTTGGTACATATTGGTTGTTATACATATTACTTTACTAGTTATTTTGGTGCCCGAGCATATAATTTCATGTATATGTTCATTATACTTTTGTATATATTGATTAAACATAAGGTCTTTACAATGACTGTCAAATTTTATAACATGGAGCTTAATAATATTTTTTTATAATATTATATTCATTACAATAATAATTATAATACATTGATATCATACAATCCATATTCACTAAACTAGACACATTACATTTACTTTCAAGACTTACATATCCTACACCCAACATTCAATACAGAAATCAATACATAAGATTTCATTAGAAAATTTTTAAAATAAAAGGCTTCGAAATAAAATTAAATGATATTACTACCAACTTCTTCCATCTCCTTCTTCCACCTTATTCTTCCAACTCCTACTTTGAAATCCATCATATTTTTTACCTCAATAATGCAAATGTTTGATTTTTGTTAAAAATTATAATGAAAAATACTTCAAAATAACCTAAAAGCTAACTATATTATGGTTTTCTTCTGTTTTAAAGCTTCATTTTCTCAATAATATGTTTTTAGAAAAACTCAACTAAAAAAATAAAAAATCTAATCATTAAAGAATTTGTACCTTTTTACACTTTCTTTAATATTGAGCATCTCATACATTATAAATCTTCTTCCAAGATTTAGATACGTTCTTGAGGCCTTGACAAAAGCATCGACATCACAATTGCATAATAATTTCATTTTTGTATTTTCACTAAACAAATATGAATAAGGATTTGAAACAAATTAAAGAAATCTTAGAAACAAACATAAGTGAAATTGTTAACAGAATATTACCTTGTGTCTTTCTTTAAAATTTAAATGCTTGAGAATGGAAGAACCAAAATCGGGCCTCATGAGCGTAGAATTTGGCATGACCACATCCACATGAGGCCTCATTTCGGCCACATTAACTTGCCATGAAAGAATGAACATAACTATTTGATTTTGATATGGAATTCAAGTGAAAATGACTTAGCAAGCCATGTAATCCTTTCCATTGAAGAAGTTAATGGAAGGGAATTTAGTAACGACGGACTCAATTAAATTTTCTTAGTAAAAGTATTTGATTAAAAAATGAATACAACATGAGGTAAAAATTTTATAACAGACTAATAAGCTTGAAATTTTCAGAGCTTGCTATTTAAATAAACGAATCCTTCTATTGGCCTGTAATGTAATGATATAGTTACGGCTATTTTTATCAGATAGATTTTAAGATAGCTTAAAAAGCTTGCCACTTGGGCGGAAAAAACCTTCAATTGGCCTTGTTGGTATCATCCCATTGCCCTGTAACCTGAAAAGGGAAACCTGATATTGCTTTGTTACATTAGATTTACTAGTATATAAAGAATTATAGAGAAGCAACATTAGAAAACTATACGATTTCCTTAGATTTATCTGATCCATCCAGAAAATAGCTGCCCCAAGAAAATCCAGATCATAGTGAACTCTGTTCATTCATCAGTCCAGCAGCATTCCCGTATATTTACCATCATCTCCTCACTCACTAACTTGGTCAAAGATGATCCTCCATATGCAAGGCTTTCCCATCATTTGTGCTTTGTATCATAGCTTTTTTACGTCCATATGCCACTAAACTAAGAGAATTGTGGTGTCATTGGCAGTAGAACGTATACATTTAAACTGCCCCCTCTTTTATAACCATCTGATATATTGGTATTACTTCCACATATTCTTTTCCTGCATGTCCATTACCCCTTTGCAAGTCCATTGCTGCTCAGTGTCCATTTACACTTCATAGTTCCACATCACTGCCCAAAAAGACAATTAACACGCCAAGAAAGACAGCCAAGACAAGCTCAAGATTGGAGATTTCCTGCTTTTGTACTGAAAGTACGTTGGAAGAATGAAGATTTGGTGCATCTGGAAGTCTGCGAGTGGCTCGCTATTGAACTAGGAGTGGCTCTGATATTATGATAAAACCGGCGGTAATTCCAACCTGAAACGCATTGTAAATGGATGCTACACTGTTCAAGCTTTATAAGGCTTGTTAGGTTGTTGCTCCTAGTCAATTTACGATATTGATACACTTACCAACACGAAACCCTATTGATCCCACAAGTATACTTTGTCCATTATTACGCAACAGCTGCAAGCCTAGAGGGTTGTAACTTATAACAGATATCTGTCTCCGTGAGGCTATATCCTGAGCTCTTGACCAATCCTCTTTGCTTCATCATCTCTCTTACTTGCCCAACTTGACTCCATCGTCCATCTTTAGCATATAGATTACAGATTAGCACATAATAACTAGCTTTATCAGGAAGTAACTCTAGCATTTTCCTGATAGCCACCTCTCCATAATCAAACCTCGAGTGAAGTTCACATCCATGCAGAAATGCTCCAAACACATGAATATCTGGTTGAACTGGCATGTTCTCAATGAAATTTAGGGCTTCATCAAGCCTGCCTGATCGTGCTAATAAATCAACCATACATGCACAATGCTTCATTGAAGGCACAAAGTTATAGTCCTTGCACATCAAAACAAAATGTTTCCAACCCTCCTCGACCATCCCTGCATGGCTACAAGCAGATAAGATGTTCGTGAAGATCACTTCATTGGGTTCCAATTTCTCCTTTATCATGTCATCCAAAAGTGCAAGGGACTGATTAACATCTCCTTGAACTCCATACCCACCAATCATAGCACTCCAAGTGACTATGCTCTTCTCTTCCATACCATCAAAAACTAACCGAGCAGATCTAACATCTCCACACTTTGAATAAAAGGTCAAAAGTGCAGTGCCAACTTTAACGTTACAGGACAATTTCCCTCTCTTTACAGAGTAGGCGTGCAGAGAAGAACCAGCACAAAAGGCAGCTAGGGAAGCACAAGCTAATAAGATACTTACAAGCGTCACTTCATCAGGCAATACAGATTCCATTCTCATTTGATGAAACAATTCAAGGGCTTCGTATGCAGATCCATTGTTGGAATACCCGGATATAATTGAATTCCAGGCCACCACATCCTTGTCTAAAACTGTCTCAAATAAGTAACGAGCACTTTCATTCCTATTGCATTTTGAGTACATGTCCACCAGAGCATTTATGATTGCTGGTTCCTCCAACCCAAGCTTAATACCAAGACCATGAACAGACATCCCTAAACTCAAGTTTCCCAACTGTGCGCATACTGAAAGTACGCTTAAAAGAGTAACATTATTAGGCCACATCCCCATCCATTTCTGGTCCGTGAACAAATTTAAAGCCTCCTCGGGGCAGCCATTTTGGGCGTACCCCGCGATCATAGTGGTCCATGACACAGGATCCATACAGATCATCTCATCAAACAGAAATCTGGCATCCTTGACAACTCCACATTTTGCATACATGTCTAAAAGAGCTGTAATCAAATGGGAATTGAGTTTTATACCAGTCTTAATTAGATACCCATGAATCCATTTTCCTTGATGCAAGGCTCCCAACTTAGTGCATGCAGAAACTAAACTTACTAACGTGAAATGATTACCCCCAACCAAACCTTCTCTCATTCTATTAAACAAAACCAATCCTTCACGAGGGCAATCATTCTGCACATACCCCACAATCATTGAAGTCCACGAAACCACATTTCTGTCATCATTTTCTTCAAACACACAACGAGAACACTCGATCATTCCGCACTTTGCATACATGTCCACTAGACCAGTCAAAACAAAACTATCAGGATTCCCTGCCTTGACAATTTCACAGTGCACTTTCCTCCCAACATCAAGATCCCGCCTTTCACTAGCAGCCTTTAGCACAACCGAGAAAACAACATTATCTGCCTCATTCGTAAACATTCTCATGCGGGCATATAATCCAATCACATCCCCGTGCAAGTGGTTCAGAAAATACCATCTCATCATCACTTTCCAGAAGTAAAAATCGGGGTCAGGTATTCTTTCAAACACTGAGCGGGCAAGCTCAATGTGCCCAAACAAACCATACAAGCTAACCAATTTGGTGCTGCAAAAAAGATCACCACTGAGGCCGTGAACGATGAAAAGGCCGTGAACTTTCTTGAGAGAACGGGTACTCCTGCTAAGATTGAGCAAATGAAGAACGGGGTTTGTATATATGTTGTGTAAAGAGGCCATCGTTTGGTCAAGCTCATGAGGAAGGTCCATGTCAAAAGGTAGCGGATGGGTCACACTCACATAGCAAAGATTTCTCCGATGACAACGAAAGGGTTTCTTGCAAATATGCCCATGTAAAAGGGAGATTAACCTGGGCATATCTTGTCGTCCTTTCCCAAACAATTCCTTGTGTCTGTTTCGAAGTTTCCTCAAGAGCTAAAGAAAACAATTGAGTTTCTGTTAATGTTAAAGAGGTAAAAGAGAAGATACAGCTAACTGACGAACATCAAATTTTCTTGTATATGGTGTCAAACGGTAGTGCAAAAAAGAAGGAACATATTTTTGTTAAGACTTGTGAGTAAAATACAAAGAACTATTTCTCGACTGATTTTAGTAAAACATACAAATACAATACTCCTTCTTCCTCTCTTTTTTTTTCGTTTGTTTTGGTAAACATGGAATATCAGGGACCATAATCCTAATTTTATTAAGTGGAATACTGGATCCTTTGTGTTCTCTAATAGATTATATAACAAATTTTACAATCTATCTTATCATTTTAATTAGAACTTATCAAGTTTTGTTTGCTGTAAACCGGATATGATGATTGGTGTTGGTGGAAGGCACACCCGCAACGGTCCAAACAATTGAGCATAGCTTTAGAAGAATAGTAAGGAGAAATCCAGAAGCTGACGCTCACCACAAAAGAGGGTAGGCCAATGGCGACGAGGATGGTGAAAGAAAAGCACCTGGTCCAAGTCAAGATGCTGATTGGAGGAAAGAGTACAACTGATTGGAATTGGATTGGAAGCAAAAGAGACATTGGACTGGTTTGTGGACCCCACTCTGTTTCGCAATCCCTGACACCAACACCTGCCGTACAAAGGATAGATATTCTGTTCTGCCTCTCTCACGCTCTCTGTACTGCGCGTGTCCCCTTTTTCTTCCCATGAATATGAATTAAGAAACATGATTTGTTTGTTTGTTTGTTTGCTTGCTTGGTTGTCATGGAGTTTTAGGGTTTAAGATGGAATATGACAATGGTCAAAACAACACATTTGGGCAGAGCGGAGGACGTAGAATGACATTGTTGCAGAACTAAATGGGACAAGCAAACAAAGAAGCATTCAACGTCTTTCTACACAAAGAAGCATTGCTCATGTTGTTAACTCTTCATAATTCCTAAGCTAACCAGGCAAATGATACACAATGTACAACTCCGATCATGGACATGGCCAGTGGCGTCAAAAATTTCTATTGCACAGGACATGAGTGCATCTTTTGCCATCAATAAGAATGACTGGACCAAATCGTGCATTCTTAGTAACTACATTCATTACGAGATGCAAAGCCTCTCATGTTTTTGGTGACCTGTCTCTTCGAGTCAACTCAAGCAACTTACACCAAAAAAAAAAAAGTATCCAGGATCACAACAATTCACTCCTATGGTAGAAGTTGGACATTGCATACATGGCTCAAGGAATTTTGTTTAGAATATATCCCAGAAGAAATCAAGCCAGCATTATATAGCGACAATACGATGTTTGTAATGATCCAAAGACTAATAATAACAGGGACCCGGATTGTGGGCCAAGAAACATCCAGGTTGTTCCCGACAGCTCACAACCACCTCAATGCCTAAAGCCATGGAAACAAACGCCTGCTTCCATCTATAGAAATCTCAGTTGAATGATTGATCAATCAAAGCCTCTCCTTGTTATTAAGTTAGAGTGACCAGAGGGGGATTACCTGCAGGGCATCTTTGTCTGCGGGGTCGTCTGGTTGTCTTCCCCCACCCTGTTAGGCGTCTATCCTCCAGTCCCACTTCAATGTTATTAAGTTGCTGTATAAGAGGAGTGCAAGGCTGGATTGCTGTAACAGCAGGAGTGGGGCAAGTCATTAAGCGCCTCCTCCCCCTTGCACCTCCACTTCTAGTAGAGTTCCTTCTCATTAACCCCGAGTGCCATTGATGGCCTGTTGCTTTCATCAGCCCTCCAAATATCTGAATATCTTCTGTTACCTCGTGCCTTGACAGAGAAGCAAGGCTCGGAAGAATGTCTCTTTGGAAGTCTCTTCGCTGCCTTCCTCTTCTTGCCTGGCCCTTTCGAGTTCGAGTTGGTAGTGTGGTTGTACCAGTTTCTTTGAGATTCAGGTTTTCTGGAACCAGAGGTCTGGGTGTATAGTCTTCTTCCGTAGTTTCTATAAGATTCAAGGTCATGGACTCAAAACAGTCAATAGCCTCTGGAGATGATCTCTCATTGTCTCCACCATCTTTGGCCCTCAAGGTGGCATGAATCTTGCTCTTTAGATCGTCTCCACAAGAGAGTGCAATCTCCGCAAACCATTCAAGAGTGTCTGGATCTGTCATAGAAGCTTCTGATGGAGCAACAGTTGTGTCATTGAAACCATTGCAGTAACTAGACAAAGAGATAGCAACTATTGCCTCAACAGCCACTCTTACAAGTTCATCCAATGGGCTTGCAGCTTTGTACTGATTTAACTGTGATGATGTTCCCTGCACATTTTCTAGACATTCTTCTCCAAAACTGACAACTTCCTCAGTATCAAGAACTGCAGGAGCCTCTAGGTCTATGCCTGAAACAATCTTTGCATTAGACCCTGGAACAGAAGGCATCAAAGAAGCTTCCTCCTCACTCATACAAGAATTCAGATCAATCTCATGTCTCAAATTGCCAAGTTTAGCATCAGATTCCCTTTCAGGAGGTAAGCCTTCTGCTGCAGCTTGTTGACCTAGTTGAGGAACAGCTGGATCACAAGGCAAGTTAATATCAAGAACTGTGAGTTTCCTCTTATTTTCTATTTCTCCCTCTAATGGCTGGGGATGAGACACAGAAGAAGAGGTCAAAGAAAACGACTCGTTCTTGGAAGCGGTAGACTTCTCAAGAATTGGAAATCCAAGAAGTTTCTTGCAACCCGGGGAGTTGCTCATTTTATCAACATTTGAGCATGACGTTGATTTCAAATTCTGCAGAATAATATGATTGGGACCCTTTCTAGTTTCATTTGCAGCTAACAACTGATCAACAGCAGATTGCAAGGAACAGGTTCGTCTTGTCTCTACATCCAGCCTTGCATCAGTAACCTCATTCCGACAAGCAGAGTTAGCTCTTAACCAAGGCAAAGTCTCAGGATTGTCATCAGGAATTCTTTCTATGTCTATGAGCTCGTGATTATACTGGAGATTAGGTCCATTGGAAGAATTTGAAGGAATCACATTCAAGTTCACATCTTTTACAGACTTCAAGTTTTTGCAATTTGAACTGCTATAAAACTTTGCTGAGCTATGGTTGATGTACTGTTCAGACGCTAAGTTGTTTGCAGCACGGCAGTGCAAATAGTCATAGTTGCAAGAAGGAGGGCAACTAGGTAGTTCTTTGGACCATGATGAAGACCCATGGTACAATCCATTTTGCTTAGGCATTTCATTTTGGAAGCTCGGGATGCACGCAGCATTGCTGCTATGATTCCAACGCTCTGCAAAAATCCCTTGAGCATGAGACGATGATGGAGAACCACTCAAGGTTGCAGAAGTGTTCAAATGTCTGTGTGTCTGAACCTGGTTTATACTCCCACTAGGCCTATCCCAAGGAGAAACAGAATGAGACCAGGACTTTCCCAAATTGAGAGAGGCAGTACGGCATGAACTGTGTAAATGGGAAGTAATGAATGATTCTGGGAGGTTAGTATTTGACTTCTCACGATTTCTTTCAGAGAGTTCTGAACCATTTACTAGTCTTTCTCTCCACTTATCTACCTTGCTATCATCAGCTTGAAAAAACTTTGACTGCTCCTGGGTTTTATTGAACAGAAATTGCACTGGGTGGGAAGACGCACCCAATTTTTCATGTTCAAGACTTTGAGAAACAGACTTCAGGCTGCTTTTGCCATTGTCTACAAAAGAGAGAAAATAAAAAAGATAGAAACAAGTGGCCATTAGAACAGATGGAACAATTGTAAGGCTATGTCAAATTGTTGAACTGTACTTGGAGTATTAATAATCATAAGCTAATATTAAAAAAAGAGCATAATTGCCAATCTGAAAGTGTAAACAGTCACAGATTGCTTTGCTTGTCAACTAAGGCATCTTTAATTTGAACCCTCGCATAAATTTCCTTCAATTTCATAACCTGAAAGTTATTCACTTAATCCTCTATCCTGTTGTAATAAGTTACATACACTACAGATTAAAAGTTTGCAAGTTCCAAGGCCTTATGCAACAACCAAAAAGATGGAAATGATAACTTCAAGACAAGGCCTCACCTGCACCAAGTATGTGTGTAAACCAGCATTTTTCATTTGGGTCATTTTGCGAAATTGAACTATTGAAAGTTCCATTTTCACAACCATGACGTGCATCGAGTGGCATATCCTTGGAAATACCAACAGATTGTGACGCTAGCTTAGCAGCCTCCTCATGCCTTTTAAGCTCCCCACGAGAAGTGGTAGAAACTAAAAGATTAACATATGGAGAAGCATGAGTCCCATCAACCTCAACAGGTTCATTTAAGTCAGCCACATTACTTTTATTCCTTAAAAATGATTTTGATTGAAAGGTATCCCCTTGGAAGCCATTCTTCACACCATCACCAGGAAACAAATCTTTTTCACTCTCAGATGCTATTTTATGATACTTACTGGACAGATAACTTGAAATGCCAGATAAATTATCATCCCTCAACTGTTCTCTTTCGTCTGTGTCAATGTACTCATCAGCTGGAAGTTGAAGGTCAAACATCTTTTTCCTCGCCTTTGTCGGTCTGATCTCCAAGATCTCCAAATCCTTTGAAGAACCTCCATTTTGTGATGGCCAGGGACTAATTTGTATACTGCTTCCTTTCATAGAACTCAATGGAGAATGAATGTCATCAATGCCTGAAGTAGATGTTCTAGCACCCACAGAATTTCCCAAAGGAAAGCTAGGTATATGCCATTTCCTACCATCTTCACATGTAATTTGAGAAACCAAGGGGCTTGATAATGGTCCTTCGAAATGAATACAGTTCCTATGTAGTTCTTTCCTTTTAGCTTCAGCCATCAAGTCCCTCTGTATTTTGTACAGGCGGTGTAGTTCATACAGCTAGATTAAATACAACGTGGCAAAACACAAAATTTTGTTTAGGGGCCTAGCAAAAAATTGAATGTCTTATTTCCAAAAATAAAATGAACTGTTTGAACAAGGGTTTGATTGGCCTATAAATATGAAGGCACATCAAATTAACAGACCAAAAAGGAAACTGAAAACCCTTAATACCTGGTTCTTGAATGTTGCCTCATGCTCAAGCATTGTTCGTTTCAGTACATCCTTGTCATACCCTGGATATGTGTCTGTAACAGCCCTTGGCAAGAAACCATTGTAACATTGCCCATTTACAAAGCTTTTATCTCCATAGTAGAGGGGCCAGTTACAACTATTAGAATCCTCAGTTAGATCCTTCATAGAGAAATGTCCTTGAAAGTAGCTATCACAATGCACTTTTGTTCCCATTCCTGCAATCAATCAAAGAATTTACATGAAACTTAACTGCAAACCAAGCAAAATCAACCAATTCATTTCAAGCATTTAAATTTTAATCCTAGCTGAAGTTTTATGTACGGGTTTCTCACTACAAATAAAGAACAAAGAACTGTTTGAATCAGCTCTCAGTCATTCATATCTAGTATGTAGGCTCTATACAACAGAGAAACAACCGCAACCCTAAATGAAAATAACACTGCAGGGCACTTGAAGGTTGATTCACATCAAGTACAGTCATCCATCTTCCAGCTTACTCTTGCCCAAGTACATTTTTCATAGTGAAACGAAGTCTAATGCATCTGAATGAGGGATAGATCAACTAGAGAAGTTAAACCAATACTCAATGAAGACTCAGTTAAGCATGAAAAATATTCAGCCATCTCAAGATCAGCCTTAGTGTTCCAGAGTTCTTGAAAACTAGATGCCCAACCTTTTTTTCCCAATTAAGTATTGAAATTGTGAGAGTGGGAAATCTAATGCTGTTAGTCTCCTACTGAAAGAGACACATAATGTTATCTTCTTCACTTGATGGCAGTTATAAATTTTGGAATAAAAAAGAATTCACCACAAAGCATTTTTTAAGGAATCAATTCACCATATTCTAAAGCATTTATTGGTGGAGAATCAGAAGTACCGTCAATCTTCAAGGATGAACCTTTATAGGATTGTATTCAATAGTAAGTCTCTTCAATCTAAGCTAAAATGTATGCAACATTTAGGTAGAAATATAGGATTGTATTCAGTAGTAAGTCTCTTCAATCTAAGCCAAAATGAATGCAACATTTAGGCAGAAGTATAACGTCTTCCTGCCATTGTCCTGTAGCTATAATCTCAGCTAACATAGTTAAAAGTAACTGTAAGATTAGAGGCATATTACCAAGTTATAGAAGCAAGACAACATCAATTACCACCATAATCCCTTAAAAGCTCCAGTAAACGATAGATTGATACTGTACTTCCAAGAAACGCCCGATGGAGTGTTATGGATGATTAAAAGACAAAGGAAACGTAACTGAACAGCCAGGAAAACTCATCGCATACTCTCCCCGAATCAGCCTAATGAAAACGTAAGGCTGTACTTGTCTTAAAAATGAATAGAATAGATCTCATAGGCCTACCATCTAAACAAAGAAAATTTATCAGAAATCAGCAGAACTTACCATACACAATTCGTAATATCATAAGAACCATTACAAAAATAAAAGTTAATCTAATTGTGCTCAGTGGAAATGAAAAATGCAGTGAAGCAAATATGTGCAATTACTAGCCAGAAAGCAAGCCAAAATGGAACTGTAACTTGATCACAAAAAGCGATAAATTAATTAAAAAAAAGTTTGGAACTCAATGAACAAGCAGAGAATTAAAAAGATTACAAAGAGCATAAGACCCATTAAAAAATCGCCAAAAATGAAAAACTAAAAAACAAGATTAACCACGAAGTAAAAAATAAATATTACCTCAGACCCACATTCTCTTATCTCCGTTTCCTCAAAAAGCCCCCAGGGATTCAATCATTTAACAGCTACTTTCAGATCCAAGAACAAAATTCAAAAAGTTTCCGAGGATTGCCAGTACACAGAAAACACAGACAAAATAAGCTAAAAAAAGCACCGGCACCACATTAAACAACAAAGTGGGTGACTGGGTGTTATTCCAACTCTATTAAAAGCGCTCAGATCGTCTCCTAATTGAACAAGAAGGGATTTTGACCTGTTGGGGGCACCCTACGTCCCTACCCCTCACACAAGGACACCGGCAACGAAAAGGGTAAAATAAGGAGAGAATAGAGGTTCATAATAGAGAGAGAAAGAATTTGATTAATGTTATGTTAGAGGGAGAAAGAGTGAGAGAGATCCCAGATAAGAAATCTTTACACAAACAAATGACCTTCTATGAACAGTGACATGAAATTCGTCAACATCCGGTCTCTTTATTCTCAGACTTTTCTCTTCACTCTCTCTCCTTCAATCTCTTTTATCTTTTTGTTGCCATACATATATAGTACTACTACTCATTTGGTTCGTATTTCGTTTCTGGGCATTTTCTAGATTCTCTCCACCTTCCTTGCCTTTTTTTTTTTTTTTGGGTTTTCGAAGAAATTAATAAACCAATTATGCACATTAGTATCTAATTTACTCTTAATCTTTTAAGAAAGTTATATTTATATTGTTATTATAATTCTTAAGAGGTGCGTTAGCGTTAGTATGAGATAAAAAATGAAAAAATGATTAATAATATATTATAATTAAATAATCAGTATTTTTATATATCTTTCCTACCAAACTTTTGTCAAAACAATGATCATCCTTTTTCATCTTTTGGGTTTTAGTTTATTATAGGTAGGTTAGAATCTTTTCAAATGATGCAGTGCTATTACCTGGTATTTATTTAGTACGAAAGTAATGCAACTGAATCAAAATATAATTCTTCTAGTCAGTTGTGTTGATGTATTTCTATTTCCATTTGTGGAGCTGGAGCTGGAGTTTGAGTTGGAGTTGGAGTTGGCGTTGGGTAAAGAAGCAAACAATGGGTGGGTCCCACAAACTGTTTGGAGGATGAGGTTTTGGGTTAAATTATAAATGCCCTTCTGGGTGGGTTAGATTTACGAGATTGGATTTTCTTTTCTTTCTGATCTCATTCTTCTCTTGGCAGCAACATCAAAGATCTCATGTCATGTACCCTTTTCAGCTTAAATTGGAATGTTTAATGGGTTATTAAAAACTAATCACCTTTTTATTACCATCGCAAGAAACAAGAGTAGATAGATAGCCAGCTGGGCAATCATCGCAAGAAACGATTGAGCAAGAGAATCATGGAAGGAAAACCCACGCCCACCACAGAAAGGAAAAGGCAAAAGACGAGAGAAGCACTTCTTCTCTTTATAAAAGTATTAACAAAACATATACATTTTTACTTCTAACCAGTAGTCATAAAAAAAATAGATTACAGAAATGTATTCTGGATTGTTGACATCATTCTTAGCTTTATTTTTTACAACTAGGTAAACATTTTTATTTTACACCAATTCCAATGCAGGCATAAAATACAGTAGAGGTTGTGATTTGTGAAAAAAGAAAAGATGATGTGGACTTACTTCTGAATCTGATGAGAGAAAGGGATGGTTATATCTTTAACCATTATTCCATGCAACACATTCAAGTCGTCTCATCAGGTCCAAATCACATAACCACGAAAGTCCCACCCTATAGTATAGTAGGGGCATTGTGAAACTTGAGACCAATGACCTCAAGTCCAAAAAGCTTTGCCCTGGCTGGCAAGAGGAGTCCAAAACAAGGTTCACATATTTGCGGATAGATTCCATTGTCTCTGTTGCTTCTAGTCCTTTCCTACTTAAGCAAATACGACTGCGGAATATGTTGTTGTAGAGTCAACTGGAAATAAATATCTGAATTGATGAAGTCAATTAGAAAGCTCACGTATACACATACAATACAGAAGCCATAATCAGTTTATTAGTTAGTAATTGTGTTTATATTTTAACAAAATCTTATGTAGAAAGTTTCAGTAAATTTTAAATTTAGATATTTAGCTTCAACACTAAATATTTTGTAAATCTTTTAAAACTACTAACTTTTGTAACTATACTCCATTTTCTTTTTATTAATTATCTTTTGGTACACACATAGTGATTAGGGTCGTTGACCTATATTTTTATTGGTTAACACTATTAGTGATGAGTTAGAAGCTCACATCAAAGTTTACTTTTTTATTACCAAAAAAAACCGATTAAAATCAATATTAAAAAAGGAAAGGTGCATGTTTCACTTATAAACCTCAAGCTTGTTGATCAAAGAAGCTTAATTACTAAGATGGGTAACTAAGTGATCAGTTTCGAGTCAAAAGAACCGTAGGATGACCGCTGCTGCCGCCTGGGCGCCACCACATTAGGGGTTAAAGGTTTGATATATGTGACATGTCACAATCAACTAATAAATCAGAAAAAAAAATATTGCGAATAACACCTGTGGCAAGTTGCGAGTCAACCAAGTTTTAATCATTTTTAAGACTCAGAAGAGATATTTGTTTTCTTTCGCCAAAACCTCCACTCGTCACCATCGGGAAAAATATGTGAAGGGTTACGCTTACGGAGGAAGGAAAGATTTAGGTTAACTACAGGATCGGTCCCACTGTGAAGGGGTTTTTACGAGACATTTTTGAAGTTGATTGACTTTGAATGTAATATGAGCCGTTTGATGTTGGGTCCATGATGCAATCATTTCACTTTGGATATGCTCTTTTTTACGTGCATTACATTTTTACCAGAATTCTATCACAAGAAATGTGAATAAAGCTGATAGCACTTCAAGGGTATCTCACTCATGACATAACAGTATGACTTTGATCTTCTAACTTTTACAACTTTTAAAGCTGTACTACATTTTATTTCCAACCTCCACTTTATTGCTTTCACCTAATGAACTTGTTAGATATTAAGAAGAGGAGGAGGAGTAGTAGTAATAGTAGTAGTAGTAGTAGTAGTAGTAGTAAGACTTAAGTTTGATCACAGGAGAATGCACGGCTTTCTTAACAAATCCTGTCGTTTATATGCCATTAAATTATTATCTTTTCCACTTACATTTAAAGGTAGATTCAAAATATTGTTGAAAAAAAAAAGAAATCATCATGAACCGAGTTTGATATTTGTTATTTGACCAAATAATCACAATGTATCAAATTAATTATAGAAGGGGCCTAATGAAAAATATAGTACGACTAACGAAATTCCAACAAAATATATTTTGCAGGATCAAGTTTTGTAGGCAGATTAAGATGACTCATCAGTATAGTTCCCAACACCATTCATTTGAATTTGGACTCGTTGGCAGCTACTGCAGGATCCGTTTTACATTTATCCCTTGGCCTCCAATTAAAAAATAAATGCATAGCCCCAAAGGTAGATGTCCTGAAATTGAAACTTTCCAAGAAAGGATGTGAAACATCACGCCAAGTTTGTGTTAAGTGTCTACTCAGACTAGATTAAGACCAGAAAAAAAATTTCTGATTCACGAACTGGTACAGTGTTATACGCAGACAGCAAAGTAAGGAAATCAGTCCATACACAGACCATGGCTTGCGTTATATATTAATTGATGCACCGATTAAGGTGGGGTTTGCTTGTACACAAAATCATTGTCAATAAGTGGACGTATCAGTTATTGTTATAACCTAAGTTGTCACTTTGTAAGGCTCTGTCACATGGCGAAACGGAATAGCTCGTCGTGCCAAAGAAAGACACCCATTAGTTGCTTTTTCTTACTTATCAGACAGATAATGTTCTAGCAGTATTTGGCTTATCTGGTTCTCAGGACAGATACCTAGAATGAAACAATTGCTAACATCCCTGTAAGGAAATAGGACACACTAATTAGGAGGTCGTAGTCAGATTAACAAGTCATGATCCACGAGTCGGGTCAATATATTGCCATGATCGTTTACCACCAGCTGGCTGTTCTGAAGATGCTAGTTAATCAGAATTTAGTTAGGGAATGTTTGTTTTTATTTTTATTTTTTTTTAGTTTTTATTTTTTTCAGTTTTTAAAAATTATAAATATTAAATTTTGTTTTCTGTTTCTGTTTTTTTATAATTTGATTTACTATTATTTAATATATCATTTAATTATTTAAATTTTAATAAAAGTATGAATAATTTAATTCAACATTATATATTTAATAAATTAAAATTAATTATTAATAAAAATTATGAATAATTTAATGTTATCTAATTTTTATAATTAAATTATATGTGATTAAATTTTAATAATTATGAATAAATATAATTAAATTTAAAATATATAAATATTCAAATAAATTGATTTAATAATTAAAATATATTTCAAATAACTATTTATTATTTATTTTATTAAAATAACATAATATATTAAAATAAATATCATATAAGAGATTAAATAAATTTATTTAAGTAAAAATAATTTATCTTTAAGTTTTATCTAATATATAATTATTATTAGTGATAAAAATATAACTACATTAAAATTTACAACCAAACAGATTTTTATTTTTATTTAAAAGAAAAACAGAAACAAAAATTGAAAACGAAAACTAAAAACTACAACAGAAAAATAAAAGTAGAACCAAATGATCCCTTAGTTGATAAACCGCTATTTAATAGTGTTTTTATTATCCAAAAGTTTTGGCCTATGATACGAGCTCACCACAGCAACATCAGGAGCCCTCGGACAACAGTGCAGTGGTGGTGGCTCCAGTTGGTCTACGCAGGAGTTCGAGATTACGTCGATCTTCTACACGTTACGATGATTATATTTGAGGACGATTTAGTTTACTATTTTATGAGTATTGTTTTACTATTATATTATTATTACAGTGTAATACTATATAAACCGGGAACTCTATTATTTTGAGGCATAAGAAAAATATAACTCTATCATTCTTTGAAACCTAATTCTATATTCTATCATCCTCTGAATCCTAATTCTCTTTTTTTTTTCTTTCACCGACAGCTGTCCCGCTCTCCAAGCCGGCCTTGAGCGGTGGTTGAAGCTTCTTCAACCAACTCTTGATTCTGCTCTTATTAGCCTATTTAACAAGTAACCTTTTTTCTGAATTTGGATCAAAATTCTTTTATGAAAGAGAAATAAAATTTTGCCTGTATCTTTAATCTTTAGCTTATCTCCTAAAAATATGTATTTATCCAAACGATTCATTATTAGCAAGAATTGACGATGGAAGATTTTACTCCAATAAGATGCACATCATTATTCAACATAATTTTGGAAACATGTTCATGATTATATCAAACGATCAGATACAACAAAAGACTCCATTACTTTGATTCATTATACTATCTATGCATAAGGCTTAGGTTACTGTTTTGAGGAGGAGGCAAAATGTGAGTTAAAAAGCATATAAAATTTTTTATTTCGAATACAATTTTTTAATTATGTTCTATTAAATTTTATGTATACATTAAAAAAATGAATGAAAGCAGCGATGATAACACAATATCCAAAGTGGTCCTACACCACTGACACCACTCATTCTCAGGTAGTTAATTTCCCGACAAGACTTGGGCTTAGAGATTTATGGAATTCTAAAACGCAACAAGGCTTAAATCTGAAATGCCTGACTACATCAGTCTCCAGTAGTGGTTCCTGAAAAGAATTTATATTTCCAACAATTTTGCTGCTTGTCTTTTGCAAATTTCTCGTCGATAAAAATCGTACGAAGATTTTGAGTTTTTATCGAAACCCAAAAGAGGTAGGGAAATGAAAATTTCTTAATTACAAAATGGAGAAAATGAATAGCTTCGACTTCTTTTCAAGTGTTACTGTTCCCTCTGCAATTCTGATTTATTTTAAGCTAGAATGCCAACTATAAAATAATCCGCTGAGGGATGGCATTCATGCAGATACAGTGGATCAAAACAGTATAACACACTGCCTAAGGACAGATAAGACATTCTCTTTATCGCATTTTGTCCGTACATGCAAGTATCCTCGACGCACGCGAAACCTCAAGGCGAAAATTCTCCTCTCTTTCTTCCCAGTCGATTTGCGTCTACGAATCTTGGACGCCCAAATGAAAACCCTCCCTCAAATGCCTCAGAAATAAACAAATTTGACCTCCAATCTCAAAATTAAAACCATAGTATCTAAACGAGTATTAAGTATATGTCAAATTGTATATAATAGTACCTTGTATCCTATGAATGGACAAAAAATGTGTTATTGGCGAATCTCATACAATATTAAACTATATGCTTACACTCCTTTTAGCCACGTCAAATAACATTAAAATGGAGTTATATATAGGGCAGTGTGCTTACCATGCACTAACCTGTTATGAGTCTCTTAAAACTCCTTTGAAGTTAATACATAATTATTAATTAGCAAGTATATGTATGTATACAATATATATACATCTGTATCTTTAATTAAATTGTAAAAAGATAATTCTTGTTTGCCGTCAGTGTGAAAAAGAGAGAGAGAAATGGGCTTCCCCAGGCTTTTTTGACAAAGTCGCCGCAAACTATGTCCTAACCCACTTTCCCTCTATCTCATTACCAGATTTGCCCTTTTAAGGTAATGTCGAGGACTGTGTAGGGTCTTGCTTTGGCAATGTTGGGTCTAAATGTGGTTTGGTCGTCAACTGCGATCTATCGTGTCAATCTGATGATGGCCCCCACTAGTTTCTTTTTCTTCTACTTTTTTTTTATTATACATTTCAACGCGATCTTATAACTGGTAATTTTTAATGAAAAAGAGCTTTCCCTTTCTTATAAAGACGGTCCATCCTCCGACGGAAAGTATAGAAATTGTGTAACAGGATTTGCAAAGAGTTTTATATCACAAACTACTGTGTTAGTTTACTATCCTTTGTAATCTCCAAAAAAAAAAAAAAACGGTCGATCAAAAATCGATTAATAATTTATCCCCAACCAAAAGCTAAACTATATCTGAATACCAACTTAGAGGTTGACGTTAGTTTCTATAAAATACTGATTAGGACTTAGGAGCTACTGTTATTATTTTACGTTTGGACTCAACCCCTGAACACCAAACTTAGAAGTGGACGAATGTCATATAATACATTAGTTTCTATAAAATACGCTGATTAGGAGCTACTTTTATTATTTTACTTTTGGACTCAACCCCTGAGCCTAGTAGTCCTCATTTATAATTATTTCTTGACTCTAAAATCTACACAAAATTCTTGGAATTATCAATTGTTTCTAACAAAGTACAAGTGGGATTTGACTGAAATTAATAGGAGCTAACAGGAGTTAGTTTTGAATTTGATGATTAGGTATTGTAAGTGGTGAAAATAAATGGGCATTTTCATGAGGAAATCCAGCTTCTTCGATTGAGACGTATAATCATTTCCTCTAAAATAAATCGATTTTGGGGCTCCTGAGTCCTGACCAAGTCAGTTCAATTTCTTAGCTCTGGACAAAGCAGGTGTACTTATGTCTGCTTTCAAAGAAATCTATACTAAGAGAAAGTAATTTACCAAAAAAGAAGAATGAAATGCACACCCCTGATAAGAAGAGACAGAGAAAAATAAGTCTAGATTTGTCATAGAAAAGGATAGTAAGATAATTGATTTGTTGTAGAATATTATGATGCTTTTTATATACAGATTAAGGAATATTTACATGTATTCAATTGAAAATACTACCCTTTCTACTTTTACACATATCTTAAACATCATTCAATGCATTCATTAAAAGATTAATGCATAAAATACTACGTAAATAAAAATATTTGAATGAAAATGACACAGTGTAATTTTTGTGGGCATGAGTTCAAGTGTTTGAGACTAAACCTTTATGTGTTAGTTACATTAAAATCTTCGAGTCTTTATTCATGGAATTTTTTCTTGGCAAACTTACAAAACTAAATATCAAAGTGTTTTTTGGAGAAGCAAAGTAATAAAGTTAAATAGAGAAAATGCAATATTTTTTTTGAAAATTAGAAAATATCAAAGTGGTTTTTGGAGAACTGTAGTTAGAAAATGCAATATTTAATAAAAGATAATTAAAATAACCTTAATTTTGAAAACAATGAATGTTCGTATAGTGACTTGAGGTTGCATGTGATGAAAACAAGTGACATTATTTATGTAAAATGTTAAGAAACGTTTAGGTATTTGGTCTCTCTTCTGACCATATGCTCAAAGGGATTTGATCCATTTATATAACTTTACCTTATAGCTTTGGTTGTAATTTGTAAACTTGTGTTAAGTTTGAACCTTTCTCTCCGCAATGAAATGTTTATAAATTCAATCATAAGTTATCTCGACCTTACATTAAATTTGTTATAAGTTTAAAACTTTTATCTTGAGTTTGGTGACAAGACAGAAAAGACAACAATATATATAAGTGTGATGCATCCAATTACCCAGGTTCAACGAGAAAATTTTTCTTAGGTGAAAAGTTTTGGTGGGAGATGGAAACTCGAAATGTTCATACAAATCTATATCTTCGAGGTATATACATTGGCATGGTAATGAGTTGGACCTATCATTGATCCAATCCTTAGAATGTGTAGTTTAAGCTAGACTCAAAGCTTGAGTGGGCTTATGGTGCATGGATTACCCAAAATAATGTCATTTCAGGCTTAATTCTCTATAAACGTAGCCTAAAATGACTTCGTTTTAGGAAGTTTATCAAAAAACAATGTCATTTTAGACAGTTAATCAGGCCATTCATGTCAATCCATTAGGTCTAAGTTTGATCTAAACCTTTATCAAATCAAGCTTGATTTGTTGATTCTGAACCAGGTCAGGCCTGAGTCTAGTTTCCATCTCTATACATATGTGGTTCGCATACACACACTTAATTAACTTATTGTTTTACGACAAATCTATGACCTTTGTCTAACTTTCACAAAGCGGGAAGCCTTATGCACAAAGCACATTGACTGTCTATGACTCCAAGTAAACCAACTTTAGCAATTATTGTTTAGTACTAGCCTCATTACTTGGTATGTGATAAGGATCCCTTAATTTAAGATATTGTCTATTTATACTGGTTCATCAAGTAGTAGGAGCTCAAGCGTTAGGTATAAAAGTGAGTTGAGCATAAGGTCTAGATTAATAAGGCATAAACTTATAGTCATAGATGATGAGCTTGATAATAACGATGAATGGTTAGTTACTTTTGAGTTTGTATCTCACCTCATAGAAGACTTTGAGGTTAAAAAATAATTTATGTTTAGAGTGAACTTAAGGGATATGAGATTAGATTACAACATTCCATTGTACACTAAAATATGTAAATCACAAACCCATGAGAGGGCATGATTCTATATGTATGGAGAGGTGAGTATATATCATGATAAATTTAGATGTAACTTGAGGTTTTTACTTAATAATCTCTATGTCAATTTATTAGAGGAGATAAGTATGAACTTAAATCTACTATACCCTTATTTGTGGTGATTGACATTTGGCTTCTTAATAGTCTATCACTTAGTAAACATAAAGGCTAATATCAACTTATTCAAATTCCTACATCAATTGAAACTAGTGGGGAATTTTCTAAGGTGGCATAGTCTGAATTCCATACCTAGCATAAGCATCAAGGTGTGTAAACCTCCTAAAGGAACAAATGACTACAAGAAAAACTTCTTATTTCCTTTTATGAAGGAAAATAATGAATAGGGGTTTAGATTTGTATAAGGAGACCCTAACTTTGATTTTAATAATATGGATACATTTAGTTGCATATTATCCATCTAAGCAAAGACCCTAGTCAAATGAATTAAGTCCCTTTCTTTTCAAAGAGATGTAATCATTAAAGAGTTGTTGTAAGATGAAGTTCACAGTAAACATACTAATAAGTCTTTAATGATTATCTTCCTTATTAGTCTATGCAAATATGCCATACATATAAACTTATCATTATCTATATTGCAAAAGAATACAGATAATGATAAGTTTATATATATGGCATATAGATAATGATAAGAGATGAGAAGATAATAAGTAAAATTCTTTTAAGATAGGCTTTATAAAGGAGAAGATCACATACATGCTAGAGTCACATATTGCTCCAAGGTAGATAATAATTTATCTGGAGTTTCTATGGAGCATTTTCAATCTGTGGTCCCATCTTCATATTGCACAAGGGTAAGGCTCACATGGTCGAGGAGATCTTTTATCCTAAATGATCTATCAAGTTTATAAAATCATTGTTTCGGATTAATGGCATTAATCTAATTAGGTATTGAGTAGGATCGAGCTTTTGAGTGATGAGAGACACCTTAATAAGATTGAGTAAGAAGTGTTGCATTTATGAGCCTTACATGGCTTTAGACTGAATTCTACATAAACATTATTTTCTTTTAAAAAGTATGATGCTTATTTTTCATTCATAGGCAATAAGTACAACAACAGTCTAATAACAAACGTGTAGCCCTAGAGCTTGAAAATCTCAACCTTTCTCTTAATTATACCTAGAAGGACGATAAAATGATGGTTGTTAATCTAAGAGATAGTGACAAACAATCTTCAGAATAAATCAAAGGTCTATAGAGGTTGATTGAATACCTTAACTGCCAATTGACTGCCTCTGATAAAAATAAAAGGCCTCCTACATAAGGAAGAAATTTAAACAAGATATTTGTTCTTGGTGGATTCCAAGGCTAAAATAATCTTTTCAAGAGCATATATGAAAGCTTGCAATTGATTCATTGTCAGTGAAGGATTTATCTAAGAAACCCTTTATCAATGAATCTCAGTTGAGGTAGAAGAAGATGAATTTGTGGATTTATTAGAGAAATATAAATCAACTACCTACAATGCTAAAAATGATAGTGATGCAAGAAGTGAGAAAGATGAAGTTTCCTTTAAATATGTTGTGTAATGTTAAACGTTCTCTCTTACAATAAAAATCCATACTTTTAAGATCTGATGTAATTATCATAATCACATTATGGATTTGGTTTTTTCTTTACTCACTTTATTAGTGGCGAGAACTCTTATCTGGTGGTTTCATCAATTTGAAGTCTCATTCTTATTTTTAAACTTATCATTTAGCTTACCTTTTGGCATGTTGTTTCATCATACGTCAACTCAAGAGTCTGTTATCTCAAACATTATATAAATTTGAGAATATGTAGTGTTATATTGTGAGCTTTTTTTTCATAAGTTATGTAAATTAGGAAATATATTGATATGTTTATGTTGTGAGCATGTTGTTTCAATAGGTCATGTCTTTTTAGAAGCTCGTTAATCTATTATGTTTAAAATTTATTATTTTGTGAGGTTGTATAGATTTGAAAACTAAATAATATGTTATATTGTAAGTATGTTGTTTTGTAAGTTCTTTAGTATATTATTTTGACAATCTTCCTCTTTTAAGCTTGAGTTTATAGGTTGTTATCTTGTCATTTCTTTACCTGAAGTTTTATTACACTGTTATTTTAGTAGTTGTCTTAAAGATTGACCCAAGGTATCATTTCTAATACATCCGTGGGATAGGCTATCAAAATAGAAATATAAATATTAAAAAATAATCTTTTTGGTTTATAGCTTTATGGCTTTGTTTGATGCTAGCCATTTCATATATTGTCTCACTATAGACTTGTTTGTTTTATGATAGTTAATATGAACCTAAAATGTAATTAACACTTAAAAGATTAATTGATTATTTTATGCATATGGTGTAATATAGTATGCCCCTTTTATCTAGGAAAACTTAATAAAATGGTCTCAGATGTTGATTATTCCAAGTCTTAGAACTTTAGATTCATCTAAACATTCAAGTTTAAATATTTTAAACTTGACAACATTTCTCACTCTTTATGGGTCTATAAGGTAAAGACAAAATCATCTTACCTTATCAACTATATTCTAGATCTTTTGCTATTGAAAGCCCTAACTTGTTGTTAATAAGTTGTATTCTTTAAATTTACTTCATTTATTCACTCTTCAAGTAATTTTAACTCAACACTCAATAGTATGTCACTCTGATCTGGGATGTAAGCTTGATGTTTATTGATTTTCAATTTAATTAAGATTAGCGCTTTAACTTTGAAAGCTAAGCTAAAGATAGTTTTCCCTATACTTGTCCTCAAAGTTGTCTTATATCTTTAAAGGATATGTTATAGCTCATTTACCTAAACTCCTTTTTCCTAATCCACTTTTCCCTTTAGGCCCTATAATAAGATCTATTTCTGACTTTGATTAGGCTATTTGCCTGTGGGTGAGCTATTGATGTAAAGTTCTGTGTGATACCCTAAGATTTATAAAGTTTTCTAGAACTTGCATAAATCAATTGTGACCACATTATTTATCACAATTCTAATTCATTTCCATATATGCCATTATATAGTTTCTTAGATAACTCTTGACTATTTTTTTGTGATAGTTATGTATGATTCTACTTCCACTCATTGTTTAAAGTAATCCACCGTGACATGTATGGGCTTATGTTTCCTAATTGCTAGTTGAAAAGGCCTTAAGATATACACGATCCACTCTTTAAAAGGTTCAAAGATGATATATGTGAAAATTCTTTTATAAACTAGTAGTAGAAGCATGATTAACTATGACATTGATTATAGGTATTAGTGTATTCTATTGTATCCAACTCAAAGTTAGTAAAAAATAAGCTTTTTTATATCCTCTAAAAAAAAGTTGTGCCACCTTGATGAGTATCACATAATCTTCATGACAATATCCTAAAATCTCTATTTTTAAAGGAAGCAATGTATTTGAGGTAGGATTGTGTATAGGAGCATTTGTAAAGTTTCTTATTAATCACAATGAATTTCACAGACATTTATATAAATAACTTTGTCTCCTCATGCTTTGCACATGTTTCTCCTTTTTCTATGTAACATCTTAGTAGGATCCCCTAATATTTTGTTTACTCTTTCATATAGGGCTGGAAGTTTTCTTCATCTATTAGGGCCTTACTTTTAAGAAAGAGTCTTTTGACCATCTGTCTTTAACCCCTAATTTGGATAGGTAGTAAACAAGGTTGTTTTTTCTCTTGAAATGTGTTTAACTTAGACTCAAATTTCTTTTGTCATCATATGAGATAAGGAGAATTATCTATAATTGTTTATTCTTTTATCGTAGGAGACCTATTTAACTTATTATTACAAGTTAAGAGTTAGATTTGATTGTTATGACAAAGACTTGCAAATGTCTTGAAAATTTGAGTTAGTAAGTTAAGGCTTCATACACAACTTCATTGCTTGGTGCTTATAATTCTTATTTCAAATATTTTTATATCAATCTTATATGACACTCAAAGGACTATGCTAGCCCTACTTTTTGCTTCGTTAGATGATTTGTCAATATGCATTATCCAAATAGGCGGAAGTACCATTGCACTCAATTACATGTTATAATGTAAAAGGAACCTTTCTAATATAGGAAAATGTGCTTTTGCAGTTTATTTTAGACTTAGTTTTGGTGTTTAAAGGAAACCCCTTATGGTTCATTACTTCATTATAAACTTTTAACGTTTTTTCCTCTAACAAAGGTCAAAATATGCTTAAGTGGCATCCATATTTTACCAAGTGCAGGTGGTTACATATCAATATCCCTACTACCACATTGATGGAATTCTACAAGGTGAGACAAAAGGAGAAATTGAGTTATTTGAACATTTTAAGTTTAATATGAATATCTTTATTTAAAAGAATTAATTTCGACTGGCGAATAAACTAGTCTAAATATACTCCTATATAGATATATATGTATATAAACTTCTTAGTGAACCTTTTCAAATTACTAAATAGGATTACGCACTACTATCATTGACTTTTAACTTCAGCAGTTCTGATCACTCATCTTCCAATAATTTGCAATATTTAACTGCCAACACAATCCCAATTTTCATAACAACTAATTTGTACTCATTTAGCTATACACTAAAATGAAAAATACCAAACAATATAATACTACACAAAAAAGAGTAACAAACTCTTGTTAGGCCTGGCTAGTAAGAAGCACAACAATTCTCTTTCAAAAGGCTACCTCAAGGCAGATAACTACAAGTAAAACCTACTAAAACTGTTGTGATTTGATTTCATTAGAAAACTTCTATAATGCTTATAATATTTTAGTTAATGCATTTTTAGAAAGAGTTAAAGTCTCGTGTAAATTTACTAAGGACTTCTTATAAGAATGTACCTTGAACTAAATAAAAGATTAAATATGTTAAAATTTTGTAAAAGCGACATTTATTTAATTGATGGAGGTAAAAGGTGATTATATTTTCAATATCTAATTAATTATTTAATATTTAAAATTGAATAATCCAAAAACTTTTTGTTATGGGGATTTCATGTAAATATTTTATAATCTAAGCAAGATAAAGTTAGTTATAAAATACTTGCACTTTTTATAATCTTTTAGAGTGTGGGGTATACGACGGTAATTTGAGATGGAAAATATTGCAAGTATGACTCAAAAGGGTTTTGAGATTCGGACAGTTACATGTCAACCGACACTTAGCAGTTTGGACCCTGTCCTGTCATTGGCATCTGAAACCCCAAATGCCTTTTATCATGTGCTTTGGTGGGAGCACTCAATCTATTCCCAAGTAGTAGAAAATCACCTGTATCCCTTCTCATGGAATCCTTGGACTTTTTGTTGCTTGCCCTGCGTATCTCAGGACACAAAAAGGGTTGTAGAGTTCACAGTATTTTATAATTTCGTAGTCGAGTTCAGCTACTGGTGAGTTATAAGTAAATGGCGTGTTAACTGTATATTTGACTCAGAAACTAGATATTAATAAAATAGAAAGCCATACAAATATGTTATATACTAATTGCTTAAACCAAAAACATTAGCCTGATTTTACAACGCCTTCTTATACTGTAAAAAAAATGTTAATTAAATAATAATCAGTGAAATTAATGAAAAATATTGCATTATATATCTAAAGTATGCAAGAGGCCAGAATTTCCTATTTCAGGAATAAGAAAAGAGAACAAATTAAAAATGCATGTTAATTTCTAATGCTTCCATGGAACAAACATTCTTTTTTTTTTCTCAATCGATTTCTTGTCTCCATAATCTGCAAAGCATGTTCCTTCAGTATTGACGCATTAAATCCAAGTACCTATTACCTAATCCCAGTGCCTCTTAGTCAATCAAAACTTGGCCACAAATGCCAAGCCACTATTTACGGAATGGAATAGGACAAAGAGCATAAGGGAATCTGATATTTGGTCTGAATTGATCACAGCTGTGTGAATTTTGGGACTAAAATGTCAAATCTATCAACATCTGAACAACGTAAAAGAACTCCATCTGCACTCCATTACTACTCTTCAGTTTTCCCTCCCGGCAACGTGCAAGAAAGCGTCAAATTCTCGACCAGTACCTGAGACGAACGGGTCGGTCTTATTGATTTTAATTGTGGTAATTTCCGGACCCGGTACTTTCCTAATCTGCTCTATCTTCTTTTTAATCATGGATTCATGACATGATTCGGAACTAGTCGCATGATTTTTTGCTTTTAAGGGTGTGCTTATTTAGTAGGTATAAAAAAAGAGGAATAGGTATGAAATGATATATTGAGTTTGGTAAGGGAGTACGATTATAAAGTTATTATTTTGATTACTTATTTTTGGGTAATACTCCATTCCTCTCATAATTTAGAGGAATGAGTATCATTATTTTGTAAAGTGCCCCATTACGAATAACTTAGTAGTTCTCTTTTAAAAAATATTTTTAATACTAATCAATTAAAATATAATTTATTATAATATAATTAATTAAAATAATAATATTAATTAATTAATTACATTATAATTAATTACAATATAATTAATCAAAATATAATTCATTCATTCATTCATTAAAATATTGTAATTAATTAATTAAAATATAATTAATTAAATAAAATATAATTAATTAATTAGTTACAATATAATTAATTAAAATTAATTACAATATTTTAATTAATTAATATATTGTAAAAAATTTTGAGAAATAAAAACTTATTATATTTTAACTAATTAACTAATTATTAATTAATTAATTAATTACAATATAATTAATTACAATTAATTATAATATTTTAATTAATCAATATATTGTAACCATTATCAATGGTAATGATAATCATTCCTTTCTCTTAACCAACCATCATAATTATAATGATAATATTCATTCATATTTCTCACTATATTCATTCTCATTCATATTACCATTCTCCTGTACAAACCAACCGTCCCCTTAGGATTTTATGATGAGAAATTGGGCGGAATCTGATTTCTTATATAGTGAAATAATTACCAAACCAATTTATATGATATTTCAAAAGTCAAGATTACTTTAAATTTACGACATAATTAATATATAAAACATAATAAGGCATACATTTTAATTTGTATTTTATTGTGAAGCTTGGTATTTTTCTTGTCATTTCTTGATCTGTTTTTCAAAGTAGTTCATCTAAACTATTATAGTCACACAAGTGTCCGACTTCTAATAGTTGAAAAATTCTATAACTATTGCAGAAAAGGTTACGCAAGGAATATTAGCTCCTTTTAGGGCCTAAATGGAATTACAATAAGTTATGACTATTTTAGTAATTTGATTGAAATAAATCTTGTGGGAAAAAACTATCGACGACATTTTCGACAAAGCGTTGCTATTTTTTTTTCTACGAGCTACATGAGGAACTAAAACTAATAGACGACGATTTTAGAAATTATCACCAAAATTTTTTTTGGTACGCTTGCTTTTGGTGGCAAAAAATTATTAGCTACAAAACCGGTTTCGTAGCTAATAATTGTTTCTAACTTTTTCTGTGACGTAGCTAATTATTTTTAGCAACAAAAGCTTAGCGCAGCCAAAAAGAATTGGCGACAATTTGGTAGTTGTAGAAAAAATTATTTTGCTACACTTTTTTAAAACGTATCTAAAACTTATTAGCGGCGATTTGTAAAACATAGCCAAAGTTTTTAACTACGTTTTGAAAATTTTGATCATACACATTTTTCCTAAGGATTTTATCATGTTAATTATAATTATTGGTGACATTTTTAATCCATCTTATTGTATGTAATATATAGATTTTTTGTTATATAATTTATTATAAAAATTATAATAAAAATAATTAGAAATTATAAACAATTAAATATCATTAAATGTTATTGACAAACGTTTACAAAAATACTAATATACAAAATAAAAATTACAAATATTAGTTTAACGACTAAGAGTCATTTTCATCGTCACTACTACTTACATAATTTGGGCAAATTATTTATTTGACAATCTTTACAAGCTTAGCCAACTTTTGTTCAGTACCTTGTAAGTTTTGTTAATTACGTTGTAACTTTTCTTCATTATGTTCTAATTGAGCCTTAAGCGACTGATTCTCCTCTTGAAGATGGTCACATATGTTGGTGTTGATGATGATGAAGCAGTCGACTTAGGCCCAAACCTAAGACCTTTGATGTAACGTATCTTATATCTATTACGTTGTTGCAAATATCATCTACATTAGACTCATTTTCCTCAAACATTGATGTTTGCAACAACTCCTACATCTTATTCTAAAAATTAAAAAATAAAATCAAAATGAAATTTAAATATTATTAGTTAGTACTATAAAAATAAATAAACTTAACATTTTAACAAAATTTTGTATTTACATAATTATTATACGCTTCTTGAGACATCCATCATTCACCTTCCTTATAGTGTGTTAGGTTTTAGAGTATGATCTTATCACACTCTTCTTCATGTAGTTCCTTCTGTCTCTATTTTATGAAAAAAAAAGTTGAAAAAGCAATAAATAATATGGTATGGACTAATATAATTATAGCTTATAAACAAAGAACTTACATATTCATTTCGCACGAAAGCAAATGATTTGGAGCCTTGGTTACGAGGAGTTTTCTTTTTTCCTCTGATAACCTAGGTCTTCTTACACTTTTCCTAAATAAAGAAAAGAAATAATCATTAAGTTGTGCAAGAAGATTAATAGAAGCAAATGTGAAGAGAAAGAAAATAGACCTTAACATTGGCAGAGGCCTAATAATTACACATATTGCTCCAATTTTCTTCAGACATCCATTTGGGAACATGTTTCGGAGCCTCCTCATCTGAAGGAAAAGATTTGCAATATTTATGTAGTTGGTAACAACGATCCTTGGCCTTTTGTTTTAAAAGTGAAGTGACATAATTTGAGACATCAAGATTGTTGATATCGACGATATTCTACTTCATCTATGAACAATAATTAGAATTACAATCAATCTTTAAATAAGTGAAACAATGTTGCATATAATTAAATAAATAGAAATTTTACTGAAAATTTGTTCAAAGCATTATGTAGCAAGTTGTCTTTCTTCAACTGCTTGGCATGCATAAGGAATCAATTATGACAATTATACCTAACTCACTAGAAAATTTATCGATTGAATCTTGTCTACAGGACGTCTTTGTGAAGCATCAATATGAGCAGACAATTTGTTGTTCATTTCAACATTTATGCGTTGCAACTCATAACCTTTAGCTATACCTCTACCTCTTTTTCTGGTAGCAGTAATGAAACTTGACAATAAATGAAAAATGATAAGAAAATACACATAAAATATATAAATATATATTTGAGCATAAGTCTAATTTTAGGTGTTAAAGATTAACACACCTGTAGATCCTTCAGTACTAGTTAAGGCAAATGGAGGTTGTTGCTGAGTGGGTTTATTGATGGATGAGTTCGGTTATTATTGTTAGGCAGAATCTAGTTAGTGCGGTTATTGTGTGGGAGGATTTGATTGATGTGGCTGTTGTTGACTAGGGATAACTTCAATAGTTGCCACCTTCTTTCCTTTGTTTCTACCAAGTCGTTATATTGGATAACTATAACTTAAATATCAAGATTAAGCATAAACATAAGTTAAACATAACCCAAACATCAACACTCATAGGAGCTGCATCACATATTTCTAGCCTATATACCATGCTAGGGTTTATTATGTAAAGAATCATCCATAATTATATGTGAATTTCTAATGTTACTACTTCTTGATTAATCACTACAAGTTCATAACCTAAGTTTGAATTCAAACACATATTATGGTACGTGGCATTATTACATCACATGAATTAAGAAAGCAAGTTCTTGCTGTGACTCCTAAGCTCATGGAATATTTCACTGATAAGCCTCATGGGAGTGACATTATGGGTTTCTAGCCCATATACCATCCTAGGGGTTTATTATGCAAAGGATTATCCATAATTATCAAACTCATGAAAAAATTATAGTAAATACTTATGTTATTCATATCTCGATTTTATGCAATGATTACAAGAATATTGCAAACTAAAACATAAAACCCCTAGGCGTCCTTTGAATTCACACAAAACACTTCACACAAATAGGGGTACTATTAAACTAGAGCATATGATACACAATAGTTAAACGACTTATTTGAACGGACAGACAACCGTAAAATACAAAGAAGAAGGACGAAATTGGACGCTTATCGACCCTCTTTAACACAAAACAGGGCCTGCGAAAGTATACCAATGCCAGGAGAAATTTTGTGTCTTAAAGAAAACATTTTAGTGATAATCTTATACAAAATATTGCAACTTATGATATATCTAAAGTCTTGCATGGTTAAGGGGCTGTATTCATTTGATGTAAGGCATATAAATGTCTTATTAAATGCATTAACTTAGAGGTTGTTTGTTTTAATTTTTTTGAGTTTTTTTATTGTTGTTTTTGTAAAATAAGAAACTAACGCTATAATTGTGTTTGGTTAAACTTGTTTTGATATTTCATTTTTAAAAATAAAAAACGGCAACCATTTTACAAAAATGTAAAAATCATGTTTCGTATTTTTAAAACCATTTTTTCACGAAAACAAATCTCTCCCTTTGTGTTGACTTTATCTTTTGCGTCTTCATCGGTGTTGCGATATCTCTGTGATTTCTCCAGGTTTATTTCATATTTGTTGGTTGCTACGATTTTTGCAGGTTTGTTTTATCTGTTGCTTGTGTGTGTTTTCTTATCTATTGCTTGACTTGCTATTGTTGTTACTTGCGTTCATCGACTTCTCTTGTTTCTCTTGTCTATATCATCAGAGCCATCATACTTCTTGTGATCATAAATACTACATGTTTGCTCCTCGTTTTCTCTTTGTGTTATTTGATTTGAGCTCCATTTTTCAAGTTTCTTCCGAATAGTTGACAATGCCTTTGCTGTCAACATTTTCCTAACTTCAATAGCAGTTAAATCTCTCTCTAAGCTGAGCATATTCTTGACAAGTAGTAGGGTCAATCATATTAGTTTGGTAATAAAAAAACAAAATAGAGAAACTAGGGCATGATGGGTGTCACTTTGATTTGCATTTTGATGAATAACAATATGACTAGTTTCAGTTTTAAGAAAGTTGAGACGTGAAAAGGAAGAGAGATATGCAGAAAACTTCAGTGTTATATATGTAGCCATACTTACTAAAATGTCTTTGACAGAAAAGTTGAAAAATTGACTAATTACAAGAATTGACAGACCATGTGTAGAATTATGTCAAAGTTGGAAGAGAACAGAGTTCTCTGCTTTGAGCATAAGCTTCAGCATTTTTTTTGTGATGATAAAAAAGATGATGCACTCTCATTCTGTAAGCTTCCTCTGAACAACAAATTTTCTAATTGGAACGAGTTCTCTGATAATTACCACAGCTCTTTGTTTGATCCTGACGTGTTTGAGTTCTTCAGTTAAGACTTCACCTCCTCTATTAAACCTACCGATAACTTCATCTTTTGTGGCAAGTTGATATTTTATAAAGAAGCAACATAGAATCATGAACAAGAAGTGAAAACAATATTTGGAATAACATTATTAAAATTAAATCTTGACATTTATAAAAGATTAGAAATGTTTATGGCCACAAATGCAGGGCCATTTTTTTCTCAGGAAGATGTGGTCATAATCATATTCCTCACTTAAAGAGTCATTTTAATGTGGTAACAACTAATGGGGCATAAAATGGAGCTTATTTCACTGACAACACGCCCCTTTTTATATCCAAACTTACATCAAGTCGATAGAGAAACACATATGGGTAAACTGTGATAGACATTCACTAGTTTCAAGATGTTCAAATGGATAAGATAAAATAATGGAGAAAGGTGCTCAGATAATGGTCCTTTACTACCACAGTCCACGATGCATAGTGTGTCTCTTAAGTATAGTAAGTAATTTAAATTTGGTCTATTATAATTTAAAATAAATGATTTAAGTTTATTTAATTAATTTTAAGTGGATTTAATTTTTAAGGATTAGTTTAAATTCCAATATAAAGAAAAAAAAACAACTTACGAGCTAGGGATCATTTTGTCTGAAAAGTAAGTTCAGACACCAACTGCACGAACATGTTGTCTTCTTAAACACTTCACATAACCAATATGTTGTTTTAAAGGTAGTGGAGTTTAACTCCATCTTGTATTGTATGAACAATGTATTGTATTGTATGGTGTATTCCCCACAGAAGCATCCAAAAATAGGCTACGCACTTCCTTAGTTGGAGTCCTCCATAGATAGCTCCAAAGATAGGGCTCCTCTTGCTCACCAAAATTTTTGTTAGGCCTTTATTTATTTTTCATTTCCATGCACTTGTATGTAGTTGAACATTTAATATGGTTGTCTTATGTTTATTTTGAACCATGTTTATTATTTAATATTTTTTAGAAATTGTTGTGGTTGTCTTATGTTTATTTTGAACCATTTTTAGCATTTAATACTTTGTAGAAATTGTTATAATTCATGTCACTTATATGTGATTACATTTAGTGATGGAAGGTTTGAACAATATGAATGATTCCAATGATTGTGTGGAAATAAATGAAAAAGATGAGGGTATGGAATGATACCATAGAGATGTATTTAATCTCCTTGATGGTTGAAGAAGTGAAGAAGGAAAATCGAATGACTACTACATTTTTCAAATCTGGTTAGGAAAAAATTAAGAAAGGGCTTCGAACAAAATTCAATAAGGAGTATATTGATATTCAATTGAAGAATAAGTATAATAGATTAAGGGCTAATGTCACACCCCATTACTATAAATTATATACCGGAACACCCTGTGGACATTCTAATATATAATCTATAATAATGGTGTCTTAACTATCTCACCTTCACTTTATAACATGGCAATATATCCAGCTTAGTCATGGCATCAACTATTGTACATAAAAGTCACCAAAATTTCAAAATTAACAAACTGTATTCCTCTTTTTATTTCATAAACAAAAACCGAATTTACAATGTAGCTTTTAAAATCCATATATGTACATTGAAAGTTTCTAGTATCATTAGAGTACGTACTTTATCAAGCCTAATACAAATACGCTATATGAAAGAGGAAATATATACAAAATATCTATCTAAACTCTTCAGTCTCAGCTGATCGACCTTTGAGCCATTTCTTCTTCACAAAAGTACAAGAATTATGCTTCTTGTAGTCTCTCAGTAGCTAATGTCCTCTCTCGGTCCTGAAATGTCAACGTGCAATTTTGAGTGAGTTTGCGAACTCAATGAGATAACCATCATCAATGGTTCACTCAATTCATGTAACACCTTATCACACGTAACAAATATTTCACATCTTTGCATTTTGCAAGAAATATCACATATCATATTTTCATTCAAATACAAGGTACCAATACACTTTCATCAGTCAAACATATGTATGAAAATGTATATGCAATGCTCGTGAGACTCACTTTCACTTGTTATTGTTGTTGTTGTGACCGAGTGCCTTTTTACTAGCTCATATTCCTTAGTGGATACCGAGCTGTATCAAATAATGTCCCATATCCCTTAGTGGATATCGGGTACTTTCACAACTGAGCCTGAGGCTCTAATCACAGTATGAGCTTTAAGCTCTTTATACTGGCAACTCCGGTCACAACTGCCTTTATCTTTCATGCATTTATGTAATGGAATGCTTCACATTCATATATATACAATTAGTCACCTGATCTTAGTTTCACTTTCACATTCACATTAATCATCGGACCTTAGTCCGACATTCAATAATAATGTTGAGTATCACTTATTTATTCAAATTCACATACAAGGAGCACTTCAATATTATAATCATCAAATCAGAATCTTCTAACCTTCATGTCCGAAATTAGTATAATCAATCACACATTCATAAGAGAATTCAATCATAATCAAACAACTAATAATTGAGTGAGACCATCTAGGTTACTCACAGTTTGCTCCCGAATCTATTGCCTCGAAGTTCTGACAATATCAGAAGCGGTCGCTCTACTTGTTCTTCTATATGCAATCATATACAAAATTTACACATTCAAATAAATAATCAACCATAAGCACATTCATGAATGTATCATGTATTATGCATGTTCAATGACAATTTCTCGGATATGTTTCTTTAATACACTTTATAAGCAATTTCAACACCTTCCAAACATTCTTTAATCTCAAAAACTCTTTACTCTCTTTAATCCCTTCATTCAACATCAATTAAAATCATTTAAG
>JAOTAY010000003.1:13761021-13771777 GCA_025629805.1 Erythroxylum baracoense | reverse complement strand
GAACTCATCAGCCAATTCTGACTCTAAAGTCCTCAAACAATTAACTTTCATTTCGTGTTTCAATCCCGCTGGTATTCTGAACCAGTTTCAATTCGGGACTTATCCCATTTGATTGGCATACCTTAAATTCATAAAAAAATTTCAGGGATATAGTAGACACCTGTATCTACAACTTCTAAGTTTTAAGTTTCTACAAATTCACACGTTAAGCAGCTCAAAAAAAATGTATAAGGAGGACCTACGAATCTACCTCCCTTGGCAGCTTTGAACTCCAAAACCTTAGGTTTTGGTTTAGCCCCAAATCACCATAACAATGAAAATTTCCTCATATTAATTTGTCATTAGACATAAAAGAATAAGAATCCATCACCAAAATCATCAAACCCAAAAATTTCATCAAATAGGTTTCATAGCCATGGAAAAAAAATGAGAAACTAATTTCCAGTCGGTAGAATCAAGTGTCGGGATCGAGGCTTATTGTTTTGTATTGACTGATCGGCTTGATTCTCCTTCACATTCTTGTTACAAAGCTTGAAAATTTTGAGAGAAAGCTTCCATGGTGACTTCTCGTAAGTGAGGGAGGAGGAGAAAGACAAGTTTTTGTCTTATTTGTAGTTAGCTTCTTTTATAAGCCACTTTGTTCATTATTTACAAAGATGCCCCTCTTGTACTGGTTCTTTCAAAATCTGCTCGTACAATTTCCTGTGACAATCGAAAAAGTGCCAAACATCATTAATTTGATGTCACTAAAAATTATAATTCACTGTCCTGGTTTTAATGACATTAGCCTATGTTGTACCGGGTAAGTCAGATACCGGGTGTTTCAAACATGCATGTTACATGAGACATTCATAAATGTATTTATGACTGATAATGCACATGAGTGACGTACAAATGTATTTGATTGTATATAGAAGAGCAAGTAGAGCGACCACTTCCAGATATTGCTGGAACTTCCAGGCATTAAGCAAAAAGGGAGCAAGAGTGAGTAACCTAGACGGGCTCACTCGATAAATTGTTTGTTTTGATTATGCTTGAATTATCTTATAAATGTGTGTTTGATTATACTGATTCTGGACATGAAGATCCGAAGATTCTGATTTGATGAATGTGATATTGAAGTGCTCCTTGTATGTGAATTGGATGAAATAAATATTATTCAACAATCTTGTTGAATGCCGGACCAGGGTCTGATGATAAATGTGTTCAGAATGTGAATGTGAAATCATGTCATTGATTGAGAATATGAAAAAGTGAAGCATTCCATTACATGAATGCATAAAAGATAAAGGCATTTGTAACCTGAGTCGCCAGTGTAAAGAGCTTAAAGCTCATACTGTGATCAGAGTCTCAGGCTCAGTTGTGAAAGTACCCGGTATCTACTAAGGGGTATGGGACATTATCTGATACAACTCAATATCCACGAGAGACATAGGTTAGTAAAAAGGCACTTGGTCACAACAACAACAATAATAAATGAAAGTGAGTCTCACGAGTATTGCATATACATTTTAATATGTGTGTTTGATTGATTAAAATGTTGGTACCTTGTATTTGAATGAGAATGTGATATGTGATGTTTCTTGCAAAATGAAAAGATGTGAATTATATGTTACGTGTGATGAGGTGTTGTATGAATTGAGTGAATCATCGATGATGGTTTTCTCATTAAGTTCGCAAAACTCACCAAAATTGCATCGTTGATTTTTTAGGATTAAGACATGACATTAGCTACTGAGAGATCCTACAAGAAAATAATTTTATACTTTTATGAAGAAGAAATAGCTCAAAAGTTGGTCAGTTGAGACTGAAGGAGTAATTAGTAGTTTTGTTCAATTCCTCTTTCAAGCAGTATGTTTTGTATATGATTTTGACATTATATATATTTAGATAGTTTTGTAAAGTTATAATGTAAGTTTGGTTTTTATACAATGAAATGAGGAATGTAGTTTGCTTTTTTTAATTTGGTGAATTTAATGTATACTAGTTGATGCCATGACTAAGTTCGACAAGTTGCCATGGTATAAAGTGAAGGTGAGATAGTTAACTCGCCATTATTATAGATTATATACTAGAATGTCCACAATGTGTTCCAGTATGTAATATATAATATTGGGGTGTTACAGGTTAACATTTTTGTGTATGATTTTTCGTATAATTCAATCATTTCATCATATTATATTCCAATTAAATATAGAACATGAAATTAATGCTACTTTATTTGAGTGCAATCATGTTAGTTCTTTACCATTATTAATTGGTTCAATTAATGATAATTAAAAACTATTTTCAAAGCATCATTTCACCTTGGCTAAGGATTTTTTAAATTGATACTAATCGAGAATAACAGAACATTCTCCCTAATCATTTTAGGGTGATAATCTTATATTGATTATTCAATTATCTTCTATAGTTCATACTACATCCAACAACTACTGATTGACCTATTATTGATTATAATAGGTGATAAGTTGTATCAAAATATAAAAATCCTTATAGAGATGCTTTAGTGATTTCAAGTCAAAAGATCACTTATATAATCATTACAATGAAAATTTCTATAGGCATATAAGTAATTGTCTAAATAGAACTCTTATATCGAGCCTGTTTAGTGAAAATGTTCTCTAATATGCACCCTCATGTTATTTTAAGTATTTCCATACTTTAGTATGTGAAATCGACTGCTTCTTTCATAAGGAAGAAGCCTGATATGTGCTAGTATTTTTACCTTCTATTAATGTCTAGTCTCAATAGAATAATGACTAAAAACAACTTAGAGATAGTACATTATAAAATATAAATCTCATAATTATGATCTCATCATAATTTCATTTATACCTTATAGGGTTAATTACAAAAAATCCCAAACTTTACGCAATTTTGCAATTATAGCTTGAACTTTAAAAAGTGACAATAAAATGCTCAAACTTTTAGTTTTTTTTATAATTCTAGCCTATCGTTAGTGTATCCGTTATCTTTGCTGATGTAACTTGCCACATGTTTCTAGAAACCTTAATTAATAAAACAAGTCAACCTTAATTAACACTAGTGATTAAGATTAATGAAACAACATTGTTTTATGACATAACTAAAACTATGTCGTTTCAACAAGATTAAATCCCTAATTTATCGATCCCATACCTTGGTAACTTGACCAGCTCGGAAAAGAAGATCACCTTTGATGGTTAGCCTTAATTAGGAAGCATCTAGAGACTCTTTCAAACGGGGAGGGTTTATTTACCTTGTTTATAAAATGCCACCGTAGATTAACTTGTTTGTTGCTTACAACAATGTTGTTTTTTATTGCTTTTGTTTAGTAGTTGTGGTTTTACGTTGTCATTTGATAATGCTTAATGTAGGAAAGGTGTTTTTCTCTCCAAAGGTTGTACTTTAATTCTTATTAATTCAACTTTTTAATTTTCGAAAAAAGAATTGCCACCTAGTAGATATATGGTCACATAAGATGTGATTGATAAAGTCATTATCTACTTAATTTAAGTTAGTTGATTTGTTGAGCAAACTCAAAATTAACTAAATTTGATACTAAGATCCTAGCCCATTACAGATATTATAGGAATATTTTTAGAATAATAGCAAGGGCTATTATTTCGAATAAAATAATGCGAATAATCAAATAAATGATTGAAATCATATCTTATTTGATTGACATGACACATAACCAATTGCCTGCACTTTTACATTTATTTTATTATGAGTAGAAATTATCTTTTTATTATAAAAAATACTAATTTTTAATTAATCAAATTTCTTAAGCATAGGTTAGGTTTAAGAAGAGTTCTCAAAGTTAGAAAAGAAAATCGTATGTCCATCATGTAATATTGCTATTAAACCTTGTTAAGAACTTAGTGACAAAGTTTAAGAGATATATCAATATCATATGAGTGACAAATGAAATATTTTGAGTTAACTAATGTGTAATAAACTTTAATAGCAACATGTAAGATGGATGTCAATATCATAATAGCATAACATAAGTAGTTGCATTTATTAGAACTGAAAAGTAAAATACTTTGATGGAATTGTTTTACTCAATTTAGCATTTAAAAGCACAAGTAAGGACTACAATTAAGGCATTTGCTATAGCATAATAATAGTTGTCATTAGAAGAAGATAGTTGCATGAATTTTCTTGTGAATACAAGATCTGATGGAGATCATATATATTTCTAAATCATATTTTTTTAGTATATGATATTAAACTTGGATTCAACATTAATAAAATGATCAAGGCATGATAAAAAATAGATTATTGAGTAAAAGTAGGTAATCTAAATTTATGTAAATAGTTTATATGTGTTGTATCAAAGAATATTTATGTTTAACATAAGTGACAAAGAATGAAAAGTTAGATAATTAAGACTATCATTTTATGTCGTATTGGTTAAATTAACATAATCATAATTATAAAGTTGCAACTAAGGATAAATGTATAATTTGAATATGAATTATATGAAACTTGTGAAACTTATTAGATTAAAAACTAACCAAATAAAATTTTAGTGAAAGGACGATTATATTATTAAATTGTTAAATCTCATAGATATGATGTATTAGATATAATAATAATAATTTAAAAAGGATGAATAATTGTATTTTATTATATTTACTAATGACTTTACATGATAAATCTCCATGTATTAAGATCAATGTTAAAATTTTCTCTATTATTTATAGGAAATGAAATTCTGTAGTAATTCTTCATGCAGTTTCTGAAGTTAAGGACTGAGCTAGGAGAAAATTTCAAATGCAAGATAGGAAATGGGGATGTTGCTTCTCTCTACTTTGACGATTGGAGTAGGTTTGGTATATTAGGCAACACTCTTCAAATGTCTTTACTAAGTAATAGATATCATACACATTCAAAAGTTAAAATGATGGTTAATCATAATCAATGGTATGGAGCCCTTAGTGAATTGAAGGTTTTCTTACCAAGTTATGACCCAAAAAAAAGGAGGAGGGATAAATATGTATGGTTAGGCCAATCATCTGGTAAATACACTAATGATTTAGCTAAAGATGTGCCTAGAGATATAATCGTAGACATAGAAGGATGGAAAGTGGTATGGAGTAAGAACTTAACGCCTAAAGTATCCTTCTTTCTACTACTACTAGTTAAAAAGATAATTCATACCCTACATAAAATCAACTTTCTTAATATTAGCAAGTCTTGTTTGTTATATAAGGAGGAACCTGAATCTGTTGAGCATTTATTATTCAAATGCAAAGTCTTTAAGGAAGTTTAGAAAGTGATCATTGACTTATACCAGCTTAACAGGCAGGGCCAATGCTATAATAACTTTCTGAGATGGTTGCAAGGAAATGGAAGAATAATTAAGGGATATATAGCACTAACAAAGATTATTTTTGGCTTATGTACATCTTATTTATGGAAAGAGAGGAATAATAGATGTTTTGAAAGGACTTGGAGAAATTTGGTTCAAATAAGTAAAGAAACAATTGCTTGTGAGTAAGAAAATTAAAATTTGTGGTTACAATATAATTCATACATGGAGGTTATAGTAGAAAGTCATATAATTAGGGTATAGGACACCAACAATTAAGGAGGACTTTGAAGCACTTTGAAAGATTAAAGAAGCAGGTTAACACTGATTGCCTTTTCCATCTATATAGCTAAAGATGAGTTTCACCCTTAGGTTTTTTTGCATATAGCTCTCAAAGTGATATAAGTTATGTATGATAGCTTTGTTGGTTGTTTATACGACATACTAAAGTAGTTAATATGATCCTTTAGTTCGGTTTTATTTTATCAGCCCTAATTCTAGTTATGTGTAAAACTTTGCTAGCCTTATAGTCTTATTAATGCACTCATTTTCCTTTTCAAAAAAAAATTGAGATTCTCTAATGAATACCTCCATAATTAAACTATATTATATATATCTTTGTGTAAAGCGGAATATACAATATAGAATATTGTATAATGTAATATTTATTTTTTTTCTATAGCTATTCCTACTATAATAACTTGCCTTTAATGGATCTAACTAAATAAATTAGTAAGATTCTATACTAGATATAGAATGGTAAGACTTTAAAAGAGTCACAGTTAATGATTTTGGGATGTGATGCTTAGTTGAAACATATATTATCTAATAAGTTTAGAGCTAAATCAAGTTATACAAAGTTATAAGATATCTAAAGGTTCGATATAACCTTACAAATTATATTGAATAAAATGATTATTTTAATGCATATTTATAAGAGAACGGTTCTCAAGATAAGTAGTGGAAGTAAGATAAAGTTTAAAAGGGTTCAAATCTTATCACAATACATCCAATTAGAATTAGTGCCTTTGTTGATGCATTTAATTTATACTTAAAAGGTTACAAGCGATGAATTCAAAGAGCCAATTTTGGGGATAATGATTTATGTCTGCAAGAAGGTTAGTGAGAATATAGTTATACTCTTTAATGAGAGTGTGTAGAGACATACTACTCATAGAGAATAATAGTTTACATTTTAATTGTTGAAGATATAATAGTTTAAACACATACCTTATTGGATATGAAAGGGTAATAACTAAATTTTGGGAATTAGATTTATAAAGATAGATAAGGAAATTGTTTACTTACTATAGATAAGGAAATTGTTTACTTACATAGATTAATATATTAAAGGTATTTAGTATTTGAGATATACTTAAAAAGTATTAAAGATATTCATTATTCTATCTATGAGTTGATATTTGAGTTTAAATACATATGGATATTAACCTCAATTTGATAGAATTAAGTCATAATTAAGGTATATTTTACTTAGAGTAATATTATTTTGAGTATTAAAAGTTTCACTATAGCATCAATTGCTTGTCAAGGCATAATACATTTTTTGTTAAGAAAAAATGATTATTTGGTCAAAATTTTATTTAATGAATTTGTTATAGTTTCTTCCATTATTAAAATAGTAATGAGCTGTAAAAAATTAGAGTCATTAGGTATGTGAAAGGAACTAAGTTCTTATCAAAGATTCAAGTATATATTTAGGCAGTTTCTCTTAATTATGATAATAATTAAGATGAAAGTTGTAAGATTTAAGTTCTTACTATAGAGAATCTTGTAGGATTATCTTATTAAGCCACAGTTACAATAATAGCACAATTATCATATGCTTAAGCAATTAGCTAATTGTAACTTTTGTGATATAATTGTTAGCCATTCTTTATCTTATACCTATTTGTTTAATTAACTGATGTATATGCTAAAGTTCATAAGATAAATGTATAAGCAAATAAAATTATGATAAGATCATAATTATAAGATTCATGTTGCATTGATATATTATCCTTAAATTTTTCTTAATCGTTATTCTATTGAGATTAGATATTAATCGAGCATAAAGACTAACACACATCTTTTTTTTTTCTTATGAAGGATGTAGTCGATTTTATACACTAAGGCATAGAGATAGTTAGACAAACTTGTGGGTACTTTTTAGGGAACAAATTATATGAACTGACTCGATATGAGAATTTCATTTGAAACATTACTTATATGTCTATGTAAATTTGCATTGTGATATATGTATAAATGATCCTTTAACTAAAGATCTCTAAAGTGTCTCATATAGGAATTATTACAATTTGATCCTTTTTACAACCTACTATACTCAAGGGAGCTCAGTGGGTAGAATTAGATATAATATGGACTATACATAGATTATTGAGTGATCAACATATGATTCATCATTCTAAAGTGATTAAAAAGAATATTTTATTGTTCTTAATTAGTATTTATTCGAGAAATGATACTTTGAAAATAGTTTTTAAATGTTATTAATAGTTTATCAATTATTAATTGTAAAGAACTAATATGATTGAATTCAAACAAAATAGACATTAGTTTCGTATTCTTATAATATTATATGATTAAAGGATTATAATATATGAAAAAATAAGGTTAGTAAAAACTATTTTGAAATTTCTAATATTTTGGTGACCATGATAGTTACTAAACATCTATTTTAATATATAAATATAAATTATCTAATTAAAAATTAAAGATAAATTAAAGAAACCAATTTATTTAATCATAAATATGAGGACTAAAATTGAATAAACATCATTTATATGCTCCATATTTAATCAGAATTTTGTATGATAAAAGAATTTGATTATACGAAAAAAATTTTATACTAAAAGATTAGTTAAAATCACTTTAACATTATTAATATTTGGATAGTCATGATAATTACTAAACATCAATTTTAATCTATAGATATAAATAATTTAATTAAAAATAAAAATAAATTAAAGAAATTAAATTTATGTAATCCTAAATATGATTTAATGTTATGCTTTATATTTATTATCAAAATATCAAAGAACCTAATAAGTCATACACAAAAATAGTTAAAAAAATAATTTAATCAGATTGAACTTAATTATAAAATTTAATAAACTCTAAAATCAAATTTAAGATATTAAATAAATATGAATTAATATTAGATAATGAATATTATTTAAAATGGATTAGTATTTAAATAAAATTAATTAAAATTAAATTATCAAAAAGTCCAAATTCTATTATAACTTATCGATTGAAAGGAAACGCCAAAAAAAAAAGTTCAAACTTTACAATAAAAATCAATTTAAAGGAAATGTAAAAAATGATCAAACTTTACAATAAAGTACAAACATGTAACTCATGCTTTATTATATTTTTATTATATTTTTACGCATTAAATCATACTACATAATCTAAAATAGCTTTAACTTTGGATAAATCAAACCAAACTTTTCATTTTTTTTCCACTACATGTCGGACCACATCCCCACTAGATTTCCCAACAATAACTTCTATACCAATATGGGCTAAATTTTCTCGAATACCAGCCTATGCGAATAAAATGTTTGCTGGAACATAAACTAATAATAAAATGTTAATATTTTTGGAACGCTGTTTAAGTCAGCACCTGTTACTAGGAGATGGCTGACTGATCCTTAAATCATCATAAACAAGCATCATCTTAAGGCAATAAGCAAAGCATATTCATCAATTCAGTCAACTACACAAGGATCAACTGGATTGTGCGTTGAATCAATACTTTAAAGTATTTAGCATAAAACTACGTTTAAGAGTTTAGTGCAGAACCAAACTTGGCAAGCAGAGTCTTGCAACCAGTCCTACTTAACCAAAATAATATTAACTGATTAAGATATTTGGACATTCTTGATTAAAGAATGGAAAAGCACAATTGGCATTTCGAGTGCCTGGATAGATATAGGTCAACAGCCTTAAATGACGAGACATTACCTCGGCAACAGAAATCAATATATATTTACTTGGGGCGCAAATCTTACACAGAAATCATAAAAACGAAGGGTTTGTTTTGATTGATCGCCACCAGTAGTTCTATTAGATGTCGTTTTTATATATAATTGTTCCTAAATTACGTCATATTAATAACTTACATTTACAAGTAAACAACTCAAAGCAAATCGATTCCTTGTCAATTCAACACAAAGTCATATACCAGTGGAATCATAAGAAACTCTTAACGCAGAAGTTCTACAAATGTCCATGCATTCTTTCTTGAATCATAATCTTCATCCGTACAAGCCCAAGCCCTCATATTACGAAGTACTAAGTTGATTACAGTTCATTAGAAACAATTTGCAGTGTATCATATTCTAATTTCGAAATGCCCAAAAATCAAAATTGAAAAAGAAAACTCATTTAAATCTGGAAATAGGAAAGGGAGGTAACCTTAACACTGCTTCCTCACTCTCAATCGGGTTCGATCTCAGAATCTGTCAATTTCAACAAAGCTTTGCTTTTCATTTTTGGACAGGAAAAGGAAAACATAAATGTAACCGTTACAATAAAACAAACCATGAATCTGTGTATGAGAGAGCGTGTTTATGCCTTATAGTAATATACACATATCAATATATATAAAGGTGGATAGAGGTAAGTTTTCAAAAAAGAAAAGGTGGATAGAGGCAGAGCGTACGGGATCTTGTAGTGGAGGCTTTGTGTCATCTTGGGCAGGTCGAAACTTGGGTTTGAAGTAGGTCTTTTTAACGACGTCAACTTCAGAGGCGGCAGCGGTGGCTGTGGCGGTTTTGATGTCGGGCGATTGCGACGTGGATGTGCCTTTCATTTGCAAAGAGGACCAAAAATTTCTTTCCGTGGATTTGCAGCGGCGAGATGAAAGTTGTCTTAAATCATACGAGGGACTTGAAACGATGCCGTGGATCGTCTTCATTTACGATTTGTCCTGTCACATTTTGTGGATACCGTAAGTGTGCACGTTCGCGTACAAAATAAAAACAAAAACCTTTATATCATTGGAAGAAATTAAGGGAAAAGTATAATTTTGTTCTCTAATATTTAAAATTTTTCTTAAGGTCTAAATTTTGTCGAGTGGGTTTCTTGTTTCTACTTTTCATAACTGATTTGACTATTGGGTGTGTTTTGTCGTTGACTCTCATATCAAATATGAATGGGAATAAGTTTTCAAATTAAAATACGACAATTTTTAGAAGAAGTAAGTATTCAAAGGGATGCCAACTCATGATCTATTTGTGTGGATGAGATCTCATCTGGATTTGAAATTGTTTGGAGCAATTTTTTTTTTTTTAAGGGAAATAAAACTGAAAATTACATAATGAGTCTAGGGAAACAGATCCCCGATCTATCTTCTGTGAGGAAATGATGACACCCTAAAGGTGTAGTGTCAAAATAGGTGACCCCAACATCTACAAGTTCAGCGTAGTG
>JAOTAY010000003.1:13741008-13757351 GCA_025629805.1 Erythroxylum baracoense | reverse complement strand
ATCCATGTTTGGAAATAAATATTGTCTGCAAAGAGTTAACAATCAGCATTCTGCAATCAACAGTTTCAGGCAATCAAACTAACCATGTCTACAATTTGTGTTGTCCGAAGGCACAAAGTATAAGCTCTTTCATTTAAGATTTTCAATTGCAATTAGAGAGTAGCTATACGGTGCTAGGCTAGTGATGTTTTTGGGTAAAGAATCCCTGATATTCACAAACTAATAACTGTACATTTACTGCGTATTGTAAGCTACTAAGATGATATCAGGTAAGAACACGTCATGGTCAGGAAAACCTGTCCATGTTTAAAGCAATATAAGCATGAAAACAATTCTTTGCTTTCGGATTGGAAATAAGTAAAACATCATGAAGGACATTCAAGAGTGCTCCTATACAAACGCAAACCCAGAAGAACTCCACAACAAATATCAAAACTGAATGCACTACTACACAATAGGATCTACACAATGTCATTGCAGATGCGTTGGACATTCAAGAGTGCTCCTATTTTCGGATTAGCCTCTACATAAGTATAACTTTGGCTATAAGTATACCAAGCTACCAAGTATAAGCTCTTTCATTTAACAATTTCAATTGCAATAAAGCATCACAATTGCCCAAAAGACAATAACATAACTGAAATGTGAAAGCCCTAACCGTAATTTTTAATTATTACGTTGCTAAATGAAATAATCAAATGGGAACAAGATGAGCTAAAAAGGATCACTTAATTATTAATTCATAAACATCGTGTGTAAATCTACCAAAAGTCTTTCTTCTGTGTGGGTTCTTAGATCATTCATGCCTAAATGAATTTCTAAGGAACAAGCAGAGACTCTAACCAACACTTTCTTAAGAACAAATATAGAGAAAGTGCTCTGTAGCCTAAATGTAAACAACGTACCAAGGCTAAATGGACTTAATACTCACTTTTTTCAAAAATTTTGAATGCAGATATACTCACCAAAAAACATGGTCCAAGGTGGATTAACATTATTTAAGATTATCTCATCCCCAAAATACTTAAATCCTTTTCCTTAAAAAAGTACAAACTTAGATTATGTTTTAATATAATATACATAATCATCTCTAAGTTGTCAGCTCCATGTCTGAAATTAGTTCTAAACTCATTCAGCAGTTTTAGTTAAGAAACATTTGTCTAAGGAACAAGCATTGGGGATAATATTCTCTTAGCATAAGAGTTATTCGAAAATTACTACAATAAAGTAAAACATAATTGTGAAATGCAAATGTATTTCCAAAACGCCTTTGATTCCATCGGTTGGAAGTTTTTTATTTGATACTTTCAAAGCTTTTGAATTTCCATATCAAGACATTATATGGCTAAAGCAATGTATAACATCAACATCATATAATATATTGGTGAATAGGGAGCTCATTAAAGTCTTCAACAGAGAAAAAGAACTCAATAAAAGTGACCATCTTTCTCTGTATCTATTTATAATTTTTATGGAGGCACTCATAAGGCTTATAGCTTACAATATTAAGTAAAAAGGTAATTTCAAAATCTATCGATAATTTAAAAAGCTTGGATTATATGATCTATCATTTGTAGATGATTTTATTCTACTTTATGATGTTGACTCTAAATTAGTTAAAACTTTGGTCAGTATATTGTATAGATTCAATAAACTCTCAAGCCTCTAATTCAATTATAATAAGAGTCGTATCTATGTTTCAGTAGGAAACCTTACTCTAACAAATCAACTAGATAGAATTTTAGGATTTAAGCTTCAACACCCATCATTCAAGTACTTAGGCATCCCCACTCAACAAAGAGCTCTCACTTAAAGATTGTCAACCATTATTTGACTATATTCATAAAAGGATAGGTAGATAACACTTCAAAAACTTTTCTACATAAGGAGATTATAGTTAATCATATTAGTAATAAGCAACCTACCGGTCTACTGGAGTTTATATATTTTTCTTTTGTATAACTTGATAAAGGCTATAAAGAAAATTCTCAACAACTTCCTATGAACTAGAGAAGTGCACAACACAACTACTGCTAAAGTCAAGTGGATTGAAGTATGTGTAACAAAAGAAGAAGGAGAGTTAATGATTGCCTAAATCAAAGCTACAAACAAAATGCTTTTAACAAAAAGAATTTGGAAATTTTTCGTTGATAAGGAGTCATTGTGGGTTTAAAGAATGAACAATTAGTTTCTTAAAAGAAACAACTTCTATAACATTAGACCATAAATTGACACCTTATGGACTCTCCTATAAATGCCAACGAGAGTCTCTATATGCTATGAGATGAAAAGCTTGATAGGTAATGGAGAAACAAGTTGGTTATACTTCAATAACTAAAAAAACCAAAGACCCCTACATAAAATACCATATTTAACTCTTTAAAGCATACTCTTTTAGAGATAAAAAAAGTGAACGGGTTACATAAGGAGGAAATTAGTGGTGTAATTTAAGAGGATTTTCATCTATAATATCAAATGTATTAACGTTCAAATTTAAACCAATGTCTTAAAACTCTCTGATCTGGCTAAGTCTTGATTAAAGATAATTCACCAACAAATTATGTTCGGATATCTATAAATTAAAGCTACAAAGAGTTCTCCAGAAAAGTCTAGTCTACCAGAGCAAAACTCTTCTGGACACTTCATTTATTCTCGAATTAGTAATCAAGCAAAGCTATGAACAGTGGATATATATAGAGGTAACACTCATAGCATATATTATACTCTCTGCAGGGAAAAACTACAAACTTTAAACCACCTTTTCTTCCAATATAACTAGTCTTTATAGCTATAGAATTAAATTCAAGGCTTGTATAACATATTTTATAATGAAGCTTGGTGGTTAAGGATAGTAAATTGGGTAAACATAGTCAAATACTAATTTAAAGGAGGTTATAAAGTACTCAAGCTTGCATTTACTTACTACATATATTACCTATAGAGAGAAAGAACACCATATGCTTATAAGACAACTAACAAAACATTCAATCATTAAGCTAAGGTACTTAGCTTGGATTAAAGAAAATATCATAGCTAAATGGATCAATATTAGAATCGGTACTGAGATGGTAACCAGGTGAAACATTTCATAACATTATTAACTATTAAATCATAGGTTCTTCTTTAATGCCCTTATATAGTTTATAATGTAACTTTTTTCTTTTTTATTTGATCATACTGAATTTTTACCTTTCTAAATATCTTTTTAAATATATTTTTTTCATAAAAGGAACTCCTAACTAGTTATTAGTTATAACCTTCATTACTAAAGAATGGTCTTTTCCTTTAATATGTGCATTGATGATACATATGGAATTTGTTGTTTTCAACCTTTATTTTTCTCCATAATAATTATGATGATAATACTAGTTACCAAAAATATGTTAGAATATGTCATACTATTTTTTTATCTTATATGTTATAGCAATGCAAATTTTATTGTATATATTAATTATATTATTTCATACGATTACAAAAAATTAGTTCATATGTAATTCAATCTTAATTTAAATTATTAGCTTTAAATTATTGAATTGAATGGTAGTTCATTCTTATAGAATTATATTGTGATTTTATATAAATAAAGGTATTATTTATTTTAATTTCATCTTTATGAATTTGATATATGATCTAATATCGGTTTAAATTTTGAATTACGGACCTTTTTTACTTTAATGTTTGGCCTAAGTTTTAAAATTGTTAGCATTGTTTCCAAAGCATGATTAGCAAATTGAAATGATAAAAATTAAAATTTAATAGCTTAAATGAAATTAAACTTGATTAAACATAATAAAAGATGTAAGTTTATAAAGATATTCTAAAAGAATTCTAAATCTTATATACACTACTTTCTATGATAAGAATGTTGAAGATTTGGTTAACTATAAATATACAAATATAACAATAAATATCATTGAACTTGGCACAAGAATCCACAAATGATTAAGTTCTTCTTATAGGAAAATCTGTGACCTATTTTTATTAATATTACTTTTCACATATTTCACATATAAATAATAACCATAATTAATATTAAAAAAGATCATTTAATCATCGTACAAAAAAATTAAGGATAATACAAAGTATTTAAAATGTTATAATTTCACCATATAATAAATACTAATTACATCAAAACTTCAAATGAAAAGAATATCTACGACTATCTAACTATTATAATTTACAACAAGAGTTCATGTCAAGAAAACAACCAACTAGAAATGAAAAACTTGAAATAAAAACATTTACAATTATATTTATATTGCATATATAGAATATAACATATACATCAAATATAAGTGAAATTAAAAGAAAAGGAGAAATAAAAACTTGAAACTTCATTCAATCAAATACCCACTCAAATTGAATTGAGCACAATTATATTTGGTATATAATTTTCATCTTTAAGAGAATCCTTATCATAACCATTATTTTAATTCATTACACCAAATGATATGTCAATACTTTTCCATCCAAGATTACTTTCCAAGTCACTTTCATCTATCAAATCTGGTTCTTCATAAACACAATCTACCAAAAGATCGATATGGTCAAGGCAAAATAGATCTACAGAATTACTTGTTATATTAAGATCCTAGTAAACAATAAAATTAAATTATTAAGAAATTACAATACATTATATCTAACTTAATAATGATAATAGCATATATTTTTTGAAGCTTTAAATTGTATCGAACAAAGACCAAGTTGTTCAATCTTTTGTACTCCAAGCTATTCCTTTTTTTACAATGGATAAATTCAAATGTACTTTAATTTCTTTCACAGTCGATTACACTCACTCATTGACTCAAAATTTGAATTGTAAACCTTTGCAATAAAAAAATTCCAGAATACCACTTTCGAATTGGTCCTACCAAGCAACTGTAAGATAATAAAAGTAGCATTATAAACAACATAAATGGATTAAGTTTGTCTCTTTGACAAATATCAATTGGCATCCTAAAATCACTAGAAGCATCCTTATAAATCTTCTTTATGTCAGTTTAGGAGAAATTGCATCATCTCATAGGCAAGATTTTTTGTAATAATTAATAACATCCCCCATTAACTTTGGCTTTTTTTTAATAAAACTTGGTTTGAAATAGACATTATGATTAAAAAATGTCCTAGCTGCAAACAACAGAAAGTAAAGTTGTCTTTCCTATCTCTCATTGATGACTCCAAGAAAAGGTATGTACAAAGAAGGTCTATTTATCAAATTAGCCTTAATTACTACCTTCACCCTCTCCATGGTATCATGAAAATAATTTATCGTTGCCTTCTTATCACTATTAGCCAGATGAAGTTACCAAAGGCTCACAAATGCAAATGATAAATTGACATTATGACCAAAATTCATCATCTTCAAGTATAATTCTAGAAACTTTCAATCCAGTATTAAACCTAGTATGATGAGATGCATCTCACTAATCACTTGTAAACATTTTTCTCAACTCTTTCTTCATTATAATAAAACACTAAAGTGATAAGAAATCATTTGCAAATCTTGTAATAATAGGACGATACAAATTTTTACATTAGTGAAATCCTTTCTTATGAAATTCAGGACCTATGCATGATTGTAAATGAAATTGGTCACCTTTTTTGCTTTCTACATAATCTCATCAATAATAAGAAAATACCTACCATCTCCTATATTTTTTAACATCAGGTCAATACAATGTATAGCACAAGGAGTCTAATAAAAAGAATTATACTTGCTTTGCAATCTTCTTTCAATTGCTTTATAAGGAGAATCATTGTCAGTAATGAACTGTACAATATTTTATATCCGATCCCAAATTCATTCACAACTTTATCAAATATTTGAACGAAAGTATCAATATTTCTAACAAGGCTAAAGGCATCAATAAACTTCAAAAAATATTGTCGCCTTTACAGAATAAACCAAAAGATTAGTAATAGGCTCGTGTCTTCTATTTTTCTAACCATTACACATGATTGAACACCTATAATTATCCCAAGTTATTCTTCTTTCATCTAAATAACTTTTTATTTTATAAATAGAGTTAGTTAGAAGTTTACCTTTATAGTCATCAATTAAGGAGCTTTGTATCCTAGACTGTAAGAGGTAATATCATCCACCATAGGTTGATAATAATAAGACTAGGCAACATTAAATAATATACCTAAATCATACCACCATCTAGTCATTGTCATGTTCACATTATGAGCCATTTATCTAGATTGAAAGGAACTTTATATTAAAGATTGACCTTTAGGAGTTATTAGTCGTGCAAAGAAATTAGATATATGTCTTCTTCTTTTCCTAACATCAGGTGCAATATTTCCTTCTTGTTGGATAGGAATACTGCCAACTTCAATACCCCACTATCATCCTGACCATTAACAAAAGAACTTCCACTAACAATTTTATAACTCGATCTTTGCATTCTATTTTCCTCATATCGATACTCTTCAAGAAAAGTCTTCATTTATCATTTCACACTATGACTTACTTTCTTACGAGGCATCACATCACCTTTGACTCTAGCTAAATGCTTTTTTAATCTAGTGATTCCTCCACCTTTTAAATGTTTTTTAAGACAAAAATAAATAGGATAGTTCTTCATTTCAAAAACCAATTTAGTATGAGCTCAAGTTGGATCATTAAATCTTCGTATACTTGAAGCAACTGAATTATCAAGAGTACTTGAATTTTCTTCCATTTATCTAAAAAATTAATAAAGACATATGTCAAAATTAAACTAATAACTTCATACCAAAAGAAACAACATGTAATTTTATTATCAACTACTATCGCAAAATATGTACTATTTAACTCAAAACTAACATAAAAGCATATACATTTTATATAATTCATTTTGTATGTTTACATCATTCAACCATATATTAAAAGACATACACTCATAACTATAACCTATTCAATTTCAACCATAACTCACAACTATAAGTTAAAACATAAAATCACATAATTCAACTATAAACTACTATATTTTGTTTGCTTATACAATTCAATTTATAATGCTTATCATTATTTTGTTTTCTTAACTAAATTTTAATTTAACAATCTTTCATTCACCAATTTTAATAAACATTCTTAGTTTCTTACTCAAATTAACTCCACAATCAAGATTTAACATACACTGCACAATTCAATTTCATCCAACACAATTCACCAATAAGTTAAAAACCAATAATCCATCATACATAATTACACATATACATCTTATATAACTCATTTTGTATGATTACATCATTCAGCCATAAACTAAACACATACGTTAACAACTATAACCTATTCAATTTCAACCATAACTCACAACTATAAGTTTACATCCTATTTTATGTAATCCCATAATTTAACTATAAACTAATTTATTTTGTTTGTTTATACAATTTGATTTGAAATGCTTATCAATATTTTGTTTTCCTTACTAATTTTATTTAACATTGTTACTGAAATCCTAATTTCTGACTTTAATTTAACAACCTTTCATTCACTAATTTTAATCAACATTCTCAGTTTCTTACTCAAATTAATTCCACAATCAAAAGTCAACATACACGATACACTACACAATTCACCAAGAACCAATACTTCAACATACACAATTATTACACAGAGTCAGAAGACAAATACACAATTCATCTTAAATTCAAAATTCAATTATTTATAATTAATATTATGCAAAGAACAAATACAAAATTTAATATTGAAATCAATAATTAACATAATTTAACATTTCAATATCCATGTTCCATAATTTCATAATCCACAATTCCACAAAATCTGTTGTAACTTTTTGCAGTCTTCACTGAGTTGAAACCTTGGACTGGTGCAGGTCAGGTCAGCAGGTCTGCGTGTAGAGTATATGGACTGTGGTGTAGTGGATTAGTTGTGTGGGTCAGCAAGTGTAGGTGCAGGTGCGGGTCAATAGGTGTAGGTGTGGGACTGTTGCAAGGTAGATTGGGTTTGGCCATCTGGGTGTAATTACAACTGGGTCTGGGTGTGAGAGTGGTTCGTGACTGCGAGTGTTGCCTAACTAGTGTGGGCCTACAAGTACAATGGATGCTAGTTACGGAGAGGTGCAATGGGTGCTAATTGCAAATGGGCTTGTTGACAATAAATGGTGCAACAGTAGGCTAAAAGCACCATGAGGTGAGACATGAGAGAGGCGTAGTAAACGGCAACAAGTGAGGTGGGAATTGGGGAGAGGGGAGGGGGTCAGGTAGGTAGGCTTAGTTATTATAGTCTAATTTTTTTATTTTTCAATTTAGTCCTTCAAGTTTTGAAATTTTACAATTTAATTAATTGACCGATATTTTGGTACTGCCTCCTTGTATGAAACAACAAAGTATTGTACCATTTTTGACGTGTACGATATATACCCGTATCATTGCCTTGGATACATATATTTAACATTTAAGGAAAAAATATGGATAATAGTTCAATAAATGCCATAAAGATGAGTCAATTATTGTGGTTACAACCTTCTTTTTGACTTCACAAGGTTATAAGTTCAACTTGCAAAAGATGCAACTCCTTGTACTCTTTTTTCATGTTGAAACAAGTCGGTAAGCTAGTTTCCTATTTAACCATGAAAGAAACACAAAAATTGAGTGATTAGTTATTGGCTAGTTCTTGTGCCACTTTAGGAACGATCATCTATATGAGCAATAGTGTGAACAATGAAAGTAATAACCTATTATTTTGTGAATATTTATAAGTAAAATGTCATATATCGTCTTTGTTAACAAAGAAATAATAAGAAAAATGTTAAAAATATTAAGATAGCATTATAAAATTGTCAAAAATTAAAAGGAAACAAAGAATAAATAAATATATAGATGATTTAATAGTATCTCATCTCATCTATAACGGTTGCTACATTGGTCAATGTTAAAATGGAGATAAGAAATCAAAAAGAATATTGCTAAAACCATACTAAAGAAAATAAGTTATTCAATGCTACATAATTATGATAATGTTTTTACGTTTCTAGAGTTTTGGGACCTACTCAGCTTTGTTGTTATGTCATCATCCTTTCGTGACATTGTTATTATTCTTATATTTACACTACAATAAAAATATGTTTTTGCAACGAAAATTACTAGATTTTTCATTGGGAAATAAATTTAGCGACAAAAATTACGAACAGAAAGAAATGTCGGAGAAACTACCATTGGTAAATTTAGCGACAAAAGATTATGAAATCGTCGATAACATTAGCGACGAAAGTTTGGATTTCTGTCAGTAAGTTAAAGCAAATTTACTGACAAATTTACAGTATTTCGTCGCTACTTTGCGGACATAATTCTAATATTCTGTCAGTAAATTTGTCGACGGTAAATCATATATTCGTTGCTAAAGTTACTGACGAACATTTAACAATCCCTCGCCAAATTTACCAATAGAACATAAATCGTCGCTAACTGTTTACCGATGGAATGATATATTTCGTCGGTAACTTACGGATGGATTTATTTATTCCGTCACTAATTAAAGATGGAATAATATATTCCGTCGGTAAATTACGGACAGAATTTATCATTCCATCGCTAATTAACGACATAATATTATTTTTCTGTTGGGAAATTTAACTTTGATAAATTTCTGCTACCATTTTTCACTTCCTACCTGAGTTTTCTATTTATAATCTTATGATTTTTTTTGTATATTTAATTCGTGTAAATAATATAACATTGATTGATAAATATAAAGTAAACATTATCCTGATTGTAAATATAATAAAAAAATAAAATGTAAACGAATAAGTATCTTAAAAATAACTGTAAAATAAGAATTTATACAAAAACTTAAGAGTAGCAAAACGTCAAATACATTCACTTATTCATCTAAACTATACAAGTGGTGAAGGCGGATGCTCTGACTGCTGCGATGAGGTATTGTCCCTCCCCTTTAATTGATCCATCGCATTACGAAGTTGGGCTATGTACTTCATCGACTATTGCAACTAAGTTGTCAGTCTCTCCATTGTTCTCCCAAGCTGGAGGGCTCTCTCATTTGATGCGAACTGCCTCCTAGATCCAACTGTTGTGGATGTGGAGGATTGCGAATAACATGTGTTCACAAATGAACCTAAGCTGAAAATCCTTCCATGAAGGTCCCTACCACCCATTGCATCAAAATACGCCTAACTCTTATCAACAATCTCGGAGTTATGAGACAATCATTCAATGCTTTCTTGTATTTGGTCCTATCATTATAATTTTTTATGTTAATAAGTGATACTTTTTAAGAATTAATATTAAAGTATAGATCTTACATACATGAACTTGTCTACATCGAGTGTTAACGAAGGTCACACTATCATGCTTCTTGGTGTGAGTGTGCAAAAAAAGCTGGCTTGGTATAGGCTTCCTACCCATAGACTTTTCCTACATCAGAATAAATTATTATAAGTTAACAACAATTTACAAAAGTTTCGACAAAATTTCCTAAATTTTTATCATATTTATCCCCTATTAGATAAAAAATTTAACTCAACAACACAACCATTAATGACACCAGACATTTATAACAATATTATTCTCCATAATGCACATATTTTCATTTTAAATTTTGTATATCAACTTACCTTGAAATCAAATTTCATACATCAATGTACAAAAATCAGAATATAAGTGTAAATAGTTACAAGTTAAAGTGCATACTCTTGGTGGGTCAAAGATCCTCCAATGTTTATAGGTAGGCTCTCTATGTCTGGTCCTCCTCGTTTGTTGGTAGAATTGTGCTCTGAAATAAATATTGTTTCAGGTGATGTCCAATACTGTTGCCAACGACTTTATATTTCTTCAAATATATATGGTGGTCGTACACCATTCTTATGTATCGAAAAAAGAAAGTTTCTATAACGTGTACAAGCTCACCTCTCTCGTATCGTATAAATTACAACATCAAATTTAGGATCCCAAAAAATTATTTCTAAAAAAACATACAATAAGTACTTATATAAATGATAATATTTATCTAATTAATGTATAAAATTTAGATAAAATCAAAAAGATTAAATATATTTTGTGTACCTCAAACTCTTGATAATAAAAATCATTTATTGGCTAAGAGACATTATTCCATATATAATCCTCAAGATCTATCCTCTCCTTGAACTTGGATGAGTTGTTTCTTGAGTACATTGCAGACGGAACCAATTTAATAGATAAGTTATTTTAGATCATTTTCAAATTCAAACCTATAACTTCAGTATAAACCTATGATGTTATCATGTATTACAAAATTTTTATAATTTTACTTAAAAGTTATTGACAATTGTGATGTACGTTCTTCCATCAACTCCCTTAGCCCCAAGCTAGAGGTTGCCTTCTTCATCTATAATATTTAACCATAATATCTCTATCAATATAGGGGTGGTGGATGGTGTAGGGGTGGTGGATGGTATAGTAAAGATGCCCTGATATCTCTATCAGTATAGGGGTGGTGGATGGTGTAGTAGAGCTGCTAGATGGTATAACAACAGGTACAAAAGGTGATGTCTCATCTGGATGTGCAATAGCATATGCAGAATGCAATGCTTCACCTAGAAATGCACTGGCTTCTCCAAATCGTTCTAACCTGAACCTTGACCGCATCATATGTAACAGCCCTAGACCATCTGTCCACAGATATTGTCAGCTTTTGGGCCTTGACCCAACTAAGCCCTCACAGTTTTGCTCTTTCCACACCTTAGGAATACACGTCTATGAGGGAGAGGTATTCATACCCTTATAAGGTGTACTTCGGTCTCTTCTCCAACCGATATGGAATCTCACATTCCACCTCCTTTAGGGCTCAGTGTCCTCGCTGACATACCGGTTCGGGGACTGACTCTGATACCATTGTAACAACCCTAGACCACCCGTCCATAGCTATTGTCCGCTTTTGGGTCTTGGCCCAGCCAAGCCCTCACAGTTTTGCTCTTCCCATATCTTGGGAAGACACGTCTATGAGGGAGAGGTATACATACCCTCATAAGGCGTACTTCGTTCTCCTCTCCAACAATATGGGATCTCACATCATATCCTGTTTTCTCTTTGGTGGCATATTTTAACCTGAAATTCACAATTTATTTAATTTTTTAGTAATAAAAAAATATAAATTCAATATATAACAATATATTGTTGATGCAATAATAGATTTATTCATATAATATTTTATTATAAACACGAATTAATCGCTATCAGCACCTAATTGTAAATCAAAATTATCATCATCTTTTTTTGAAGCATTAGAGTCAAACTCAGGCTGTTCTTCAGATCTCTCACCCTCCTCATCCTCTCTAGATGAAATGTCAACATATTCATTATTTTGATTATTCAAAGGTTCATTCTCGTCATAAGTACACATGTATTTATTTCATAAACATCTTCCTAAAACGCTTCACTTTCAATTCTCTTATTTTCTCCTTTTCCATGTAATTCAAAAATACCTCTAGGTTTTACTTTGCATACGGTCAACCAATATGATTTATCTCATCGTAAGCTAGGAAAGGGACATAATACACCTGGATCACTTGCATCGCCAACATGACAGGTTCAAATTGTCTTAATCTTCTTCGCTGGTTGATTTCAACTAGATTGTATCAACTATGCACTTTTGTTCTAACATTAGGAGTTGGAATAAACCATTCATAATTAAATATCACACTCCGTTTTATTGGTAATGCAGAGCACTCAATTTCAAGTATCTCAATAATTTTACTATAGTAATTCATCAATTATCCCTATATGCAAACCCTACTATTTACTGTTGTCATGCTATGACCATGATATTATGTATGAAATTTATATCCATTAACAAAATACATCGGATACAATTTAACAGTTCGCAAAGTTCCTTTTGCAAGATCAGATATGAAATTGTTCTCTATTGGATTTTCTTAGGCCTACACAAAAAAATATCATATTAAATAGTATAGTGTCATCTAATCACTTTGATATGATAATTCAACCATTTCAATTATTACAAGTGAACTTACATATTTCTCGAACTATCGAGGAAAGTGACTTTCAACTTCTTTATTGTTATCATCTTGTAGGCATTAATTCGTGTAACCATTGCTCGTATAATCTAAAAGCATTATTATGTATTCTGGTTGTAAACAATAATAACTTCGGAAACTCAAATAATCTATTTCAAAATCAACTTAAAACTTACTGCACCAAAAGTTGAACATCTTGACAATTCAGTAAAATGTAACCAGGGGCAACCTCCATTTCTTCTGTTCTTAACATTATTCTTATTGAATGTCCATATGTTCGTCCTGGATATGTGAAAATGGATAAGTTACCATCAACATTAACCGTTTCTCCCTCATCATCATCACGAGGAACTTTTCTTTCTCTTGTGTGCAAATACGGCTCAAAATAATGTGAAAAAAATATATTTACTTCCTCCACTAAATAAGCATTACATATATCAAACCTTCAACTCTAGACTTGTTTTTTATGTTTTTCTTTAAGCGATGCAAATACCTACATTACAAATATACTTATTACAATTATGTGAATAAAACATGTTGTAACTTTTATTTAAATATTAACTATAATTACTTCTCAAACGGATACATCCATCGATATTAAACTGGAATAGCAAGTTTAGTCTCATGTGTTAAATATATGGGTAGATGCTTCATATAGTCAAAGAAACTTGGAGGAAAAATTCCTTCCGATTTGCACAAGATAACTGGAATTTTCCTTTTTAGTTTTTCCATTTCAGCTAACTTTATTTCAGATGATGTTAAGCTTTTGAAGAAAAAAATTAATTCTGTTATAGCTTCCTAAACCTTATTAGGTAACAACTCCCGAAATGCAATTAGAATTAGCCTTTGCATAAATACATGACAATCATGGCTTTTCATCCCAAATAATTTATACTTCCTCATGTCCACACACCTTGTGCAGTTCGAAGCATAACTATCGAGAAACTTTAGACTTTTTAACCATTCACACAAAATTTCCTTTTGTTTTTTTTGTTTGAAGTGTAACATGCTTTCGGATATCTACCGGTGAGAATATCTTTATCTAACTCATTCCTTCTACAAAAATTTTCAAATCAGCTCATCATTTTACATTGTCCTTTGTCCTCCCTTTAATGTTCATTATGGTATTGAACAAATTATCAAATATAGTTTTTTTCAATATGCATCACATCTAGATTATGACGTATCAAATTAGTTTTCCAATATGGCAAATATCAAAAGATGTGTTTTCTCCAACCAAAGTTTTTACTAACACTTGTATTAATTTCATCATCTTTAACTTCTGCAACTTTCAGCAATTCAAATTTATCAATCTCCTAAAATATCTCTTTACGAGGGGGAGAAGGTCTTTGTACCATCCTATTTTTAATGAACTTTTGTTTATTGTGTCTAAATGGATAATTTAAAGGAAGAAATTTCCTATGATTGTCAAACCAAGATGTTTTGGCCCCGTTTGGGAGATAAAACGCATCAGAATCATTGTCATAATAAGGACAAGCTAATTTTCCTATTGTGCTCCATCCAGACAACATAGCATTTGCTGGAAAATCACTAATATTCCACATCAAAGCTACCTCAATAAAAAAATTGTTTAAGAGATACATCATATGTCTGCACACCATATTCCCAAAGATGATACAATTCAGATACCAATGATTGTAAGAATACATCAATTTTATGCTTTGGATTTGTAGGCCCTGGCACAATCATTGTCACGAACATATATGTCTCATTCATACACAACAATAAAGGCAAATTATAAAGAGTAAATATGATTAGCCATGTTGAATATTGTTGGCCAAATTAACCAAAAGGTTGAAATCCATCTGTCGATAATCCCAACCTAACATTTCAACTTTCAAATGCAAACTCATAATAGGTGTTATTGAAATGTTTCCATGTGAGTACATCTAATGGATGGCTCATTATTCCTTCTTCTTGTTCATGTTCATTATGTCATCTCATGTGAGATGTAGTAACATCAGAGGCATATAGTCTTTGAAGTCTCGAAGTAAATGAGAAACAATACATTCGCTTCTAAGGTACTAATTTCTGTTTCATAGTACGATTTATAGGTTTGAACCTAGATTGACTACAAAATTTGCACTCTTGTAATTCCACATCATCTCCGCAAAACAACATACATCCTAATTTGCAACAATCAAATTTTTCAACTGGAAAACCAAGACCCCTAATAAGTTTCTTCATATTGTAAAAATTATCAATCATTGTGTAATCAACAGGCAATGATTCATTATACAATCAAGAATTTCATCAAAACTTCAATCAGAAATATACCCTTCAGATTTTATGTTCAATATTCGAGCAATTGAAGATAATTGAGACATGGTCTCACAATTTAGTCATAATTCTTTATCAACTGATTGTAGTAAGTCAAAAAAGTGTTTTGCATGTGGGTTTGATTCTTCTTCAAGATTCTTTATTTTCCTAAAAGGTATAACCAACTACATCATAAACTATTTGGATATAAGGATTTTTAGTTGCACCTACATTACTTGTTCTAAATCTAATCCCCCCTTCAAACTCATCCACATTTATTGACAAGTTTACTTCATTACCCCTTGAGGTGCTACAAATTAATGGCTCTCTATGTTGTGTCTACTCAAAATAATTTGGAACAAACCCTTTTCTTAACAAATGGAGATTCACTTCATCAATAGGAAGAAAATGGATATGTTTGCATTTTTTACATGGACATCTGATCTTTGGGCCATCCATATATGTAGGTTGAGAACATGCATAGTGAATAAAAGCTTTAACTCCCTCAACAAATTCAGGATTATTGAAACCATCAGGTGTTAATCGCCTATACATCCAAGATCTATCAACATTACTCATTTCTGTAAAACTACTTTTTTAAAAAGTGATTTCATAATTAGTATCCTTCATTTCCCTTAAGTTTATATAATATTTAATCTTTACTTTACAGAACATCCCCTAAGTTTTTACAGGTCTCTGACCATTTTCCATCCAAATTGAAACCAACCTATCCCACCATATGAGTTCACAATTAGAAAACTTATTCACAACTAATTCCACCTTAGTGATTGGACAATATCCACATTCTAACTCATAATAACCTTACAAATGAACTGTAATTCATACATCTAGCCATCAATTATTCTAATAATATTCCAAATATGAATAGAAGTTAGACGAATTAATTGATGGGCCACATATGTGAGTATATATTAGTCAAATAAAATAATATGCCAACCAATGTCCTATACAAAGTGACATTAAAAAGTAAAAAAAGTACATACTGTTAAGTCAAGAGGACTTTATGATGATTAATTTTGATGACAATCAAATAATAATAATGTTAGAAACAAATGAACGTTT
>JAOTAY010000003.1:13708292-13720351 GCA_025629805.1 Erythroxylum baracoense | reverse complement strand
ACACCTCCTAATCGTTTCCATACCTCTATGGGGATTTCGTCAGGTCCCACTGCTCGTCCGCTCCCCATCCCTCTCAATGCCTTCGTAATCTCTCCTCGAGTAATCCTTACCCCTGTGCACCGATCCTGAACAGGCCCAGTCTCAGAGGGTTCTCCTAACTCTACGCAGCCGACCATCTCTCTGGTATACAGGCCTTGAAAGTACCTCTGCCATCTCCTCTTGATTTCTTGGATCTGTGTGAGTACCTGTCCGGTTTCATCCCGAATACAACCAGAGTGATGGAAATCCTTCGTCCTGCGCGCCCGCTCTCGTGCTAGCTTGAAAATCTTTTGTGCTCCCCTTTGCGTATCTATTATAAGAGATACTGGGAGGGCTTATAAGAGATTTATCCTGCAAAAGGGTCGACTGTGTTTGTTGTGCTATTCTTCACTTATTGGCTCCGCGAGGATTTGAACTGCTGGCCACTTGCCGGTGCACAGCGGTGGACGTACTCCGTTAAAAGTGGTTGCTATAGAATTGAAAACCAGCTTCTTTGACCACCAACAACTACAAAATTCAAAAACGATTTCTTTTATTTTCTGCTTGAGGACTAGATTTGAAATTCATTTAATGACTGCCACATGGCAAGGCAAGTTTAGTTACAAATTTTATTATCATTTGTGGCCTCGTAAAGTTTGAGCTTTTAAAGACGTCAGGGAAACCTGGGATCATCGAGTTTTGACAAGATGAAAGGCGGTTGTCTGCAGTTGGAAAAGCCGATCCAAGATGCGGTTTCCAGGATCCGATTCGCACCCAACTCCAACAACCTTCTCATTTCTTCATGGGACTCCGTGAGTTACTCACCAACTAATTCCTTCTTGTGTTGTTTGTTGTTTTCCTGGAAATTAATAAATAATAGTGCCTGTTTGTGTAGTGCCTGCGATTATACGATGTCGATAGCTCTCTTCTAAGACTACAAGCTTCTTCGCCGGCCCCACTTCTCGATTGCTGCTTCCATACCCACTCCGTTGCTTTTTGCGCCGCCTCAGACGGTTGTATTTCAAGGTTTTTTCTTTCTGCCTCTCTCGTAATCGTACTTCTCTTCATCCTAATGCACTTTTTGTCGTGATCTTCCAGACAATGCTGTTTGACTGGGAAATTCCTTCCAGGTACGACTTGGATTCTGAAACTACAGATGTTGTTGGAACTCATCATGATACTGCTACATGTGTTGCGTATTCTGAACGAACATGTAAGCTTCTCATCACTGTCGCAGTTCTGAGTTCTGCTCTTTTATGTAGTCTCTTTGTTGGTGGGTTTTCGTTTGGTCATGTTATTGATGTAAATTCACGAAATTGGATACTTTTTTGGTAGTGGGGTATTAGATGTGAAATAGTCATGGTTTCATCCTTCCTGGTGGGATCTTTATTGTTTTAGATTGTCGTAGTTGGCATAAGTATTGTTGAGGGTTGTTTATATCTACCTTTACTCTGTTTCTAATCATGATTTTCTAGTGATTCATTGTTTCTGGTTGCATTAGGCCAAGTGATTTCTGGTGGGTTGGACAAGAAGATAATCGCATGGGACATGCGATCTGCAAAAGCTCATACACACCTGAAAAATGTGGATGCAGAAGTCGAGTCCATGTCTGTCTCTGGGTTTGATCTAATGGTAGCCATTGGGACGTCAGTGATTACATACGACTTGCGTAACTTGGAGAGATCAGTTCATCTGAAAGAGTTGTACCCTGATGTGCGAATTAGATGTATTAACTCAATTCCTTATTCTAGAGGTATTACTGTATTAATTTAGCTTTGTATGCTTTAAAGATGTCCTAACCATGCTGTATGACTTGACAGGCAACGCTAATATTGTTATTAAAAGGAAAAGCTATTAGCAAAGAATTCAAATGTATGTTTCATCATTCCCTAATAAGTGGGATCTATTTCCTTGCAGGGTATGCTGTTGGATCTGTAGATGGACGGGTAGCATTTGAAATCTTAGGTTCACTAAATATGAATGGCTCAGGGTTAGTCCTTGCCTCTGTACTTTCTTATGTTTATAAACCAAATCGTTTAAGTCGTAAGAAAGTTACTTGGATAGTTTTTGCTTGTTTAAAATGAAGTTGTTTCTAAAACTTTATAGAAATTTCAATATGGCAAATTTTTGTTATTGAGTTGTTAACGGTACTGATAGGTTATATATACTTTTGTCTTATTGGCGATGTTACTGACAGTGTGTTCCATTTGCTCAAAACTCTTGTCTTTCTACCCTTGTCTTTATTGGAGGAGTTTCCTTAATGAACTGCAGCATCGACTTTTATGCATTTGCTTAAGATCTCTTGCCTCTGACCAAAGGGACTAAATATTACTGATTTAATGGCTTCTCAAGTGTCTGCTTGCGTTCTCATTATGTAAACTTTGGTCAAGTTTCCACAATTGGTATTATTTAAGCGTGTTAAGCTCTGCAGATACACTTTTCGCTGTCATCCAAAGTCAAAGGACGGAAGAGGCCATCTGGTATCAGTCAATGACATAGTATTTAACCCGCTGTATGCACAATCTCTCTTCAATTGCTTTCACACATAAGGTGAACCTTATAAATGGCTGGGTGTTCTGATTAGGATCTGTGGTGCTTTTGCCACTGGTGACAATGAAGGCTATGTTATAGCATGGGATGCTCAAAGTAAAAGAAGATTATATGAGGTATAATCCATTCGTCATAATCTCCAATTTAAGTTTGCTTATTTGGATGACCATGTTTTGCTCATCTTTTCTGAATCTTGCATGTATAGTTGCCGAAATACCCGAACAGCGTTGCATCCTTATCATACAACCATAATGGACAAATTTTGGCTGTTGCATCGAGCTACACATACCAAGAAGGCAATGAGATGTATGTCAAATTTCCTCTTTCAAGTATCAAGCAATAAAGCTGTTGATTCTGATATATCTATGTCCACTTCTCCTTGACAGGGAAGAACCCCCACAAATATTTATACAAGAAACAGATGGCAGCAACATTTGATCATCTTCAGCCAGAGCCTCATGTAGGCAATGATAAACCTGGCAAAGAAGGTAACAAACTTGAAAGGGAACAACAGTTTTTCTTAGTTTCTTAAGGATTTATCAGCTCTTTATCTTAAGGACACCATGAGGCAATTTGCATAAATTGCTTTAGCCCATCTTTGCCTAATACTTCTTAGTTTCTTAAGGTTTTATCAGCTCTTTATCTTAAGGACGCCATGAGGCAATTTGCATAAATTGCTTTAGCCCATCTTTGCTTAATACTAGTCATCTGAGCTGCTTTCCACTCCAAGAACATATTCTATGGGATATTCCCCAACTTTGCTGAGCTTTTATTTGACATTATGCATTTTCAGGTGGAACCTGGGATCTGTTACTGAACCGGCTCCTTGGTGGATCTTTAGCTGAAACAAATTGTTTTTTGTCCAATTAATATGACCCCTGGACCTCCAATGTTCATGTTTGTGCTCCGAGACATGAACATGACGTAATGACTACATTCACTTCAAACAGTCTTTGGCCTTTCCCACTTGTAATCTCTTGAATTTGAAACTCTAGGCTTGCTGCGTCATGCGTCTTTTTCTATGTACAAGTCAAATTTGCGATCGTGCAAAATAAAGCTTCCTTTTAATTCCATTATGATGGTTGTTTAAATGCAAAATTTTGATAGGTATAGTAAAAGATGATGCCTTTTATATTTCTTGAAAGGGAAAAAAAAGCATGATTTATACACCCCAAAAAAAAAAAAAATTGTCACGAGCAGCCCACGTCGCCTTTGCGTCGTTACAACGCAGGCTTAGAGATATTAATCTCATCTCATCTTTAACCCTCCGTTCCGCAAATCCAACGGCTAATATCCACCATCCGTACACCGCTAGATAAATTCCCAACTTTCTGAAACCCTAACCCTTCAGCATATAAATATAACCCTTCTCACTTACGTTTCTCTCTCCTCACTCTCTGCTCTTTCTTCGTCGCCTGATACTTGTTGGGAAGCCTTTTACCACTACATTTCTTTTCCTCACAATCACCGCCGCCGCCGTCATGTCGGACGAGGAGCATCACTTCGAATCGAAGGCAGACGCCGGCGCCTCCAAGACCTATCCTCAACAGGCCGGTACCATCCGTAAGAACGGTTACATCGTCATCAAGAACCGTCCTTGCAAGGTACGTTACCAATGTTCTTTTTCTGTTTGTTTAGATCTGTTATATTTTATTTATCGCACCCTGCTGAGGTTTATTTTGTTTACTTGTGTTTGGATAAATTCAGATCGGATATGATCTTGGAGTGTGTTAACTGTCTGTTGTATCTTAAATTCAGTTGTTTTTAAAGCCTCCTGAGAGAGAGCCTTTTTCTGTTTCTAAATTTGTCTACAGCCAGAGTGAGGGATTACAGAAATATCGTTTCATAAAAAAAGACTCAATTGGCATTGATTAGTTAGTTATACTACGGCTTGTCTTAAGTTTGCAAGAAAGCAATCGGTGGGTTAAAGCTGATGAGAAAGCTGCTGCTGTGATTGAACACGGACCTCGAGGTTTATCTTTGTGATTTGAATTTAAGAGTTATCATTTTTTGTTTTTAGTTAGCTACTCTCATCGTGTGAAAAGTAAATTTGTCAACGTTTGGATTCTCGGTTAATGGTGGCATATTTGTAGATGTGTGTTTTGATGTTGAATTGGGGGGATTTGAGTGATCGTTTCTTTCCCCTGAAATTCATTTATCAATGATTGATCTTCATTGGTTTGTTCATTGTTTTGTTGCAGGTCGTGGAAGTTTCCACATCCAAAACAGGCAAGCACGGCCATGCGAAGTGCCACTTCGTTGGTATTGACATCTTCAATGGCAAAAAGCTGGAAGACATTGTTCCTTCTTCCCACAATTGTGATGTAGGAACTTACTTTTCTAAGAATCTTGCCTTCGTAGGTTACTGCAATTTGTTTGCCTTTAATTTAACTTGTGTTATTTTATTACAGGTTCCACATGTTACCCGTACCGACTACCAGCTGATTGACATCTCTGAGGATGGATTTGTATGCCATATTGGTCTTGTTTTCTTTTTTTTGTGTCCGTCTCGCAGCTGCTGAGTTTGTTAATAAAATTTGATTCTGAAATTTCAGGTTAGCCTTCTCACTGAGAATGGCAATACCAAGGATGACCTCAGGCTCCCAACCGACGAAAATTTACTCACTCAGGTTAGTCACCAAAGCACATCGAGCAGCAACCAAACAAAAAAGAATACATGCTTTGGTTTAATTTTGCAATCTTATTTACGTAGTGTATTTGTGGTTTATGCAGATTAAGGATGGATTTGCTGAAGGAAAAGACCTGGTCGTGACTGTGATGTCTTCCATGGGAGAGGAGCAGATCTGCGCCCTTAAGGATATCGGCCCTAAAAATTAGTCTTTCCTTTAGCTCTATGTTCGGAGTTAAGTGGGTTGACTGCGATTGAGCTCCGATGATCTTTATATTTTAGCTGTGGGCTTTTGGTGGGTTTCAGAGCTGATTAGGGGGCGTATCCCGGATAAAACTACAAGGAGATGTAGCCTTCCGCTTATATGAAGATTTTATAACTATCTCAAGTAGCATGCTTTTAATTTTGATTTTTTTTGTGGTTCATGGTGTGTAGAATTTATATAATCGTGAGACTATACCCTTTCCTTGAAGCAAGCTTTAACTGTTTTTACATATTTATGCAACTTTTTAATACCTTTATTGATCTTTGTTTTACGTTTTGTCCTTAAATTCTTTTTGTTTGTATGCTTCGTTTCAGTCCTCTAATAAATGTAATGGAAGATTGAAAAGGTAAGAGTGCATTACTAGCTTAATGGAGGTGATTCCTTTTCCAGGTTTAATCGATCAATGCAGCTAAGGTCAAAGTAAGCCAATTCTAAGGAAAATTAATGACAATAAATAGAATTGCAACGGTGGATCCAAGTCCTCTTTAACGAACACAATTATATTATTGACAATACATCACGAACTTAAATTACAGTAGTCATGTGTTACAAAATTAGTTCAATGCAATAATCAAAATAGTCTTGAGAGTCGCAAACTTTCCTTGCCACAATCAATTAGTCTCACATTTAATCCGATGTCAATAAGACAATTATGTAGGACAAAATCAATTGTCCAAGTGTTACCTACAAACTTCCCCTGTCCACGTAACGTATGACTGTCCCAAGCCAATGGTCAGGACTGGAGCCCCTCACTTCTCCCTTCAAGGCACTCAATGCATGACTTGTTGCGGCCTGTGACGGGTATTTGTACTCATGGATATAATGTGGGGAAGTAGAGCTACAGCTAGAGGTAGAGCTAGAGCTAGAGGCAGGACAAAGTTTATTTACCTTGACAATGTAGACATCAATGCCCAGTTTAGCAATCATTGCGGCCTCCGATATCTTGGTTACCATCCCCCCTGTTGTGTCATGAGCTGCTACCGTTATTTCAACTGTTAAGACAGAACAATGTCTCTTTTAGACAGGACTATGGTCTCAACAAACCATCGCCTATTTTACTGCCCTTCTGAACAAGAGTAGCAACCCAGTACAAATCTTAGGACATCAAACTACATAATATAAATTATCAAAAGGACTCTTGACATGTGCAGTTGCTAAGATCTCTCTGTCTCACCTTCATAATAAATTTTTTTTTCATCATGTTGTGCATATCCATATATCAGGGCCATATTTCGACAAGAAACTACGCTACTTTAAATGATTCTACAAACTAAACGTTGTTTCTTACTTCAATTCTCTAATTATTATACCTTCTAATTCAATTCCTAAATTTTACTAAATTTAACAAATTTCTTTTGTGGCACTGACAGAACTAAACTAGCATATAATGGAAATGACGTGTCTGTATGATGGAAATGACGCGTGTGTCTAACTTAAATGTCATGTAAATTTCGTGTTAATAGACCTTATTGAAAGTTCTAACATGGATTGATTAACAAAGCATAAAGACTGAATTAGAAGGTTTAATAATTATATGACTGAAATAAAAAAGTAATATTAAGTTGATAGACTGAAAGTATGAAGTCCTAATTACACAAACCCAAGAAGGTACTAGCAGTAAATTAAAATGGGTCCCTGATGATTGCTTGAATCATCCAATCCAATGTTATATCGCAATGTAAAATTTGTGACATCAAAGTTCAAGCAACTTTCGCAAACCTTGTTTATTCATGTCTGTAAGTGTTGGCTTCACAACAGACCAGCTGCCGTCCTCTCTGACGACTGTTTTAGACAAAGAGTTTGTACATTTCATCAAATTTCACAAGTCAAACAATATATAGTTTACCAGTTCCAAATGTGAAGTGGATGTCCACCTATCTCCCTTAAGAGTGTTGCACCTGGTTCTGAAGGTGGACGGTCGTACACACCATAAACATCTGTCTTTATATCATGTTAAGCAGATAACTCAAAAATGATCACAGTCATCAGAGAGCCGCAATTGCTATAGTAAGTGAAATAAGAAATGAAGACACCCAGACCTCTAAGAGCGGAATAAAGAAGCAAAAAGGTTGTACATCATCAAAGCAAAAAATAAATAGCAGCAGGGATGTATAGATACTCAACATTAAGTCGTCTGATTTGATTTTGTGAAAACTTTATATGGACCACGTACTAATACAGGAAGAATTGATCATAATCTGAAAACTTGTGGTGGAAAAGGATACAAGGAAAACCACATATTCAGGTTTCAAGTAGGCTGCAAGATGACGGATTATAACATCACCACTTAATATGGTGCATCCCTGAGTAATTCAAGATGTCAATGTCAATCTCTGATAACTAGAACAACAAAGTACCTATCCTCAGAGAAAACAAACCTGTGCTTCATCAAGAACTGCATCTCCATGAATAACCTAGAAAGCAAATGAAACATGCCATAAAACAGGAACCTGTCACAAAATATGGTTCACATAGAGCAAGAAAATGCCACAAGGATTGTTACCCTGTAAAAATGCAAACAAAACTAGGAGGTTTATATACAAATGTATTGAAGTGAGCTAGTTTGGCCAACTAACAACTATTGAAATTGGTGCATCTCCACCACAGACATAGGTTTCAACATGCTAATAATCCTTGTTGGTGTTTGAGAGATTTCTTCACTTTTTTCTTCTCATCTTTTTTTTCTTTAACCTTCACCTTTCTATGTTTGCCATTTTGCCTCTAGATGTCCATCATCTTTATTCATCAACTGACTTTGTCAGCCTTAGGATACACAACTAGAGTCATTGGTACATTTAGCATAGTTAAAAGCCTCCAAGGGCAATACCACTTGTGTCATTGTCAAATTCTGTGTCTGGTCTACAGTCAATGACAAAGAGTTAGAAAAACTAAAGAACTGATAACAAGGTAATTTCAAATTGAGATTTAGGGGCAAATAACTTTGGAAAACTCATCAAATTTAAATATCTCTAGCAATTGAAGTTTACATTTTATTGCCTTAGAAGATAATCCAGAACTCAAACTAGGCTACAACTTGTGAATCAGAACTTTGGTGTAACCAGAGGAAATCAGTTTCTTATTACAACAACGACCAAAAAGAGAAGATACGATCAATGGAAATGATACATAAACATTTAGTTAAACTGATCATGTGTGTTATACAAAGAAATGCGACAGGATACTGTATGCATCTAAACCAGTCTTAGGGCTCATCAAAGAATTTTATCTTACAGGTACAAACCCAGAGTTGACTGCCTTAGCCACTGCTGAGACATCAGCTGATGCAATCTGAGAATTAGAGTCCAGGCTTAAAAGGTAATCATATTGCATGACGGCATGACATGGTAAATCAAAGGGAGAATATAGAACTGTCTACATAGGCATCTGAGGAATAAAACACATAAACTGTCTCAATGACTAACATTTCTTTCAGAGGTTGACCATCCGCATGAAAATGGAGACATTCCAATGGAAGGAATACCCTCTGCCAGAAAAGAACAAAATTTGTTAAGAGTTATATGATCCACATCTAGAAGCAGATTTCATAAATCATTCATAATTATTGTAGTATATTGTTCCAGTATGAATTCTGTGACATCTAAATTCAAATGACTAGCATTTCTAGCACCACCACAATTTCAAGTTGCACTTGCATATGACATAATAGATGTTTGCCTTCCGATTACTATGTCAATACCTCTAGCCAATGCTCGAACAATTTCAAGGTTGAGAATTGTAACCTGAATAACAACCAAGTAAAATTGTAAGTGGGGGAAAAAAATATAAATTAAATACATACATAAAAGTTCAGTTGATTTGAGGGAGGAAATTTTTTTTTTAGAAAAATGCTATCACTGAAGCACAATGAAAAAGAACCTTCTTACTTAGATGAACCAGATCAGGAATGGAAAATTTAATTTCTAAGGTACTTTTATGATGCAGAATAGGAGGAATTCAAAGGTCAGAAGTACTTAACAAGGCTTAGATTCTCATACATCAAGTGGCCCATTTTAATTTAGCAGTGACAAATTCCATCTTATCAAGGCAGCGAACTGCTATTCTGAGGCCACGACTATCCTTAAAAATTACAAGAAGCATTTAGAAAAGAAACTTTCCTTTTCTTTTTCTTCTTGCTTCCTAGTATTACAACGTCAAGGTGCATTATTATATTGGGATTTTCCAGAAGTAGGAAAACATTCCATTAGTTACATATACTTGGAACTTTCAGAGATCATCAAACTCTGTAAATTGGTAATATTCTCCTTCCAACTCTATTTCATTTGAGTACAACAAGAATGTCTTCAATTTAAAGGCACTATAATAGATTGCAGATTTGCTACATTACCTAAAATGAATGGAAAAGAAGAAACAACTAGGGGAAACAATACAGAGCAAAGAAAGTAAATCCTACAGAAATACGTGTGGCAACAAAACCAGCCTTGACCAGAGGTTGATTCACTCCTCCTTTATGCACCTCTGATTTGCTTGCTTGAAAATGCCCAAAAGAACCTTAAGTCAACAACAAAGGGTGCAAATTAAATTTCAATTATGTAGCTTCAAATAGTCAAACAATTATTTATCCCCTCCTTTTTATTGAATCTTCATATCCCTAAAAGTCTAACAACCGTACTCTTTATACCCAGAAACAAACTCTTATTGTTGATTCACATAAATCTAACAACACTATCATCATTGCATGAAGCAAAATAGTCTGTACAAACACATGAAGTGCTGATTAAAGAAGTAACTAGGTAAATAACCTGCTCCATGAACGACAATAAAACTGTTGGTATCCAATTTGCTTTGGTCTTTAAAATCGTCCAGCTCACATGAAGGTTCCAACTTTCCGAATCTCTTGCTCCAGTCCATCCCAACGACCTTTTGAAAGTCAGACCCATTAATCATAGCTTGCTTTAGCTGTGATGAGACGGTATCCAGATTCTCTTCGTTGATCTTCTCTAGCTCATTCTTACAGGTTATGGCTGCTCCTCCTGTAACTCTTATGATTAATCTCAATAAAAAACAAATACATACAAGATGAGAAGTAGAAGTTCTTTCTTTATCAGTCCATTTCTGTACTCACAATTAAAATTTTAGAATAAGCAGCTCAACGAAGAAAAGTTGGCTCGAAACGTTACCGCGCTATCAGTTGCGGAGTAATTTGACATAAATGCTACAGATTCAAGTGAATCAGGCAAAAGAACATAAATTATTGCTCATTTGTCATCACTCTCTCAATTTAGTAATGCTAAGTGAAGTTGCTACAGCCTTTAGTAATTCGGTCAGCTTCTGAACGATCGGCGAGTATACAATGAAAGATGAAATGCAACTTGAACGAGAAATGACTGACCAAGTTTAACGATGCAACGAATTGGTCTGGTTAAGTGAGTGTCCTCAATCTCCATTTGGGGTCTACTAGTGTTGTCTTCTCCTTCTGTCATTCCTGTTGTTGAGGCTTATGTTCAAGTCCTTGCGGTTTACATTGAATGTATGTTGAAGACACTAAAGTTCGAACCTTTGACTTCCCTTCGAATCTGTACCTCGTTACGTGGAGTCAATTTTCTTACCCAAAAACAAAATGAATAAAATACAAGATCTTTTAGAAAAATCTGTTATTTTGGACTCGGAGATGTAGGCTTTTGTGTTTCATTCCGTATTAGTCGGTAGACAGTATGAGGTAGGGGTCACTTATATTGGGTGTAAATATTGGTTATTTTTGTATAGTATCAACCGGTACTTGTGACATTTATAACATCGGCTATATACCGGTCGGTACTAAAATTTTTTAAAAATATAGAGATATGTTTGCAAAAGTAAAATTTTTTAACCCTACACACTTCTTTCTCTCATCTCACACTCTCACTCACATGCTCACTCTCTCTTAGTCTCTCTTCTTCACCGTCACTACCAGTCGGACCCCCATCACTGCACCGCACGACAGCACCTCCCATCCCACTCCCACACCCAACTTTTTTCTCTCACACCTCACTATCTCTCTTGACCCACCACCTGCCACTACCACCGGCGCCCCACTAGCCCATCCACCACTCTTGGAGTCTCAGGTCTCCTCTTTCACGCCATAGATCCTGATCTATTTCCGACCCAACTCAACCCGTTGAAATTGTTGTTGAATTTTGAAATAATTGGGTGTGTGTTTATGACTTTATGTATTTTTTGTAAATTGTGAATGGAATTTTTGGTAAATTTGTGAATTGTGAATGAAATTGTTGGTGTTTTTTGTGAATTGGGAATGAAATTTGTTAATTTGTTGTTGTGTTGCATGTTATGTGGATTGTGGATGTGGAGTGGAACTATAGAACTGTGGAACTGAAAAATATAAATTGATTCATTGAAGTTGTTAATAGACATATCGATACAAAATATGGATGTGGAATTGAAGTGTGAAATAGAAGCGGACTGTAGATGTGAAGTGGAAGTGTGTTGCATGTTATCAGTTTTGTTAATACACATATAGATACAAAATCATTTCTTATATATAAGTTTTGATAATTTTTCATATGGGTTGATATTATAAAGTTAAATGTTTGCTTACCAATTTCCTTTAGCATTTCTCTATACTTAAATATGAATGAAATA
>JAOTAY010000003.1:13667507-13686449 GCA_025629805.1 Erythroxylum baracoense | reverse complement strand
AAAATTTCAGGGACTATTTTATAAATATAAAAAATTGCCCGAAACGGTATCCGGTATTGACCGGTACCGGTACAGTATCGTTTCAGAACTCAATCCGGTACCGAGTCCGGTACGATATTCGCAACATTGCTTAAAATGAAAAGTTGAGTCCACTTATTACGGAATTATCTTGGAGAAGATTGACCCAGAATTTTAGGTGTTATATAAGACTCCCTGATAATTTGCTGGGAAGAAAATTGAAGAGACATGGCATCGTGACTTCAATAATAGGATTGCAGAGCAAGCTATATTTGTTTAGACATGGATAAACCACGGTCGATTTCTATCTGGATAAGTAACAAAGGTCAGAGACGAATTGTAAGCGTCCATGTTTGAATGCTCGAACTGGCTTATGGATGGCACATTTAGGGTACGATGCAGTCCTCAAGGCATGACGTCCACGGAGTCGGTGCAAACAGATTGAATTACACTTGATCAAAGGTAACACGATCGTAGTGGAAACCAACCATTAGAATGAAAGCCAAGACTATGATCAAAAGGATTTTCTTTTCTTTGTCAGCATGTGTTCACTATGATTCAACTTCTACAAAGACGGTGACCAGGTACTTTCTTTCTATTAGCCAGATTGGTATCCTTCAAATGACACTAAAATCAAGCATCTCCAGCTACAAGGGTAGGTATTTGGCCATGATTTACAAAATCAATTTTGTTCAAGCTCACGCAGCACAGCACATGCTCTGGCAGCTCCTCTTGCTGTTGTGCCTGGAAAGACCAGCACAGATAGAGCACGTTAATGAAGTAGCAAACTAATGGATTCTGGTTGTTTTGAATTAGTTGTTCCATTGACAAATACCTGAATAGTTAAGCCCACATTAGCTATGCCATGTTGAAGACGATGTCGGAATGCTTCAAGCCCTTTCCTAGATATGTAGCTGAAACGATGAATATCCAGGTCAATCTCGAAATAGTTTGGCCCCTGCAATGTATTAGAGCTACAAAACGTTAGAACATTATCGTATCACACTTACCAAAGGAAAAACTTGCATTCTACTATGTCACAGCAGAACTTAAATTATTCAGGAACGGAATTTCATAGCGCACACACACAAATGCATTCCAAATCTTATTTACACCCAGTAGCTACCCTAATCAAACAGAGGGCCCATGGATCGGGAAAATTATGGTTACCTTGAAGAAATTGTGTTGAGGGCGAGAAAGCACTGGTTTGTCGTTATAAGCCAGCAGAAGCTTCCTTTCTGCAGAACTCAACTGCAAGTCCTCAGGATTAACCAGACCCGCCAAAATTTTTAGCCTTTCTCTGAAAGGAATAACGCTGTTCTTTCCAAAGCCTCTAGTCTTTTCCATCTCATCATCAACGAGTCTCTGGAACAGAAAGCAACATGAGAAATTAGCAGAGATATCTACTCTGTAATATGGATAAGAAGCCAATGATCATGAACTCGATTAACATGAAGCACTTGTATAAGTATATACCTTGATACTATCTTGAAAATAAGATGAGATCTCTTTGTCAAAGTTCTTAGTCAGTTTAAAATATAAGACAAGGCTCATGCCTTCTCCGTCATCTTCAGCTTGAAACAGGGCAACAGGATAAGTGGGAATCTGCAAGATGAACAACCTAGATCAATACAAAATAACCGTCTGACATGTCAGTGAGGACTGTAAATCAACTTCTAGAGGGCAGTTTTAAAGCAGAAAGTACCTGTATGTTGAGAATCAACAATGAGGGTAAGCTCTCATGAGGTTGGGCATGTGGAAGTTCAAGGTGCTGAGCAATGTGATGTATCTTTCGTGGGCATACAAATAAATCAACGCCAATAGGTACATATGGGCAGCAGTCCGGCGCAGATGACTTCTGCTTATTACTGCATCATTAAAGTTAAGCTTTAGTTGCTATAACCCCATAATTTATGCAAAAACGAAAGATAGACATTAATGACTATAGACAGAGATCATAAAGACATGCCTGAAAAAGTTCATTCCACGAAGCTTGAAAACTGAAGGTGAAACCTCAGACCAAGAAGCTGAAGTTAGTTTCCCTCCTTTTGAACTTGGAATCAGGTTCCCCGCCCTCGGACGGTATAACAAACTCTCAGCTGCACCAGTTTTACTCATTTATGATGGAATCTCAAGTTTCATGGTATGGTTTACTAATAACACCTGCAAGGATTGATACTTACAGAATTCAGTTGTCTCCCCTCCGTCACAGGATTTCCTCTTCAAAGAGAGAGTGACAACTGTTGATTTCTTTCTGTTTTCTTGATTCTTCTCCACTACCTCATGTCCGCCATCTTCAAGTCCTTTAAAACTTTCAAGTGCATCATCAAATGCTTTCTTTCTCTTAGTCAAATTGTCATCACCTTTTGAACCCCCTCCATCTATTTTCAGGTAACTTTCGTAGAAGCCCTCGTACTTGGACCCAGTGTCAACGAAGTGGGATGCAGTTCCGTACTCAAGCAATTGAGAATTTGGTTTATATCCAATTGCACTACTTACTGAAGAAAAGCCGTCTGATTGGTCAAAGAAACAAGTAAAACCAAGTATAAGAACTTGCTGTCATTCTCAAAATCATAACATTAATAAGTTACCATACGATTGCTAAGGTATGCAAGTGTCTCACCTCCGTGCACACTGATGAATTCATCCTCTGAATCCGAGTCTATAATACTAACCGAGTCAAACCACACCTCCTCTTGGCATATTCCTGCAAATTATTGAAGTTTCAAATTCAGGAATGAAACAGATACTGATAAGCTTACATGTATAACCCATAACCTAAGCAGAAATTGTTTACATGTATATATTCGTCTTATCTTATACTAATATGCTCGCTATTTCCAGACTAAGTGTATAAAATCCTAAAGGCTTTTCTAGTAACATTCATATTTGCAAATTTGGACTTTACTATAATAGAAGGAGAACAAACCATTTTCATCAATTTGACTATGGTTCCATTGTAGCTTAGTGTGATGAAATGACTTGTGGGAGACTTCAGATCTCTTGCAGGTAGTTGCAGCACCCTTCTCATAATCGAGATGCACAAATTCACTAACAGCAATATCACTTACTCCAGCATCACTAAGCCGCGTGATAGGGACGTCACCAATAGTTGAGGAAATCCTTCTGCAACGCCTGCCAACTCTATAACGACGTTTCTTGGACTTGGATGGTTTTATCCTTGCATTAGATGTGGAGTAACAAGCCCCCATTATCACAACAATTTTCTATACCCTTTCTAAACTTTTACTTCATACGAGAACAGAATATCCCAGGAATTCCAGGCCAATAATAATGGCACCTGCGTTTGCATTACAAAAATTTAATATTGTAGGAAGCTGAAGACTAGGATCAACCAAAATCGAGGATGAACAGTAAAAATTAGAAGGAAGCTTCACATCAAAAGGACAAAATGATGAAAGAACAGAGAGTAGCATTCATATTGACATGCGAACACGTCAAACAAAGATAAATATGAACTTCACCAGGGCTTCTTTATTAAATCCCAATAAATTAGTAGATCGTCCAATCTTGGATAGACCGGTCACAAATTCAAGGCTATTTGTCATAAGAAAATTAGGATGAGTTCCGAGATTAAAGATAAAAATTTAATCTTGAAGATTATGAAAACCCAAGAACAAATTACCTAGACTACTGCATTTATTTATCTGTTTATTCCATATAAAAGGAAAGGGAAGCATATGGGCAGACAACCAGACAAACATAAAGTCAGAGTCTCCAGTGGCAACTTACCGGATCAACTATCAAGCTTCTGACTTTCCGCTAGTCCAGAAAGCAATAGTTTGAAAAGTTAGCTTTAGTACAAAAGATGCCGTCTGATTCAAGAAAAATCAAGTTCCATAGCATACAGAGGCCTAACTCCTACACCTCTGGGAACTACTTGAAACTCCAAAACATAGAAATCCTATAGCCCAATTCTTACCAGAAACAGTATTACAACACAACTGAGATAGGCATGAAAGGTGTTTCTTTTCTACTTTATAACAATCACTAAACACATCGAAACCGAATCAGATAACTATAAGTCGCCATGGTGAAGGACAAAACAAAGACATATAATTTGACAGCCAAAGTGTCCACCAAACAATAAATATGTCATTGTCCAAGAGTACATGAAAACGTCGATGTTGAATAACTGATGAGTTTGACTCCGACCGATCAATGTCAAAACAATTTACCAGTCAACAAAAGAAAGACCAACTTCCATTTGGGATATCAGAGAAACATAAGAAGAACAGAAAGGATCGCAATGATGAGTGTTGACTTTTTGATCATATAGAAAAAATAAAAACAAAGAATAATTTTCGAGTCACAATTCACGAACACGATTAACGTAAGACATATGTCACCGTTTAAAGAAACAGAACAGATACAGTATCCCAAGTTGTATTGTATGCATACAAAATGATGAAAAGTAAGAAACTTTAACAGAACAGATACAGTATCCCAAGTTGTATTGTATGCATACAAAATGATGAAAAGTAAGAAACTTTGTCGTTGGGGGTAATAACAAGACATAGAAAGTGAAATATGAAATGTTTCAAGGAAATGCATGTGAGAGAAGAGAAGAGCAAGAACCTGATGATGAGGATAGAGCAAATAAAGGGGCATGGAAGAAACCCGAGTCAAGAACGCTCGGATCTTTCCACACACCCCAAGCACCTGTATATATGTCTCTTTCAGTCTCTCTCTGTCTCTCTGGCGAGGGCTGCAACTTCTGAGAAGTTATGTCTATAGAAAGGAAGAAAGAGACAGTGAGAGATGCGAAGAAGCTAAAGAGTAACAAGAAGAGAACACAGATACCGGTCTTTTTGGATCCTCATTCCTACTATTTTGGTTTCTTGTTGTAGACAGTGGACTAGATTCTCTTCTTTGAATCGTATATAAACTGTTTACTGTTAGAATTGTTCTGAGCACTTTTCTTTTTTTACATTGAATGGAGGGGACATAAATTTTGACGAAGGATAGCCCGATGTCGTACTTGCATGTTCACGCATGTGTTATCATTTATGCTAAATCTAATTTCACTTCTAGACTCCCCCTGACAGATTATGGATAAAGTAATACAACAAGTACTTGAGGAATTAATCCCGAGTTAATTTTGGAATGTTATATTATTTTTATTAATAAAAATGGACATCAAGAACTATTAAATGGTCTACTTATTAGTCTTGATTCTTTTTCCTTTTTCACACCTTAGAGTTCTACTCTATAGATCAATGTAACAACAACCTTTACCCTCACAGAATCAGCTCTCTATGATAATTAGCAGAAAAGTATAAGAATCATTACTATTTCATTTTTGCAGGATTAATCTTGACAAGCAAAATAAAACGTTGGAAAGAACCAATAACTAGTACACGAGTAGAGGTCAATATGGTCATGTCCGACAGGCAAAGGAAAGATTAGATTTTCTGGTGTGCAGCAATAGCAGCAGGTGGTGTGCGAAAGTGACTCTTTTGGAGTTGGAACAAAAAACACCAGCTGGTTCCATTAATGTATTTATGAGGCCCCTCATATTAATAAGGTAAACTACCACAACAAATACACTTTTAGTGGTAACCTCTGCTTTTTAATTAACAATAATATGGAAACCCTGGGCCCACAAATTTGTATTGTTTGTCCTTGTTGTCAAGCAGACCATAAAATACAACTTCCTATTCAAAATATTGCAAGTACACATCTTTTTCTTCTTCGTTTTTATGATATACTTGAAAACTGAAAAGTTAGGCTCAACTTCACAAATTAGGCTCATGTGACATGAATCATGTTAATATCTCAAAACTTTGACTAGTCTCTTGTCTTTAAAATTGAGAGAAATATTATCGTATGACTTTTATTCAATTACAAATTAGGGAATAAACGCCTCTATAGTTTTATTTAATTCAGAAAACACTCTTAAGATTTTAAATTCTAAATATTAGGTCTTGATACACAATTTAGAAGATAAAATGAAATTGTGAAAAATGAGATCTGATAAGGTGGAATGATGGAAATCTGCATCCACTCAGAGAATTAAGTAACAGAATCAATGATCACTAAAGTATGGGATGCTTCCAACCAAGTTTGGGAGCATGAATAGCATGATTTATTTTATATGACCTATTCGATGATTACTTTCCTTTTCTCTCTCTCTCTCTCTCTCACTCCTCCCAAAAGAAGAAGTTGATAAAAGAATAAAACTGGACCTAAACAAACATCTCTTTTCATTAATAAATCTCGAAGCTATTCTAAAGTTTGGAAGTGGGGAATTGGATGCCTAAGCAATCACAGTTTAATCCATCTATCTATTGCTTGGATGGGCTTGCTTATGACTAAAACTAATCAATTCTATTTACACTATTAATTGAATTCCTCTATTAATACTGAAATCATTAGAGTTGGTGATACTGAAATTAGTTTTAGGGTTTAAGTTCAGTGATTCAATTCATTCTTTAATGTTGATGTAGAGAAAAAAAGTATAAAATAAATGGAACCCGTGTGGAAGTGATTTGAACATAAAGGCATTTCATTTACGTTAGTTTTTGTCCCCACTTCACCAATCACTCCAAAGAAAGAATCTTAGCAATGTATAAACCAAAGGTTTGAAAACACCTGAAGCACACTAAAATTAGGTAATTGACTAGCTAGTTAACACCTATGTTTGCTACCTTTTCCATGTTCTCGAACTTCTTGGGTTTTAGGAGCTGTATGTATAGATTGCAACATTAGGGGGAAACTCAGGTAGGTTTGGCAATTGCATGCAAGCATGCACTGAATGAGCGCCTATGCCATGGTCCTGACTCCGGAGTTAGTGTTAGATATTAAAACTATGGGGTGGAGATGGGATCTCCGGAGCTTGTGGAATTCAACCAACCAATGGTTGTCCTTCTGTCAATATGGTTGATTTTTGTATCCCAATTCCATTGGATTAAGCAAATAATTTTGTCTATTAATGGGTAGTATAGGAGCAACCAATGAACTAAATTTAATGTCAAACCCAACAGAACAATCAAGTTTGTTTCAATTTCATTTAATTGTTATGATCAAATCCAGAGACTTGTGAGCTCATTGTAAACTTGGAGATGTTGCATAGATGTTGCATGATGAAATAGAAACCATGCTTAAACATGATGAAATAGAAACCATGTTTAAACATGTTTGAAAGATAGCTCCTAAGAGTGGTCGAGTTGGTGAAGTGGAAGGCATGAAATCAAAAAGTTTTGTATTCGAATTCTCTACCTACACTCTCTCGAGAAAACCTGTTATATAGGATTTGTCTGGTGTGGAGTATTCAGTTGACATAATTTATAGACTATTGCGTCAATTCTAAAATTTATCAAGTGCACATATAAATGATAGCAATTAAAGAGGATCCTTTGTTTTAAAAAAAGAAAGTGTTTGAATGATAATTAAGAGCAAAGAGGAAACACAATATCAGCAGCTAATGATTGTATGGTGATTGGGATGTCAAGTACAAAACGGCAGTATCAGAGATGGACTTGTTTCTTGGAAATCCAATTCTGCAACCACTCCAACAATTGAAGAAAAATAGGGAGCTTGCAACAACTACTCTAGCCACGACAATTTGGATTACCGACTCTTTTTCTTTATTTTTATGATTTTGATAGGACCTTTTAAATACCACGAATATAAAGTGCCTAAACTTTATTATGAACTGAATTGAGAATTAGGATTAGGTTATTTAATGTAGAACTGGAGGCTAAACACTCCTACCAACTTGGTCTAGATTTGGTTTGGCGTGTATACCATAAAAGAGGTGCTCCATCTCTTTTTCAGGCAACTCTTTGGAAAAAACTACTGCTATTGGATAATATAGTATGAGAAAATAAAGACTTGGGATGTGTGTTAGTTTTTTTTCTCTCTTTTACGGTTTTACCTTACGGGGAGGATATTTGAACAGGCATGATAGGACAATTTCTTTTTGCAACTTCCACTTTGAGTTGACAGGCAAAGCATTAAAATGACCACGTTCCTCCAATTGATTACCAATTGGTTAACGTGTACGGAAGCACATGGCCAACAACGCTTCCATTTTCAATCCATTTAGTATGTAGCCCCGAGTAAGTACTCTTTTTTTCTTTTTTTCTTTTGTAGCTTTAAATGTTTAATTAAGTTCTGCTATTAAGTATAAAAATCAGTATTAAGATTTTCGTATTGTACCAATTGGAAGGTACTGTGCTGATCAGAAAATAATACGAAACTAAGCTTTTTGGTACGGTAATCTGTATTGGTCGGTAATCTGTATTGGTCGATGCTGGTAATTTTTTGTAGTATTAATCGGTATTTAAAATATCGGCCAAATATCAACCAAAATTAAAAATTTTTAAAAATGGAAGGACTTTTTTGAAAAAAATTACCTCCCTCCCCCTCCAACCGTCCAACGTCTGTAACTCATCTCTCCAACTCTCACATTTTTTGTCTCTCTCTCTCTCCTCTTTATCTCCCAGCCACCACTATAATTTACATCTAAATTAAAACTTTTTCTTAAAATTCTTTTGTACACATATAAATTCACTTAATTTATTTATAAAAATTCAAAATCAAAAATAAAAATAAACATATATAATCCTTATCATATAAATCAAAAAAATTTTGGAATAAGTTATAAAATAAAAAATTCTTTTCTCCAATATATTGAAGAAATGTTTAAAAAATTTAGGGACTATTTTGCAATTTTTAAAAAAATCAAGGACTATTTTATAAATTTAAAAAATTGTCCGAAACAGTACTCAATATTGATCGATACCGGTACAGTACCGTACCAGAACTCAATCTAGTACCAAGATCGGTACGATATTCATAACATTGATAAAGACCATCAAACATAAGACTATTTTATAGATGATAAAAAGAAGTTTGAGGGTTTTTGACCCCAAATGAATTTTTTAATTTATAAAGAGGATTATTAATTTGCCTAAATAATAGTTTACAATTACTTAAATAATAATTTAAAATTTTATTTTCACAATTGGAACTTGCATTTTCCTAATTAATAATTACATCTGATGCTATCTTTTGTAAAAATAAAATATAAAATATAATGCTCATAATTGAAATATTGTATTTAATTAGCTTTATATTGCATTTTTAAGAGTAGAATTATTTTGTTATTTAAAATTAGATTAATGTGTTGAAGAATATTTTAAAATTTTCATTGTTATTATTATTTTTAAAGGACTTTAAGAAATGACAGTCAATAACTCTCTTTATAAATTAATTCAAACTCAACATAAATATTGAATAAAATTACTGACAAAAGAATAAAATGGGGGCCACGGGTAGAATTGAATGCAGCACATGTTTGCCTAAGTTATAATACTAATGAACGTCATCAAATCCATACCTTGCATTTATATTACTCTGTCATCAAGACGTTGTGAAATGAATAAAGTGATTGATGAATGATGAACCCTTTCCTTCCTAAAGTAGATGATGAAATTGAGGATATCATTTATCCTTATATTAAGCATAAGTTTGGTAATGGAAATAAGACCTAATTATGGTACGACAATTGGTCTGATATTAGTCCCCTTATCTAACTTCCGAATTTACGAAAGTTCGCAAACAGATTATCACTTAGCCTAAAGATTTCTGCCCTGATTGTTGACGGTGAATGACAAGGACAATTCCGAGGCTTTCATTCTCTTTTGCGGCATTTTCCTTTGCTTCAAAATACTAATCATGAAGATGTTATATCTTGGAAACTTCACACGAGTGGTCAATTCATTAATTCCTCTTGCCACCGATTATTTTCTCCCAATCACGCAAGGCTCTTTGGTCCAATCTATTTTGGAAAAGTGCTATATGTATTAAGGCTTCTTTCATTGCTTGGATGGCCATAAAAAAATAGGCTCCAAACTAAAAGTCAATCGCAAAGAGAGGTGGACACCACTTGCCTCCTATGTAATCGAGTAATGTAAACTAGGGATCATTTATTCTTCAACTGTTGCTACTCTAAGTCAATATGGAATCGAATCTTGTAACAACTATCTATTTCTCTTTGCAGCTATAGTTAGGAGCGTATTCTAAAATGGATTATTGTAACACAAAGAAGGGTCAGCCTAATTCCTCCCTTTTCAAGGTTGTATTCATCATTTCGATCTATTGTATTTGGAAGGAAAGAAACACTCGACGATTCTTGGAGAAGAAAGATGAAAAATATAGGCTTGCGGATAAAATCATTAACATGATTCGAGAGTATATCCTAGCTAAAAATGTACAACATTCTTTATCTATAAACATGAAGACTCGATGGCTGCTTTAACTTTTTCTTAGCAACTTTTGTATGTTTTTTATGTTCAATCTCTGACGACCTCTCCCCTTTTGTAATATTTTTGTAGGCTCATGCCTGGAACACATTGATATGTTGTAAATAGTTTCCACTATAGTAATATATCATTCATTTTTCAAAAAATAAAAAAAACATAGTGAATAAATATGACCCAGATGGTACGAGTCCATTCTTACTTTGGGTCTGTTTCTAAAAAAGTAAGTCAGTCTGAGCCTAAAAGATGTGTGGCAATACCATTCGCCAGGGTCCCCACAAACAGACGAACTATGTCAAACTTTTACGGTTTCTGACTACCCACACCACCAAGATAACATGCTCTTTAATTTCTTATAATAAAAAATAACTTTGGTTTGCTTCATTTAAGAATCATGAAAAAATAATTTTAATTCTACATTTTCATTTTTACTGTTTAATTTTAAAAAATTAATTAAAAAAAATTTCAATCTTTATTAAATTTTGCAATTGTAACCAGAATTTTCAAAAGTGATAATAACTTTAAAAAATAGTCAACGGTCCAACTTTTGGTTAACGATTGGACATAATTTACTACTTTAGTTACTATAAGTAGAATAAATTTTTAATGTCAAATATTAATTTAATTAATATTAAAATAATTAAATTAAAAATCCTAACCTAATATGTTCCTTTTCCCATTTTATTTCGTCCCGCAGTTGCCTACACTAGTTGTCCCCTCTTCATTTTTTTTAACTGAAAGGAAAGATAAAAAACAAAACAAATTAACTACAAAATCAATCTAGGAATTTAAACACCTGCCATATCCTCAAGCAGGATAGAAATACACCCTAAAGGTGTAGTGGTAAGCGGAGTGACACCAAAATTGCAAGACCTTACGTAATTCGCAAGTCAATATACACAAAGGTTGCCTTCACGAAAAACATGCCGCACCTTCACCTACCAATTCCTCGTGAGTAGCTCTCGAATACAAGAGGCCAAAGGATGAGAAGATGCTAGCAACTTGGCCAGAGATGAAAGGAGATGCACTATAAGAAGTGAATCCATCTCTAGCCCCACTTGCCGAAATCCAAGATCCCAAGCTAGAGTTAAACCTGTAAAAGCTCCTCAAAGCTCAGCCGAAAAAGATGAATAGGTACCGATATTTTGCACAAATCTTGCATGCCATATACCTAAATTGTCTCGTATTAGCCCACCCGCTAATGTAGAGCAAGATGAAATTCGATATGTACCATCTGTGATAAGCCTGACCCATCCCTGAGAGGGTTTGGTCCACCCAATAAGATGATCCTTCTTTGAACCAATGGCAAGATGAACATTACGAAGTCGAGTATTAGCTCTAATAATCCATGATACATAATCCATAATAAGAAACTTAGGCGAGCTTGGCCAGGTAAAATTCTCCTCAAACAAAGACTTATTTCTCCAAGACCAAAGTAACCAGCATGCAACCCCAAAAATAGTGGACCATTCAAAGCCGGAGACCATAATATGATTACGAAGATTACTGTGAATCCAGTCCATTAAACTTAAGTCAAAAAAATTGCTCATAACTATCCAAATAGGGAAGGCAAGCCAAACTGAGTGCACCTTAGAACAGTCACGCATCATATGGAACGAGGATTCCATCAACCCGTAGCAGTAGCAAGCACAGTCTGAAGATAGATGACGGATTACATACTGCTAGTTCGTCAAGAGACCATTCCTAGAAAGGAGCAAAAAAATGATCGAATTTACTGAGGACCATTCCAGTGCCACAATAATCGGGAAATGCCACCATCAAGAGAGCTTATATGTCTCTCAATCAAAGAATATGCAGAGGTTGTTGTTAAGTAGCCACTGTCCGAAGCTCCCCAGCTTATTTTATCTAGACCCGACGATGTCCAAGGAGGAGGGATGGTAGCAATATACTGACATACGGTAGTAAGAAGCCAGCTTTGAACTGAACTCCAGTCCCAATTACCAATGCCATTAACGTAATGATTAATATGAGGAGAATATATGTCTTCATTTAATTCAAATAGCAAGTAGTTACAAAGCGGTCCCAAGTCAGCTACCAACGAGTCCACCCAAAACAGCACTTCATTCCTTGTAAAACATACTTCTAAGTTGCTTTAATACCTCGCCATAACATGGAGCCTCCCTGAGAGTTAAACCCATTCAGTATATTGTCCACATCAAACTTGTATTTGGAAGACACCACCTGTACCCATAGATCACGCCTAGCTTGACTAAGAGAGCATCATTAATTGATCTGACTTTTCTTACACCTAATCCTCCCAAATCCTTTGGAACACATACCATGTTCCATTTTACCAAACTCATTTTTCGATTGCCACTAGCCCCACTCCATAGTAAATCACGAGTAATCTTCTCTATGTCATCACAAAGATTGTGTGGTAGTCTCGCCATTTGCATGGTGTAAATAGGCAACGACGAGAGAACCGACTGAATTAAAGTGACTCAACCAGCTAAAGACAAATTTTTTGCATACCAACCTGATAGGTGCTGGTGCATCTTATCAAGAATATGCTGGTAGGTACGTCTACTAACTCTCTCATGCAATAAAGGCACTCATAAATATTTCCCCAGGTTTAAAGTCAACTGAAATCCCAGCTTATCACTAATAGTTCTTGCTAGGAACTGATTGACATTTTTTTAGCAAAAGCATCGTGTCTTATCTTCACTAACCTTTTGGCCAAAGGCTGAGAAAAATCTATTCAACGTGTTATGTATTACTGAAACCTAGTCAAGAGAAGCCTCCGAAAATAGGATAAGATCATCAGCAAAGAATATATGCGAAAGAGGAGGACCACCGTGACTCAGATGGATGGGTTTCCATCTTCTCTTCTCTACTGAAAGATTTATTAAATGGCCCAAGCGCTCCATGCAAAGCATAAATGGAAACAGAGACAGGGGATCAGGAGAATACCTCTTGATGGGAGAAAAGTCTCAGATAATTCTCCATTTTAGTTTACTTGCATAAATACTGATGTGACACACTTTATGATTAAGTTGATTAATGTATGAGGTAAGCTGATGTCTAACAGTGTATCCTGAATGAATCCCCAACTGAGTCTATCACAGGCCTTCTCTAAATCCTCTTTAATAGCAAGAAATCCCTTAGATCTTGATTTCGACTTCATTGAGTGAATTACTTCTTGAGTAATAATAATATTATTTGTAATTAATCTCCCTGGCATAAAGCTGCATTGCGTCGAAGCTACCAAATCTTCTAAATATGGCTTAAGCCGATTGACCACCACTTTCGTAATAGTTTTGTAAATTACTAAACATAAATCGATAGGCCTGAACTGGGCAATGGATGATGGAGATGAGATCTTGGGTATTAGAACTAGGATAGTATGATTGATCTTAGATTCCCAGGTTTCATGTCGAAAAACTTGTTGTACAAACTCCACCAAGGAAAGGCCTATAGTGTCCCATTGAGATTAAAAAATAAAGCACTAAATTTGTCAAAGCTCGGAGCCTTATTGGGAGCTATACCAAAGATTGTTGCCTTAACCTTTTCAGTGTCAACAGGCCCTCCCAGGCGTTCATAGGCACCAGTAGGGAGAGTAGGAAAGCATCCTTTCAAAATATTAGAGTTAAAGCAATTCGAGTCCTTCAAGTAAAGCTTCTGGAAGAATTCTTTAGCCAAGCATTTAAGACTCGCCACATCTGAGATTATACTCCCACTATCATCTTTTAGCGAATTCACTTTAAGTTTCCTTTGCTTGGCGACTGTAATAGCATGATAATACTTCGTGTTCCTATCCCCATGTGCAATCCACTGGCACCTCGATTTTTTATGCTATTACAACTCCTCTTGACAAAGAACTCTCTCCAATTCCATACACAAAAATTCCTCCAAATCCAAAAGAGAATCCGTTGCATCTATCTCAAGCACCTTCTGAATACCCTTTAATCGAGTCATAAGACGCCTCTTTTAATGAAAGATGTTGCCAAAGGTGGTCTGATTCCAATGCTACAATTTTGTCGTCAAAGTACAAAGAGACTTTGTAATATCATAATGGGATGGCTGCCAGCTCTTTTGCACCACATCTGTAAATTGATCATGTGTCAGCCAAGCTGATTGAAACTGAAATGGTCTCATCGAATGAGTCTTTTGAGCAAATCGACCAAACTTGACTAATAAGGGACGATGATCAAATTTAATAAAAGGGAGATAAGAGACTTTTGTATTTTGAATTACTGAAAGCCAAGCGTCAAAAATTAAAATTTGATCCAGTCGAGCAAGGATATTACCCATCCTCCAAGTGTATTTTAGCCCTGAGTACTCCAAATCATGCAGATGGCAAGTATGGACACAGTCTCTGAAACTTGAATTCACCACACGTTGACGACGAGACCCATCTCGTTTATCAGCAGCCTCTAGTTTAGCATTAAAATCTCCTCCCAATAACCAAGGTCTATAAGTAACCTTGCAATTTTATGTAAATTTTGCCATAGGTAATCCTAACAGGAATAATTTGGACTAGCGTAAATAGTAGTAAAATCAAAGGAGGTATCGTTCCATTAAACATTCGTATGAACAAACTGACGATGTGCAGCCGATATTATAACCAATATCTCAGACTTTCATAATAATCAAATCCCTCTAGAGAAACCGGTTGCCTCTACTTGAAAAGAAAAAGGAAATCCCAAACCTCTTATGACTTGCAATGCCCGCTCACCGTTGATTCTTGGTTTAACTAAAACCATCAGATAAGGTTTATGTATACGAATGAAATTCTTTAATACAAGCTTAAAGGAGTTGCTCCCAGGGCCTTGACAATTTTGTATGAAAATCGACATAAAATCAATCGAGAAGGTAAAAGATAAATGCTCTTAACTGCAAGCATTTACCAAGTCACTCGACTGAACACCATAAGTGTCAACCATTGGCAATTCAGGAACTGCTTCTATATCAGAATCTTGCACCATCAACTCATCATTAATCCTAAAAGTTGGATGTCTCGGATCAGGTGGTCTCACTGGTGGAAGGAAACATCTCTGATTAGAGGATACCCCTATATTTCCCATAAAATCATCTATTATTTCTTGTCCATCACCACAATCCATATCATCATTGTTCAGTATTAAGAAATTTTTATCATGCAAAATAACGTCTCTATGAGATGAAATAGAGACATCCATATGCCCAGTTGGACCAGAAGTAATTCTGTGATTACCGGTTTGTGCTCTAGTATGTGATTTTGGATCTGCAAGAGCTTTTCGGCCCTGAGCCCGTGTAGTGAGCCTACTACTAGCTATGGCCTTACCTTTGTTAGCTAATCCTGATCTAGGAGTAAACCTATTAGCTAAAAAGACTTGATTTGGTGTAGCCCTTATAGAATTTGCCCTCACGTGCTCTGAATCCTTTTGATTAGGATTTAACCCTCGTGTATCTTTCTCCAACAAAAGAAGGAAGGTCATTAGACATCCCAAGATTTTTGTGATCAGATAGAATCGAATACCTTGAGCCTCGGGATCCTCCCTGATTATTGTTCACTTGTTGATCACATTTTGAAAATGTTTCCTTTTATGGCTAGCGGTGGGCAGGACGTAGGACTTGGATCCAAGGGCTGTTTACGTCTTTACTTGAAGTCACCACTGGCGCTACACCCACTTGAGCCCTTATACTAGTAGCAATTTGGGGACCTTCCTTCTCTATTATGTTCACCGATGCTTTGGGAGCTAAAGGACACTCAATAGCCCCATGCGCTACCATACCACAAGAGAAACATATTTGAGGAAGTCCTTCGTAGGCTACCTTGATAATTTCCCTATCAAACATGACTCTGGATTGGAGAGGAACAATGATATGTACATCCCTTAGCAAACTTCCCTCGCCGAGAAAGTTTCATGTTATCATCAATTTTAATCGTACGTCCAACTAGATTCCCAAGTGCCCTTAAGATGTGTGGATGATATCAGGAAACAGGTAGCTCAGGGAAGCGGAACCAAACCACTATGTAGGAGACCTTGCCAGTAGCTGGCTAAAAATTTGGATGCCATGGTTGAATAGAGAGAACATGTCCAAAAATTACCCAAGGATCCTTAGTTAACGCATTCATATAGTCTTCCCCCTTCATAAAATTTGTCAGAAAGAAATCATTATCAATATCAATGATTTTCATCAAACCTTTCAGACTCCATATGGATTTCAATCTAAAACTCAGCATCTTAAATCCTATATGTCTACCTATCAATTTGACAACTACCGCACGTTCCCATTGTTTGTCCAATCGGCCTTTAAAAGTGCTGGACAATTCAATACCAGCGCCAGCCTCACCTTCAGCCAATATGATACCCCCCTTTTCAAACTCAACTGGATCTTCCTTAGGTCATTTCACCTCTATATCCTCTTCCTCTTGGATTGGTTGTCTTGTGACAACTAAGCTACAACTCGATTTTGATCAAGGAGGGTCCTCCTCTCGAGTACGTAAATGGACCTTTTTGGCGGCATGACCATCATGATGGTCAAGTGTGTGACATTCATCTCTGATTATTTCATTATCAATCTTTCTCTTGTTTGCCTCCAGCGACCTCCCTTCCTTTCGATCTCAACACTGCACATATAAGCCACTATACATATAATATAGTAGGAAGCAAACTGTAGACATCGATGGCGAGGTCAATGAAAAAGACAAATGAAGATTTTCAGAGATTGCATAACAAATGAACCACCCATTGTGATTTGGGAAGTTTATTATCTTTAGGGAATGGGGCATAGGATTGTCCATAACCTTTCTTCACAATCAGTACCTTAGAAAAAGGGCACTGTTTTGTCAACATCCTACATAAGAGGATACTTGAGCTTAATCCAAATAGCACTTTTTTTTCCTGGAAATAGAATGAACAAGAACAGGGAAGAAACAGCGAAAGGATAAGAGGTACTCAAGAGAATGACATGTTGGAATACATTTGAGGTCTATATGATTCATAACCAGCACAAAGTTTCCAAAATGTTGTGATGGTTTGTTACAGTCTATTGTTTTTGTAATGGGCAGAGAAATATATGGACAGTTATGGGTTGGTTTTTGGGTCCTTAACCTTTAGCTTTCAATTTTGAAAAGTTTACACCATTAACTTGAGAGCTTTGAGAGGTTAGAAGATTCAGAAACATTTTATTTTTGATTTTTGGCAGTGGGATTTAACCAGTGGATCAAGCTTTTCGGGTAACAATGGCTGGAGGTGTGGTTGTTATATATATATATATATATATATATATATATATATATATACATACACGTAAGAATGTTGTATATGATACTTGTATTGCATTGTATTGCATGAAATTGATTTTTACTTTTATTTGGTATCAGAACCGCAAGAATACCTCTACCTTGCATATCCTCTGTCATGCTCTATTTTTGTTTTATTTTTGGACATTTATATCGTGTGCATGCATGATATGTTTGATTGCCCTTATGATGATGTTGGATGGACGTTGTAGTTGGGAGGTAACGTTGTCTTGAATGTTGCAACAATGGCTAGAGGAGAGATGCACCTGTTACCATTAAGTGCATGGACGTTTATTTCCATGAGCGTCCCCTCCCATGTAATAGATTTTTAGTTCTAATCGTTACATGTTCACCTATCATGTTGCATTGTCATCCCATCCCTGGTCTGGATCTTCTCCACTGCTGGCTGGCACGTTTAAGCAACCTCTGGTTTGGGTTGGACCGGGTCACACCAACCCTTCTGGAGGTTGAAGACAACTATTGTTTTTAATTTTTAAATAAAATTCTTAATTAATTAAGTAATAATTAATTAAGTTAATTTTTGGTTCCTTGATGGGTTAATTAAGCACTTAACATAATTTTCGTGATTTTTAATTATGAAAACATTCTTTGGAATTAATTTTTTTGTGTGAATATTAATTATTTTAATTTGTATGTCTAATATATTAAGAATTAGACATTTAAAATTGTATGATTAATATTTGCATTAAATTAGACATACAAGATTAAATAATGTGATTTTATTCACATTAAAGTTGTTTATTTGTTAAATAACTATTTGCACACATTATATATGTAATTAATTGAAAACTGTATGTATAAATTTATGAACATTATACATGCAAAAGTAAATTAAATAATTTTTTCATGATGATTTGATTTATTTGCATTACTACTTATTTGATGCAATATTTAGTTTTGATTTCGATTAAAGTAATGTGAGGTGATTCATATAATTTTAATTAATTAGGGAGTACCCACAACACCTTTAATTGATTAAAATTATATATTTAAGTTTATAAATCACTATAAACATTCGTTGTAGTTAATGTAACACCCCACTCTCATTGGACATGTACCCGACATCCTGAGTGATATCCGAGTACGAAGCCTGCAAGAGCGGCATTCTAAAACAATCATCGGTTAAAATTCATTGCAAATTGTTTGAAACAATGTACCTATGTGTGGAAAATCAATAATCAATTTTGATCCAACTTATTTATAAACATTTTCAGTCACAAAAGTTACAATCACTATTGAACTCATTAGAGTTTCAGTAATCACTTAGGCCCATTACAGAATAAAACATTTGCAATCATAAAGTCATTTCATTACCAAATCATAAACATACACTTTGTACAATTCTTGCGGAACATAATTCAAAAA
>JAOTAY010000003.1:13647349-13658775 GCA_025629805.1 Erythroxylum baracoense | reverse complement strand
TCAAATTTATGTTTAAAAAATTAAATTTATACTATTACATTAATAGTTGTTTAAATTATGCAAAATAAAATTTATTGGCGGTATTGACAGTACATTTTTTTAAAAAGTTTTCTAATTCATTTACCGATGAACATATGAAAATATATCGCTAAAACTAAAACATTTACCGACGGAATAAACATTACCGTCGGTAATCACAGACGAAACAACAACTTCTGCCAGTACATTTGGAACAATTTCCCGCACGGTTTGCACAAAAGTACCGACGGAAAGATAGAAACCATTGGTAATCATAGACGGAGTATCCAACCACATGTAGTCGGTAATCACAAACGGAGCACATACTATCAGTAATCACAGACAGAATAACCTGCGGTTTATCGTCGGTAATTACAGACGAAATAACCATCGGTAATTTTTTAACAATTTACCGACAGAAATATTCCAACCGTTGGTAAATATATCGATAGAAAATAATTTTTCATTCGTAAATATACCGATGGTAAAAAATATTCCGTCGGTAAATTTATCAACGGTAAATTATTTTCCGTCAGTATTTATTAGCTACTATCGTTTCTACAAAGCTTTTATTCGTTGGTAATATCCGTCGCTAATCTTACATACCAACTAAAAGTCTACGTTTTTCGTCAGTAAAGACCATCGCAAAAGCACATTTTCTTGTAGTGTTGTATCCCTCGAATCATTTTCAAAACTGGCTTATCTCAACCACCATAGTCACGTAAATGTTCAGGTTTTAACAATATCTACATGACAAGTTGAGAGAATTTTGCAACTGTTGTAAAGAGAATTAGATAAGACATGTTAGTTTCATTAGAGCTTAAGTCTATGTATAATAGGTTTTAGGCATTTTAGTAATTTGATTGAAATTATCTAATTTCAATTGAACTTTAGCTAGAATTAGATAATTTCAATTAAACTTTAATTAAAATTACAAATAATTTTAATTAAATAGAAGTTCTGTTCAAATAAGATCTAGTATTTTGATCCTCATTTACTAAATATGTCATATTTAATTATAAAGTTTCTTAAACCTTATAATCAAGTCCAATTTGATTAAAATATCTTTGTTCTCTTTAATCTATTCTTTATGTGTAACTTATTAGTATAATGAGCAATAGATATAAATTATATCTCCAAATCATATTTAAGATTTAATAAATTAAAAATTTTCATTTATTGTTAGTTCTTTAATTAAATAATTTATAAAATAATATCGATAAATAAATGTGAGCGACATCCATGTTGGGTGACGTAAGTTGTAACTTCTCGCACTTCTTTCAATGACAACATCTTGTTACCACTTTGCGTTTCTATCTTGTCTGTCTCGATTGTATCTTTTTTCATTTGGCGTGGTCACTGTCTGATAACTAATCATTTCTCTGCCTAATTTTGTATCATTAACTATATTCTTTTAGAGCTTGTTTGGTTAAAGGGTTAGTAATGGTACGGAATAGAACGTAACACACTTTATAATAGAATGGAAGGATATGAGATGGAAGCGGAGGGTTTCATGTTACGTTCCATTCCATCCTAAATAATGAAAATAAGAAACCTCTTATTTGGGGGTTTAGGATGGAAGATAAACTAATAAATACATACTACTTAATATACCCTTAATCATTTTTCTTAATACTAATTATTTCTTCTACCACTTCTTAATACTACCTAATATATGAATGAGACTTCAGTTTCAAGCTTACGCAATTTAATTCAACAAACATAAGAAATCAGAAACTAAATAATATCACTAGAATTCATACAGGCTCAAAACATCAAAGACATTAAACTCTTTAAAATGATGAATTTATTATCTTCAAATAAACACAAGAAAGAAGTTGATGGCAGTTAAGGTTAGACCTTTTAAATTAAGTACCTAGCAAGCCTACAACGTTAATCTCACAGCATATTAAAAATTCATGAAAAACATTCACAATAAAATGAAAACAAAGCAAAGGTTCCTCTAAAACTTGGAATTTCACATCCTACAACATTAAACACACAACACATCAAGAATTCGTGTCAAACATTCATGTTAAACTAGAAAACAAGAAAAAGGGTCCTCTAAGGCTTGAAATTTCACCTCCTAAAATATGTCCAGCACAGGACATCAATAATGAGTCAAAACACTTCACGTTAAAATGGAAAATACCGCAAAGGGTCCTTTAAATCTTGGAATTTCACCTTATAACGCTTGGAATTCGTTCTTGAACGGTTAATACTGGTATAGGAACACTGAATTCTAAATTTAATATCAAAGGTATAATAGTCATTCATTATACATTACATTCATTCCATCCATCTTCCAAACAATGTTTCACTACATTACATTATGAACCTTTCCATTCCCACTGATAACTTTTCACTATATTACATTCGATTCTATTATAAAACATTCTTTTCCGTTCCAATCCATTTCATTAATTAACATCCAACCAAACAGGCCTTTACTGCTATAGTAACTAAGGGGGTGCTTGGTTGGGAAAGGTTCAATAGGTATGGAATAAAAAAAGGTGGCTAGTTATATATTATCATTATAGGGATAATATTATGATATCCAAAGCTTCATATCTCTCAAGTATGAGAGGAATGTCAATCATTCCTAAGTGACACTCTCTTTATCTTTCTAAACTTTTTATAATTAAATATAATTAATTAATTAAAATAATATTAATTAATTATTTTAATTAATTAGTTACAATATAATTAATTAAAATGTAATTAATTAATTAATTAAAATAATATTGCAATATAATTAATTAAAATAATATTACAATATAAGTAATTAATTAATTACAATATAATTAATTATATTTTCTCTTTTTTAGCAATTAAATATAACTAATTAAAATATATTAAAATTTGATGTAAAAAAAATTTAACAAACTTTTATTTCTCAATATTTTTAACAAATCACCCACTTGTAATCATTTCTTCATTCTAACCAACTATCATAATTATGATAATTATATCTATTCTCATTTCTCACTATATTCATTCTTATTCCTATTACCATTACCCAATTTAAACCACGTGCTCCCTAAGCCTCGTAACTTATTCATAAAGTTTCGGATTCTGTATAATTTAAAGAAAAAATGGATTCTCTCTCATATTTTGCATGATTAAAAGATAGTTTTCATAACTGGTAATGATATCTTTAATCCTTTTCTTGGATACTTCCTAGTAAACATAAAAATTAAAAACTAACGCTTATAATTGTACCCTTTATTGTGTATTAGATAAGTCTTTTCCCTAATGTGGTAAGGTGAATAGGTGATGCACCCACATAAGTATGACCTTTTTACTTGTGCAAAATTTGTTCCAAGCCTCCCATAACTTTTTCTTCTTCAATTAATAGATGATGGGATAAAACAGTGAAAGTTCAAGATCTGTTACCAAAATAACATTTTTAATAGTCTAAATGATGCACATTGCTTAATCTTACAGTTAAATTTCGGTAATAGTATAAACACAGAGAAAAGAATTGAAGAAAAGATCACTTCTTTTGTGGATTCATCAAGTATATGGTGTTGAAGAACATGGCTAAGAACACTAATATTAGCTACGGTATGTATTTGTCTAAGCTCCCACAAAGTGCTTATAGCCAAAAACGCATGCAGTGAGGAAGATATGATGGATACAGTCACTTGAAATATGAAACGAAATTAAATATGTGGCATTTGTAGTTTCTCAAGTTGCTCAAGATCTTGATTGTTCTACACTGTTTCCACTTTTCTGCTAGAGGAAGGGTTCTAAAAAAAACTACAATTACTATATTAAGCAGGCCTAGTTTTGTTTTCTAATCTTTTCAAGTCTCAATTATTAATATCCTACAGCAATAAATAACCATGGATAAATTTCACCCAGTATATTGAAAGGGCAAGAGGTCCTGTTATTATTACATTCAATAACTCTTTCTGAAGAAGGAGATGGTTGGTAGTTGGCAATTAGGAAAGTGAAAACAGAATAATGACCATCTGTTGCACTCACGTGTTTATGACATGATCTGGGTGAAGGAAAAAGATGATGCCAGAAACAAGAGATAAGTAAAAGACAGGTACCAAAAGTTTATTATGCATAACAAAAGAAAAGCAGAGACACACACATACATATACCCATCCATTAATTATTCCTCTTTCTTCACAAGCTCATGAAGTGTATATACACTTATTACTATCTTCCACTGGATGAAGTGTTAATATCGTAACAAAATTCCAAGCTTGCCCCAAGCTGCTGAATTACTTGTCTGTTTCTCTTTTAAATTTCTTTTTTCTCTTGAATTAATTGAAAGTACCAAGTTAGTCCTCATTTTCTTTGCATAATAAGAATGTTTCTAATACTGCTTAAATAAATAATGTAGCTAATTTGCAAGTTTGTTATTACCTTTTGTTAGTTATCTTGCCAGCTCATTTTATTCGTTGCAAAGTTGCTTTTGCTGTTAGTTTGTTAGCCTAACTCTTATATATATAGGGGGTCACCATGATGTAAGGATATCAAAATTAATGCAACTTCTTCTGCCTCTAAATTCTCTGCACTTTGGCTATCTTTTCTCTGAGCACCATTGTTCATCAATCCCCAATCTATCTGCTCATAGAAGGTTGTTTTCGGGTTCATTGCATCTAACAACCACAAATCATTTTTTTCCGCATCATTGGTATCTGAGCTTCATCCTCTGATTGTGGGTGGGCTGGCGATCGTGAGCTGCTACGGGCTTAATCATGACTCGTGCTACTCTCCAAGAATTGGAAGAAAACATGAAGAAAATGGTCGAGCATAATGAGCAATTAGCATTTGATTTTGATTGGAAGTTTGAGGCACTAAGGGCGAAACTGGGAGCTTTGGTCATGACAGCAGTTCAGCAATCAGTGGAAGCACTTAACCTAGGTAACTTTAATCATAATTCTGGTGAAAATGGTTCAGGGTCTAACGGGGTTAACTCTTCAAAAATAATGAAAAGAATATGTGGCTCACCCGGTTGGCTAAAATCGAATTTCTGCAGTTTGATGGTATATTTGTTAAGGAATTGTTATATCGGTGTGAACAATTCTTTTCCATTGATAACACCCCTCTCGAGACTAAGGTTCACCTTGCATCGGTTCACTTAGAAGGGCAAGCCTTACAATGGCATCGTACCTACATGAGTAATAGAGGTGAACTATACCCAAGGTGGCCCGAGTACATACTTGACATAACCCAACGATTTGAGGGATTATATGACGATCTGATGTCGAAGTTGGTTAGCTTGAAACAAACCAAGTGGGTACAAGAATATTATGATAAGTTTGAGTCCATACTTGCTAGATTGTCACTACCCAATGAGCATGCCCTTAGTATCTTCCTTACTGGCCTCAAATACAACACCCAAATGCATGTCAGGATGTTCAACTCGAACACCTTACACCAAGTTGCTAAACTAGCCAAGTTGTATGCAGCCTCCAACCAAAATTCGCAGCCCCCTTCAATCCTAAAACCCCCCACACAAAAAATTGGTCTTCTAACCCTAACACCCACAAAACAGCCCCACCACCCCTCCACAAACCTAGCTCCATAAAAATTGTCCACCCCTCTATTACCCGCACCACCAAAACGTCTAACCCCCACTAAAATTGAAGAAAAAAAGCTAAGGGATTATGTTTCATATATGACGAACCTTATACCCCCAGTCATCACCTTAAACACAAAAGAGCTCGACTCTTTGTCCTTGAGGGAGAAGAGGAAGCTTTAGAGGGTGAAGAGAATGAAACAGAAGATTTGGGAGAACAAGTGGATGATAATGCACCCCACATATCAGTCCATGCTCTCATAGGGTTGACTAAATTCTAAACCATGAGAGTAACTGGAGCACACAATAAAAAAATATTCCATACACTTATAGATAGTGGGAGCACCCGCAATTTTTTAGATGAGGCAATGACAAGAACTTTGGGTTATCACTTAACTCCCACTAAATAGTTACAGGTCTCGGTGGTGAATAAAGGAATATTGACTACCACGGCTGAATGTAAGGGGTTCTCACGGACTTTTCGGAATTCTCAATTTGTGGTTGATTTTATGACACTCCCTTGGGCTTTTGTGATATGGTTTTAGGGATCCAACGGTTACAAACCTTGGCCCCTATATTATGGGATTTTCAACAACTATCTATGGAATTCTTATATCATGGCAAGAAATATGTTCTACGAGGTTCAAAACAGGTTTTGGTAAAGGCAATTAAGGGTAAGGCAGCCAATCGACTGCTTGATAATAACAACCCTACAGCTCGCCATGCTACATATCTTTGATGGGGAAGATTTTATGTCTAATGTTTTTGCTGTGAGCCTTTTTTCTGTCACTGCAGAATTGAATGGAGACATCCCATATGAAGTTCAAGTGCTATTATCTCAGTTTGGGGATTTATTTGAAGAACCAACTCACTTGCCTCCCTTCAGAGATGGATTTAATCATCGCATTCCACTCGTACCTGGCTCCTCACCAGTGAATAAATGACCTTATTGATACCCGACAGTTCAGAAAAATATTATTGAAGCCTTGGTTCAAGAAATGCTCGATAAGTGAATTATCCAGGCAAGTTATAGTCCATATGCGACCCCAGTAATGCTTGTGGGAAAGAAAGATGGCACATGGCACCTTTGTGTTGATTACAAGGAGTTGAACAAGCAGACAATTCGGAATCGTTTTCCTATACCTGTGGTGGAAGAACTACTTGATGAGTTGGGTCAAGCAACCATGTTCACTAAGTTGGATCTTCGTGCTGGATATCATTAGTTGCAAATGTCCCCTTCAGAGGTGTATAAAGCAGCTTTTAAAAGTCACTCGGGGAACTATGAGTTCTTGGTGATGCCCTTTGGGCTCACAAATGCACCGTCCTCTTTTCAGTCATTGATGAATGATATATTTCGGCCATATTTGTGACAGCTTATCCTTGTATTTTTTGATGATATTCTGGTGTATAGTGATTCTCTCCATCATCACATTAAGCATCTGAAGGTAGTTTTCACTACTCTTAGACAGCACACATTGTATCTTAAGAGGGTTAAGTGTGCCTTCGCAGTCTTGAAAGTATAATACCTTGGCTATATTATTTCTGGAGGGTGGGTGGCCACGGATCCATCAAAAATCATTACTGTCCAAAACTGGGCAGTCGCTAGTACTCTCAAAAAGCTTCGGGGGTTCTTGGGACACACTGGGTACTACCGAAGATTTATTCAAGGCTAGGGCTAACTAGCTCGACCACTTACAGACCTTTTAAGGAAGGACTGGTTCACTTGGGATGATAAGGCAACTGCAGCATTTGAACTACTAAAGCAGGCACTTGTGACAGCTCTTGTTCTAGCAATGCCCAACTTTGACAAGCCTTTTATTATCAAAACTGATGCATCCGGGCAAGGAATTGGGACGATTTTAATGCATATATTAGCAAGATTCTTAGCACCAAGCACCAACATTATTCCGTATATGAATGGGAATTATTAGCACCCATCTTTGTAATTAAAAAGTCAGAACTGTATCTCATTAATAAGCCCTTTATCATTCGTGCCGATAAAAAAAAGCCTCAAATTTCTCCTTGAGCAAAAGGTGACTACCTCGTTGCAACGGGTGTAGCTTACGAAATTGATGGGGTTTGATTTTGAAATTCACTATAAAGAGGGCAAAGAAAATGTTGTGGCGGATGCTCTCTCACGGGTTAACAGTACTGAACTTTTATGTATGGCTCTCGATGGAGCCCCTTCTGATCTTATGACCCTCCTCTCTCGTGGTTGGACTAATGATCCCAAGCTTCAAGCAATCATTTCAGCTCTATAACATAATGTTGCCATGCACTCCAAATACACGTACAAAAATTAGCAGCTCTGATGTAAGGGGAAGTTGGTGGTCAGTGATGATCCTCAGGTGAAACACTTTATTCTCGAGTGACTCCATAGCCCTCCTATAGGGGGACACTCGAGTGGTGACATCACGCTGCAAAGAATCTAGGCCTTATTCTATTAGAAAGGTATGACAAAAGAGGTACATCACTTCATTCAATCTTGTGACATGTGTCAACGTTGCAAGGGAGAAAATGTGGCCTCACTGAGTCTTTTACAGCCATTACCTATTCCTCACGGCCCATGGGCTGATATAAGTCTCAATTTTATTGAATGGTTACCTAATTCCATTGGTAAAACACTGATTTTGGTGGTGGTTGATCGTCTCACCAAATATGTCCATTTCATTGCTCTTCGACATCCATATACCGCATTAACGGTAGCCCAAGCTTACATGGATATCATCTACAAACTGTATGGTCTTCCCACCACTATGGTTAGTGATCAAGACCCACTTTCCTCAGTGACTTTTGGAAGGAATTGTTCACTATACAGGGGGTTGATGTGAGAAGGTCATCCGCCTATCACCCTCAAATCGATGGCCAAATGGAAGTGGTTAACCGTTGTCTTGAGACTTACTTGTGATGTATGTGTAGTGACTCACCTACTAGTTGGAGTAAATGGTTGAGCTTGGCCGAGTGGTGGTACAACACCAATCATTCACTCCTCTACACAAACGACCCCTTTTGAAGCCCTCTATGGTTATACTCCACCCATTCATCTTCCTTATTTGTCGAGTGAAAGCAAGAATGATACGGTGGATAGAAGTCTAGCTAAATGGAAAGAAATGATTAAATTGCTCCAATGGCATCTCGGTCATGCTCAAAACTGAATGCAACAAGTTTCCAATCGCAAGCGCAGTGATCGAAGTTTTGATGTGGGAAGTTGGGTCTACCTCAAGTTGCAACCTTACCGACAATCTTCTGTGGCACTTTGAGTAAATTGGCTCTAAAATATTATGGTCCTTACAAGGTTATCGAAAAGATTGGAGTAGTAGCCTATCAATTGGAATTGCCCTCGGGCTTCCTGTATTCCATATTTCACAACTCAAGCTATGTCATAAGTTGCAAGCATCTCGAGCTGAACTGCCCCTGTTTATGCGTTACACCAGCTACACTCCAAAACCGGAGGCTATTGTGGATCATGCTACTATCCAGCAAGACCGCCATGTTGTCACTAAGGTACTCATCAAGTGGAAGGATCGCACACTCGAAGACAATACTTGGGAGTACTTTTATGATTTCAAGAGGCAATTTTCGAGCTTTAATCCTTGAGGACAAAGATCTTTGATGGGTGAAAGTGATGATATCTGTTAAATAAATAATGTAGCTAATTTGCAAGTTTGTTATTACATTTTGTTAGTTATCTTGCCAACACATTTTATTCGTTGCAAAGTTGTTTTTACTGTTAGTTTGTTAGCCTAAATCTTATATATATAGGGGGCCACCATGATATAAGGATATCAAAATTAATGCAACTTCTTTTGCCTCTAAATTCTCTGCACTTTGGCTATCTTTTCTCTAAGCACCATATATTGTTCATCAATCCCCAATCTGTCTGCACATAGAAGGTTGTTTCTGGGCTCATTGCATCCTCCAACAACCACAAATCATTTTTTCTGCATCGGTTTCATTGATCATTCTCAGTGCTCTTTATTTTTGTAATCCTGACAAAGGAATCAACTTCTTGAATTGCTAGGGGGCTCTGAGCAGTGTAGAGGTATAGCCGATACTTTTTAGGAAGTTTGGATCTTCCGCTGCATTAAAAAATTGTGTCTTTGTGTTAATATCTGTTTGGTTTAAATGAAGATCAAATAGGACATGATGTCATTAGATTGCTTGTTGATACCCTAGAAGTTGATATTCTTGCCTCACTTGTAAAGTTGGATTTCATTCCAATGAACACCCCAAATAATTCCTTGACAACATTTCCTGTATTTTTTCATAGTTATCTTGGGAAGACCACAAGAAATTGCGTAATGCCATAAGCTTTCTATTCTCAATTTTCTAAACAGGTCTTGGATACAAGGAAAAATGCCAAGTAAAACATGTTTCTTATACACATAAATATGAGCATGGTTTTCACTCTTATGTATGATTCTTTGACAATGGTGAACTAGCGAGGTATTTGCTCTTTAATCATAATGTTTGCAACCCACCTCTTATAGATGACAATACAGTTGCTAACCATTTTTACGATGGTATGGTTGACATAGATCAGTCATAACTACATTTATTTTTGTCACCTTTCATCTTTTGGAATGGATCATCTATCTATACTCTTCCTTATATTCTAGTTATCTTGTAGAAACATTTTGCAAATGGGTCAATACTTGAATTTTAATTTGTAACTTGTATGTTGCACATAAAATAAAAGGTTTAAGCATCAGGATTTTCTGTCAATTTTGATTTTAAAGTTTCATCTGTGTGTTCATGAAACAATTATGATAATACACCTGTCTTGTTTTGCTGTCAATTGTTGCAGCTACAAGTTCAGTTAAATAACTTCCTATGTTAAATTCTTTCTTCTTCTATCAGATATTTTCTCTGATTGAGACATTGTGTAGCCATTTATTTCCTTCTGCATTGCATGTGTCATTGGCCTATTTATCTGGTGAGCAGCAGCTGATCCGGCTGATCCAGGAGTTTTTTTTTTCAAAAAGTATCTTAACATCCCAGCTAATGGAAATCAGACCAATCAAAAGGATTCTAAACTAGGTGGAGAATCAACTTCATCTGTACATCATGCAAATGCTTCTCAAGTTGTGGGAAAATCTGTAGATAAGGATGCCATGAGTGTAGATGCAACTTCAAGGGATCCCAATATTGAGATTGTTGACAAGGATATGTTCTCAGAAAAGCAATCTTGGTTTCCATTGGTTTTCTTTCTTTGTTCTCTTCTATCCAATTGTTGCAATTCAAATTCTGAATCTTCTAAGCAATTTATAGGTGACGACGGGATGTTTTATTTTAGCTTGTGCGAAGTTGAGGTTGGTGGAAATGCTTGACTTCTGCCTTTAATTTTGTGTGATAAATGCAGCTTACATAGTCCTGTTGATAACATTGATTTAATTAAGATTAGACCTTTTGATTAGTGGTAGCTACATAAGTTAAGGTTCTTTAGGTTACAATGATGTCAATAGCTTCTTCATTTTGGATAATTGATTATTTGTGCTGTATTGTTTTTCTTTTTTTTGGGCCACCGTCTTTGTAAGTGTTTTGGCTTATCCAATCACTAGAGATTCCAATCAAAAGTACACACAAAGGAAGAGGTTCTCAACTCTCTAATTAGTACAATCAGAGAGCAAATTCTAAGTTCAACAAGATGAAATTATATATGGCTATGAATCAGATCAAGAATTATATGTCAATCAATAACAAAAGAATGAAGATCAACCAAAATCTAGTCAAAGTGGAGAAAAACGTAAGCGAGAACAAAAAGATAAATATCAATGGACTCGAAAACCAATAGAAAATGACGAATTAAATAAATTTGGATACTATAGAAAAGATAATAAAATAAGAAAGTTTCCTTCTGAATATA
>JAOTAY010000003.1:13597558-13647249 GCA_025629805.1 Erythroxylum baracoense | reverse complement strand
CACCTAAACTACATCACATTTCTTTCTTTAACTACAAACACATCATTTATCCATCATTCAAGACATAACATGCCCATAAAATCAAGACACAAATTTCATGCAATTTATTCATAAATCATCATAATTTATGCATGAAACAATCATTCAAGAACATAAAATACCATTACTTACCTATTTAAGATCTCCCTTCTTCAACCTTTCAAGCTTCACAATTTTCTCTCTCTCTCTACACTTCACACACACTCACGGCAATCTCCTCTTTGGGGTGAGAGTATGAGGTTTAGGGTTTTGATGAATCAAAGAGGGGAGAAGATAAGATGTAGAAGAGTGAAGAAGGTGAGCAAAATGAGAAAAAATCAAGAAGAGCCAAAGAGAAGCAACTTTCGGATGATGAGTTTTTCTTTCAAGAACATTTAACACTTAGGTAACAAAGAAGACACAAGAAGAAGGAGAAGTAGTAGTGTCGTGGATGACTTATAAAAAGGAATGATTTTATTAAAACTTAACTTAAGTGGTCATGAAGCCACATGTCACACTCTCATTGGTTTCCTTAATTTTCTTCCAATTCAATTCCAATTTCACTCCAATTTTCCAATGGCTCATTTCTAAAATTCCTAATTTCATGTGTCTAAATTTTCAGTGCCATTGGACAGTCAATTTCACTACCGGAAGACCCCTATTCTGTCACTTGACAATTTTTCGGGTCCAAAATTGACTCCGAAAAATTCCTGAAAAATTCCTATAATTCTCTAAAAATGGGAAAACCCCTATGAACCTCTCCAATTCAAATTATCACACAAAAACATATTTTTCATAAAAACACACTTATTCACACTTAAACCGGGAAAATGTCATGAATGCATGTACAAACAATTACATGTGCAAAAATTCACTATTTCTTATTCATGTGCATATATGAATGCATGAATAGGTCAATACACTATAAACACTCCTAAACATTTCAAATTACCAATATATCCTTCCCATAAGTGAGGGGATGTTACAATATGATTGGAGGAAGATAGTGCAGGGCACGATCGTGGCCTAGTAAAAAAATGTTTTTGTCATAATTGTTGCAGGACCCCCACGATCATGGATAGATAGAAAATGTTTCTATCATGATCGTGGCCCTCACTCCCATGATTGTGGCTAGCTCCAAAAGTTTCTATCACGATCGTGGCACACCATGATCTTAGTCAAATCTATAGAGAACAAGAGTTATTTTCGAGCAATGTAGGAACCTATTAATGCTAAGGTGCTTCTATATGATGTATTTAGGCTTGAATGAGATCTTAAATGGACCTAATTGGAGATGGATAAGGTGATTAAAGTAAGGAAAATGTATTAGGTGTTAAAGAATGATTGAAAGATGATGTTAACTAATCATAAGACGTTTATTAAGGAATTAGGTTTGTCATTGAACATGCATTATAAATAAATCATATACATGTGTATATGATTGAGTATTCATATGAATGTGCAAAGTAGTAATATGTAAATGTGTATGATTGCATGATATAGAGGAACAATTAGAGCGATAACATCTAGACATTACCGGGATCTCAAGGCAATAAGCTATTTGGAGTGATCTATGAGTAATCTAAGATGGTCTCACCTTGATTATTTGTTTACTTACTCTTTATATTGAATTATTATGTGATATGTAAGTACTAATTCTGGACATTGAATATTCGAGGCATTTGATGCATGAATATCATATAGGAAGTGCTCATTATATGTGAATTTGACTAAATAAGTGATTTTTAACTTAATTGTTGAATGTCAGACCGAGGTCGGATGATAAATGTAAATGAGATTGTGATACTAAATATAAATGTGTAATATTGAGCACAATTAATTGGCTAAATACGTATAGTGCATCTTATTACATGAATGTATGAAAGATAAAAGTAGTTGTGATCAGAGTCACCAGTGAAAAAGAGCTTAAAGCTCAGAATGTGGTCAGAGCCAAAGGCTCACCATGTATAATGAGCCCTGTATTCCCAACGGATAAGGGACAATTATTAATGAAGCTGGTATCCACAATGGATATGGGATAGTGAAAAAGGCACTCGGTCACAACAATGTAATAAAGGAATGTGAGTCTCATGAACATTGCATATACATTGATGAGTATTTTTGAATGATTGCAATGTATTGTTGAATTGTGTTAAATAAGAAATGTGACAATTGTGAACAAAGTGTTTTATGATGCTACGTGATGATAAATGAAATGATGTGAATTATGTGATAACATGAATTGTTGTGTTATGTGATATGAGTGAACCATCGAGGATGGTTAACTCATTGAGTTAGCAAAACTCACTAAAATTACATCGTTGACTTTTTAGGTTTGAGAGAGACGACTTAGCTTTTAAGACACCTTAGAAGAGTTCTAGTACTACTTTTAGGATATAATACATGGCTCAAAGTTTGGTCATCTAGGACTGAAGGATTTAGATAAACTTTTTGTAAAATTCCTTATGTATATAGCATGTTTTGTAAATAAAGTTGTAGAATCCGATAGGTTGTTGATATTGTATGTACATGGATGTTGTAGGTAATGCTACATTGTATCTCATGTTTTGATGAAATAAAATGAGGGATTTGGGTTTTAGATATTACGATATTTATGCTTTAAATTATGATGCCATGAGATAAGTGAAAGTGTTATAGTTAGCAAGCCACTTCTGTTAGGCATCTGCTTGACATGTGATGGATATACGGACATGTGTCAGATAAGAGTGGGGTATTACATTGGATCTAATGTATCCATATAATAAGGTTTATGAAAACTAACATGAAAAGTAGGGTTTAAGTTCAATCTCTTAGACAAATTCAATCTATATGCCACATTCCCCATTTTAATTGGTACTTAAAATGATACATCGTGCTTTGGCACCAATCCTTGATGTACTTGTTTACTCAAGATCTTCTTCCAAATTTGTGGGGTAAACTTCAATAATACCTTGTATCCTTTGTTGAACTCTAATTGTATCCTTTATAAGTCTACTAGCTTCTTCATCCATCGAAAAGCTTTTCGAAAAGTATCCCTTGCTTCATTTAATAACTCTTGCTTCTCAATCATGAACTTGTAAGCCACATGACACTTACCACCTATTCGTTATTATGCAATCTCAAGTGGCCATTTGTTTGTGGGTGATTTGCTGTTGAAAACTTCAAATTGCAATCGATTATGTTAAAAAAGGACATCTAGAATTGCTTATAAATTTGGCATCTCAGTAACTTACAATGTTTATAAAGACTATGAAGTATTTCACCATGTTCTTATAAAAGAAACTTTGTCGTATTATTTAAGGGACAAGATGCTAGTGCTAGCCTAAAGATTGCCTATTTAAAAGATCAACGTAAAATCACCATGATTGTTGCCATATTATCCACCTTTGGATTCCCATTAATGATATCCATCAAAAATGACATCTGAGGTCTTTCAAGAATTGATACCGGTTATAACAAACTAGCTTCCTTCTTCCTTTTCGGACTGATACATAAGGCACGTCTTGACATACAACTTAATGTCATTCTCCATCTTTGGCTAATAGTATGAATGAGCTAGCAAAGCCATTATTCTTTGAATTCAAGTCCACTGTGAGTTATGCATCTCCTTCAAAAATTGTTTTTGTAGGCCACTGAAACTCGAAATATACACTTGACTACTCTTAGTCATAAAAATCCCATCATCGTCAAGTCAAAACCTGTATGCAAAACCTTCTTTAACTTGTGAGATTAACTTATAGTATGTGTTGGCTAATGGAGCTGCAGCTTTGATTTGTCCTAACATGTTAGAATCTACCCTAGTAATGGCATATAAGGAAATGAACACCTCCTTTTGACTTAAGTCATCTACCAAATTATTATACCTACCTGGTTTATGCTCCTATATAAATTCATATTCTTTTGGGTCCTAAAAAAATTGCTATTGATACAAATAATGAACTTGGTCCCCAAGAAATATACTTTTTATGTCTTGAGGAAGTGCAACACTGTAAGCATCTCCTTATTATGTGTCGAGTATCACTTCTATGCACTGTTGAGATTTCAGCTCTCAAACACTATAGGATGACCCTTCTGTACTAGGACTCCACCAACTACTTTGTCTGACGCATCTGTAAACACCTCAAATGGAAGATCAAACTCAAGTAGTTTCAATATAACTTTGGTTGAGATAACAACTTTAGGTTTCTTGAATGCCTCCTAACATGCAGTCAACTACCACCACTATTGCTTTTTCTTTAGAAAGTCTTTCAATGGCTTCATTTTCTTTAAGTACCCCACTATAAACTGCCTATAATAGTTAAAAATTATGAGAAAACTCCATAAACCTTATATTTTGATGGGAATCTGTGATAGTTATGCGTTAGTGTGTGTTTTTCTAAGTATTTGGCATGTGATTCTTGCATCATAGTTTATTATTGTTGCATTTTAGGACTCATTTTGTATGTTTTAATTGAGTTTGATCTTCATTGTTATTCTTTTATGCTTAATGTTAATTTAGGGTAAGAATTGATCATTTTATTGTAGGAATGAAGGTTGAACAACTTTACGATTGAGCTAGAGACCAAAAGAGGAGAAGTGAAGAGGAAACATTATGATGCAAGAACCCACGATCGTGGGAATCATTCCAATTCCCATGATTGTGGGATGGCTAACCCGAGGACATATGTGGGGTTCAATTAATTTTTAGGTTTTCTGCACTATATAAGATAATTAACCCCTATGGACAAAGCAAAATGTGAGAGCATCATGTCGAACAACTTTCTTGAGTGAAAAACACAGGGTTGGAGTCTTGAGAAAGTTGGAGATTCAAGGATATTCAATCACAATAGGGAAAATAGCATATCAACATTAGAATTTCCAGATTTGGGCACAAGAAGAGGAGGAGTTTTCTTCATTTAGTTTTCTTTGATTTTTCTCTTCTAGTATTTGTAAGATGGAATACTTGATTGTTGGTGATGTTATAGACAATAAGTGGCTGATTCATTTTTAGGGATTACTTTTGAACAATCTCGTTAAACTCCTATTTTATTGATTTGAATGATAGATGTCTTTATGAATGTTGATTATATACATATACCTTGCAATAAATTGAGAGATTGAGTTGATAATTTGTGTAGGATTGTACAATGAGAATTGACAACCTATAGACTTACATTTATCAAGTTAATTGGTTAGTTAAAAGAGACATGTTGGCTAATTTAATTGATCACCCATAGGATAACTTAATAACTAGTTAAATTAGTGGAGTTATTTGGTAGATTGAGAGATTGCTTAATCATCTTCATTTAATTTGGCTAAGGACAATTAATTGCACCTTGAGAGAGGTTACTTTATACAATTGGACATCTTAGGTGAGACAAAATTCAATTAATAAAATAGGAGGGGGACAAGATAGGGAGAAAGTGATCTCTAGTTGTTAAAACCTTGAATTTCAATTTTCAGCATTTTTTTGTTATCAATTATTCATTGTTAGTCATTTAATTTTAGTCTAATTTTATAGAGTTTTAAAGTGAGTAACCAATACCTTAGGAAATCTAGGATCAAACACATAATTGGATCAACAAGATTAAAGGAAAAATTAAGGAAATAATAAGTTTAAGTATTCCATCTTGATCAAAACTCTAAATTTTATTAGCAGCTTATAATTTATTTGCTTTGTTTTATTTTTTAAAAAATTTTTGCCATTTAAATTTATTCCAAATAAATTTTTAGATTCCTTAGACAAGGTAAGGTTTAATAAAAATAAGAAAGTTTCCTTCTGAATATACCCCAAAACATATTACCTTAGGTCCCGATGGAATTTTAGATCTCGATTGCGTTGTATCACCTGAAAAATTATTATTAGAATGGTCAAATCGATTAGCTTTATTTATTCAATTAGAAAAACCCTTTGAAGGATTAAGTAATATTAGTACTTTATGGAATTTTATTACTTATAAAACTAGTGGCATAGTACTTAATTTTCTTTTAGATAATGAGATACGAATCAAAAATACTACCAACTTTTTAAATGCTGTAGAACCAGCAAAAGCTTTTCAAGCAGTAACAAATGAAATTTATAAGGAATTTATTGGTAAAGATATAACATCCTACAAACAAGAAATCGAAAATGAAGAAAGAAAAAAATGCCCTCTGGCATTTAAATAATATGCGAATTTGTGATATTTGTCATTTAGAACAATGCATCTGTGAATTTAAAAAATATTATTATAAATATCTAGAAATGAACAAGATATGTATATACAAATATTTATTCAAAAATTACCTTATCCTATAAATAAAACAGTTGAAGAACTATTTCTTATTAAACAAACTACAAATTTAGTAGCCTATAATCTAGGAGGAGCAATATCAATAACAAAGGAGGTATTAGCTCAAAAATGTCTTGAAGCAAAATTACATAGAAAATTACATCATAAAGATATTTAATTATGTTGTTCTAAATATTCTGAAGTACCTCAATAGTACGGCTGTGAATCAACATATAGAAAACCAAAAACAAAACTAACACACTGGAAAAAAAATACAAAATGAAAACATTAACCCAAATGGAAAAAGTATCCTAAAAAATTCCCTTCACAACGATTTTTTAGACGCAAAAATTGTCTTCAATATAAACCTGACTGAGTGAGAAGCTCTACCCTAATTTGGTAGCTTCTCAAGAAGCATCCGGATGGGTGCTGTTGACTTGCCCTAAAAAGATGTCTTCGTATTGTAGTCGTTCACTTCTACGTAGCCGTTTTAATTATCTATACCGACGTCATTTCTTTTAGCCCATTTAGATGTGTTGGTGGCTCTCCGTAGCTAGCTTGTTAAGGACTTCATTTCTCCTTATTCTTTATTTATCAATATTTTTTAACTTTTCAAAAAAAAAAGTTTGGTCATGGCCAGGTTTTTCAAGTACAGCAAGCATTGCGGAGTTTGTGACAAATGTGTTGACCATTGTGACCATCACTGCAGGGTATGTGATATCATTAGCAGTGGAGATATTGGTCCTGAGTGATTAAACCAATGCCTTTTGGTTTTGGTTTCTGCGGTGGCTTAACAATTCTATAGGCAAACAGAACTACATACAGTTTTTATGGTTGCTGTTCTTTTCTTCAAATGTTATATCAAATTCCAGATTCACTCTTCATATCCTTCCCCATGGTTTCTTGATCCCTGAAATTTTCAACATGAGATGTGGTCCTTGCTGACAAAACATAACCTCTAATGCGAATCTCATCAATTATCAACTTTGGGATACGTCTCTTGGAATTCCTAGTTGATAGATCCTAACACGACCATGAATCCTTGCTTCTATTGCTCAATCGGTGTATGATTGTGCTCCTTGTTGCTTATACTCATTGTTTACCCATCAAATCCCATCTTTCCAACTATCCATGACGAGAAACAGCTTTTACATCCTCAACATGTCACGAGATTTTCACGAACCAAATGCCAGAACTTAGGATCACCCAAGATAAACATTTATTTTCATGTCAGTGTCATTTTAATTAGATATTGACAGGTATATACGTGGTTTATACACCTTGGGCTTGAGATTGGAGCTTATTCTACAATGGTCAACTGGAATCCTTCTGCTTATTTTCTGCTTTCTTGAGCGGAAACAGTTTGCCATTGATATTACCTCCAAATTAGGAAACAGTTTCTCTTTGGTTCCATTTGTTATTTTGGTGGTGAATGCTTAAGTGACATTTTTATGGCATTGTCTCTGCTTGTCTTTGTTAAAGAAATTTTCATTTATTTGTACTGAGGCTTGGAGCAGGGGATGGGGTATGGGTTAATCCAATCGAAAGTTTTGCCATTTCATACCACTTACGATCTTGCAGAGACAGCCTAATAGAATATGAATTTACGATCTTGCAGGCTATGTGTACCATTTTGACTTTGGTTGCAACTCTACCCCTCGTCCAACGTTTCTTTTTTCACATTCTTCTTATAAAAAAGGTAAATGCATTAACTTTTTCTTGCTTGCAATTATATGAAATTTTTAATAATCTTAGGCTTCTGGGTAAGTTCTTTTTACATGCTTCTCTTTGTGTTTTAATGTTTGTTGCTGATGAGAAATGTGTCAGCTTTGCTTGTGCCTTTTCCCTTTCATATTGATATAATGAAGTTATTACATTGGTTATTTTAATGGTGGGCTAATAAAGTGATAATGGATGTGCCGTAAGGAATCAGTACATATGTTTATATTACAACTCTAAAGGGAACAGAAGAAGCAAGATGAACAAGGATCTGGAGTACAACAAAGTTCCCAGATGTCTCTGGCAAGTTCTCTTACTGGTTTAAGCAATGCGACCTCCTTTTCTACTTTCCATCGAGAAGCCTGGTGTGCACCACCACCCCTGTTTCTACAAGACGAGGTACTTTTGTCTGATTCATTGCTATGGCCATGTTAATGAGAGGAAGCACTGATTACTAAGTGGTCTTTATAAGCTTGCTAGAAATGTTTTCTATATCTCCCAATCCCTGTGTTTCCTTGTGTAACTTTGATTTCTACATCTTCCAGTTTGATGTTGTTCCGTCACACAATGGATCTTTTTGTTCATTAGGAAAGAAAACAATGGGAGAAAATCAAGCCAAAAAAAAGACCCAGCAGCAGTTAAGATAAGTCCCTGGACATTGGCCAGCTTAAATGCAGAAGAGATTTCTAAAGCTGCAGCAGGCGAGAGAACAATCCAAAATTCTGCAGCCTGTCATTGGAGGAGAAGCCGCTGATGGTCTGAAAAGAGACAGTAGCTTTGGCAGCAGTGGACTTCAAATGTTCCCAAGGCGTGACAGTAGTAAAAGGCGAAGTAGTAACCGAGTTCGCCTTCCAGCAGAATGGAGCCTGTAACAAAGGTTTCTACCTTAACAGCTAAGAAAGGTTCAACTGAGACATCCTCTGCTTTGACTCCTCTTCAGCTTGTAGCACGTAGTGCTTTCCAAACTAGTAGAGCAGTGTTAAGTTCTACCGGAAATGTTGCTTCTTCACCTGAGAGCAGTTTAGACTCGCTGGATGTTCACCCATTCCGAATTTCCTTGCCTGGAGCAGAAGAGGCAAGGAGGCTCACAAGTCTATCTGTAGCTGGTTTCCTCAACGGAATCCCATTTTCAAGGTCTACTAATGATGTGTATGAAGCATCTGGTGGGGAAGATAGTGACAGGGTTCTCTAGAATTGTCCAACGATCAAACAACCGGACTAATCTTCCGCCCTGATCAGGATGAGGGGTTCTTGGATTAAAAGCATCATCTTCATGTAGTCAGGTTAAACATTCGAAAGCTTTGATTTAGAGTAAATAACCTTAGATTTCTTTCTCATCAAATTGTGAGAAAGAGTTTGAATATTATTTCAATTTCAGCCAAAGCGCGAGGAGTCACTGTTCTTACACTTTGGCCAATGATTTGGCTCTTGTTATTCTTAGAGCTCAAGTAGGTATTAGTGCCCGATTTCTGTGACTTCGTGCGTTTAAGCAACTTTGTGATCCTTAGCTATTGCAGTTACAAAGTTACTGTTTGGTTCATAAATATTGATTTCTAATATCCTCGGACACTTTGCTGAAAATAGATATTTCATGGAAGAATTTTTTTCACCTCTTCAAACTCCCCCTTGGTTGCTACATCCAAGTTCCTAAATACTAATAGTGCAAAATCAATAGTCCAGTTTACATCATGTTTTCTCTCAGACCAGAACAAGTTGAAGCGAACCCAGTGTATGAATGATAAATCCAAGTCATTTTGGATGCCATAAGCAGATGCTGCTTTGAACAGAGGTTTGATAAGATCATTCATACTCCTCAAGTTTCTATTATTCACAACCAACTGATTTCCAATAAAGTACAACAGAAAGTCAACGAAAATAACACAAGAAGCTTGAAGGTAACCGTTCAAGTATAAGCTACAGAAACAACATGAGGGACCTTTCCATCGTCAAACGGCAAGCTCACATATTCCCCGGCGAACTCTTCTGCAATCTCCAAAGCAAGCTCTCCGTGCATGGCCTTGCAATACATATACAAGATAGTGTACGAAGCAATATTGTATAGAAATAACAACGTAAGTAATGTCGAAGCAACAACAATTTGCGGCACTAAACCCCAAGTAAGCCTCTCATAGTTGGTTCCAATTCCCGCTGCTTCCACATTCTCTGACCCAGCCCACAACAGAACACCAGCGAAGCAACCAAAAAACAATAGCAAAACCAAAGACACTCTTTTCGTTCCCTTAACCAAGTAACTGCTTCGCTTCAATGGCTCAATCCCCCAACTTCCCTCAACCACAACAATCACACCCACCAGGCCCCAGTTCAGTTGCAAGGAAACCAAACCCACCACCAATACAAACAACACAATTGCAGAAACACCAACAAAAACTGGCGACGATAACTGAATCGGGTACCCCATAAAGTCGAAACCTTTAATCGTGGAAAAGAAAACCAACCCAGATATCAAAAGGATCCCAACAACCACAAGTTCCACCAAAAGGACGGTGATCAAGAGGGGAATGAAGCAGAGAAAAGCCGATTTGATTGCGGAGGCGACCTTTACTGGTCTACCGTAGAATCCGTGTAGAACACTGTAGGTGATAGAACCCACGGCGAGGAGAGAGAGAGCAAGAGTGAAGAGAGTGAAGAGAAGAGCAAGAAGGATCAGTTTGGACGTCACATGGGGTTCGTGAAACGAAGCCGAATGAGAGAGAAGGACTCTGGAGTTGTGACGAGAGGATTGGGCGATTAGGTTTTGGAGGGTAGGGTAAACGGTGAGCGAAAAGGAGAGAGGGAGAAGAAAGAGAACAGAGAGAGCCAGGAAGTGGCGGGAATGGGCGTTGATTATGCGTTTTGATTCGGTTAGGATGGTACAGAGATTAAGGGGCGGTGGCGACGCCGGCTGAAAGGTGGCTGACATGACGGCGATCGAGAGAGGGATGTGTGAAGCGAAAAAGAGAGAGATTGGGGCTGAGGAAGTGGGAAAGGCATTTTATTGGATATGAAGGTGGGGTCCATAGTTTTGAGTGCTACGGCATACGGGATGGGATGAGATGGCGTCAGTTTTAACTTTTATTGGTTTCTCTCGGTCTCTGGAAAGATCTGTTTTATCTTACTCGTCAAAATTTACATGGTTTCTATTTAATTGGTACACGAAATTATGTGACAGCATCGATGTTACTCAAAACTCTTAAAATACATAATCGAGATGATTACGGGGATGGCAAGGCGAATGGCAAGCTTCCTTATTTTTTAAAAATAATGTTTAAAGTTAAAATTATAAAATAATACTTTTTAATTAAGTTCGGACTTAAGTTTTTTAAGTTCAAGTCTATTCAAGATCTAATTCTTATAAATAAAAAAATGTCATTTTATTCATAATAGTTAAATTTTGGATTGATTTAGGTCTAAGTCTGATTCATAAGCTGACTTATTAAAAACACTTGAATTTAGGCCTATAAATTGATCCATTATTTTAATATGAGATATTAGATGTATAAATGCTAATGTAGATTTAAATTACAAAAAGCGAAAATTCTATAAAATTGCAAAAAATGACAAGTTATTTGACAAATGAGTTCTTAATTACTAGCAAAAGTTAAGACTCACCTTAATAGCTCCTCCCATGTCACTCCTCAAAGTCACTCCTAACACTACTTCAATATAAAATAGAACCATTAATTTTACATAATTTAAAAGATCTCTATAAATTAAATATTACACTTATGTATATATACAATAACAATAACAAATTTTTAGTGGGAGTCCCGTTGAAATGTAAGATTTGAAAAAGTCCAATAGTACGCAACTTTAATTCTACTTGATAGATAGACTATTTTCGATTCCACATACAACACTTGGGTATATATAAGTATACAATATAATTTATTTATTTTCTCTTTAACGTTTGAATTTCTTTTTTTTTTGAAAGAGTAATACTCATAACCTGTCATTCATTTTCATAAGTCTCGGATAAACAAAGTAGAATACAATCCCAAATACGTAGACGTGCAAAGCGAATAGAAGCTCTAGCTAGGATATGAGCCTTTCTATTAGCTTGTCTACGTATCCACCTACACGACACCAAAGGGAGTTCTAAAAATAAAAGCTTACAATCATGAACAATACTCCCAAGATCTGACCTATTTAAACTCTGAGAACTTAAAGCGAAAAATAAAACTTGCGAGTCAATAAAAATAGTACCACCACGATCAATAAAATATTGTTTTAGAAAAGATAGAAAACTCCGAAGTGCTAAAGCCTCTGCGATCAAAGGGTTCGTACCACCAATTAATGTTATTTTCTAAAGCTAGTTCTTAATCTTAAGTATTTAATTTCATTGCTTAGCTTGCTTTTCTACATTATAAAACTAACGGATCAAAATTTTCGTATAGTGTAATATCTTTAAAAATTGAACTATATCTTTATCATTGAAAGTATACATAACATTTCTCTCACATATACCAATTCTAATCGCCTTCACCCACTTATTGCACGTGGTTCCTAACAATTTCTTTTTCCGATTGTAACGAATTCTCATTCAAAAATGGCTTTGACTTTATTCTCGATTCAAATTATAAAAGTGTCTATTTTTCATGAGAACTTAACGGAGAATTTAGTGGATGGTTAGTTAAATGTCTCTAGTGCATACAAGTGGAACATAATGGATTGATTTTCTAATTATTTAAGTGTTGTTGTTTCTTGCAATCTAGCCTAGGAAAGTAATGAGTGTAGAGTCTTTTTCTTTATCTTGTTTATAACTTTTACTTCTTTCCTACTTTATTAGTGGTATTTGAATCTTTTGATTCCTATTCCAGATAGAAAAAATTATAATCAATTTAGCATCTAAATAGGAGTACTTTTTGACTATAATGAATTGTTAGCTATCGTGGAGAAAGAGGTTTATTGTCTAATAGTAAGTTCAACTGAAGCTAAAATAATGTTTCACTATGAGGCTATGAAGAAAAATAAGAAGACTTTGTATTATATTCACCAAGGTATGAACAATGAAGTTTTTGGGAAGACAGTTGGTGCAACTTTAACAAAGTAAGCCAGGAATATATTATTGACATCATTCAAGGGAAAAACAAAATTAAAAATGTAAGACTTGAGACATTACAATATCAATATGAACTATTTCAAATGGTGTTATCTGAAACAATCATTGACTTTATAAGTTGAGTTCTTACTTTGTCAAATCAAATTAAAATATATGGAGAAGAGTATACATATAAGAACAAGGTAAAGAAGATATTGCGGTCATTTACGACACCAGTTGAGCATCTTATGATAGTGATAGAAGAAGCTCAAGATCTATCTGAAATGATCATCGAGGATCTATATGGCACGTTACAATGAACAGTGTATGAAGGAGAAGCATAAGAAAAAACCTATAAACCAAGCATTAACACAAAGTTTCTGTCTAAAATGAGTAAGACGATACAATAAATTAAAAGACCGGTAGTCCCCATGGTAGCAAATGAGGATGTGGTGGTCACCACTACAATATTGGGGGTTGTGGTGGTCACAACTATAATTATATTGGAAGAGGTGGTCAAAATTTTGACCAACAAAGATTAAATTTAAGTTGCTATCAAAACTTGAATTATAGATGCTGTGGTTGTATGTGTGATAAAGGAAGGCATGATAAATCTGATAATGAATGTTATTTATGTCACAAATATGGACATTATGCTAGTGAGTGCATAAATAAAGAGAGCAAACAAATGGCTCATTATACATAAGAAGGTGATGGGAAATGAAGCATTCTCATTTAGTTAAAGAATGGAGATCACAATTATATTACACATGTGTTTTATGTGCTAGACATGAAGTATAATGTACTAAGTATAGGCAAGATGATAGAAAAAGGGTATGATTTTGGTACATATAACAACCAACTCTCCATTTTTGATAAAAGAGATACACTCATTCTTAAGGACCCCTTAACCAAGAATTTTATGTTTCAAGTTGACATTGCCAATTATGTTCATACTTGTATTAATATTATTATAAAAGATGAGTTTTGGTTATGGCACCTTCATTTTGGTCATTTTAAATTTTCAAAGCTTGAAGTTACTTACTTAGGAAGATATGGTAAAGGGAGGCCAAATATTCTCACTTCTGAACAGCTTTGAGAATCTTGTACTTTTAGAAAACAAAGTTGATTACCCTTTATAGTAGGATAGAATCAATTTAAAATGAATTTGTCCACTTTAACTTATGCAACATGATGAATTTCATGCCAAATGGAAATAATATGTATTTTCTTACCTTTATTAATGATTCTACAAAAAAGTCGGCTTTATTTTTTACAAAGGAAATCCAAACTTTTAGTTAAAAAATTTTAAGGATCATGTTGAAAAGAAAAGTCATTATTTTATTAAAATTCTACTGGTGATGGCGAGTATACTTTTAATGAATTCAAGGAGTATTATAAAGAATATATAATTAAGCACAAAACTACATTTCACAACATAATAAATTTATAAGATGGAATAATATGTCTATAATGGATATTATAAGTAAGCATGCTAAAGGCCAAAGATGTTCTCAATCCTTTTTTAGCTGAAGTTATCTCATATTCTATTTTTTTAATATATCTCCAACAATGATTCTCTAAATTATCACCCTCGTGGAAGCATAAAGTGGTTATAAGCTAATTGTAATGTATGTGAAGGTATTTGGTTCCATAACCTATGCTCATATACCTTTAAAAACAAAAACAAAGCTTAATGATCAAAGAGAGAAAAGTACTTTTGTTAGTTATACTCATGGTAGGTTCAAGTTCTTCAATTTGACAACAAAGAAAGTGATTTTAAGTAGAGATGTGAATTTTGCCAAAGATGAAGCCTAGAAATGGGATATGGATAAGCATAAGAATCCTCAAATAAATTTATTTTTATCCTAAAAGAAGAAGATTATCAAGTTCCTACTATAAATGAAGAAGCTCTACCAAATGATGTTCAATAAGTTCTTATTCCACAAGTTGAAAGGCCAAGGAGGTATTACCAACAATATATTACCTTGCCAGATTTTAAGGTAATCCTTAATAATACTATTAACATTGATGGAGATATTACACATCTTACTACGCTTCCAGATTATAATATGTGATATTTGATGAATCATTTTAAGAATCCAAATGGGTGAATATTATGAATGAAGAATTAAATGCAACTAAAAAAATGAAATATGGGAACTTACCACTATTCCACGAGGCTGCAAAGTTATTAATATTAAATGGTTTTCAAGATAAAGATGAAGTCAAATGGCAAAGTGGAGAGGCACAAGGCAATAATAGTGGCAAAGTGTTTAGAACAATGGCCTGGTTATGATTACTATTCTCTCCATTCACTTGAATTGAAAGACTTAGACTTATAACTATTTTAGCTATGCAATATTAGTAGAAAATTCATTAAATGGATATTAATCAACGATTTTTAATGTCCTATGATAATATGCATATAGTACACACATTTCATATTAATTCCTTATACTTTGATTGATAAAATGTTTGTAATTATTAATTGTAATTATGTCTTTTAGAGTATATTAGAGACTTAAATCAAAGTATGCTTAAAAGCAAAATTCCCAAAAAGAAGGAACAAAGATGTAAATTTTAGAAAAGAATGAAAGCCTGCAGAAGAAAAGTTCCAAAAGAGGTATGAGTATATAAGGTGCTTAAGTTCCAGAAGAGGACTAAGTATGAAGGGTGCCCAAGTTCCAGAAAAGGTCCGAGTATAAGAGGTGCCCACACCTTAGTCAATATAACTACTCCATAATTTAACGCGATTAAATGGATAAGGCCCTCTAGAGTCAAGAAACCCTAGTTATTTATGCCCTTATTTTGCTCTTGTTTTAATAAGATGATCCTAATAAAAGTGGGATTCTTTATATTTAGTTTTGATCTTAAGTTTTATTCCCTTTTTTAGGAAGATTAGATAGGATTTTGGGGGATATTGAAAGGATTAATAGGCATGAGGTAGCCATCTATCTATCTCTTACCTTGGTTCATCTTATTTTTTCTTCATCTTATTTTTTCTACATTCTTAAACTATATTTTTTATTTTTTTGAGAAATATGTGCAACTAAACTCTCTTTTTTCTAGCCAAAGGTTAATTGATTTTTTATTCTTCAAAATTGTGAGATCTAAATGTTCTTATTTACCTTTATTCTTTACTATTTATATATCTTCAGAGATTATTAAAATTATTATTTTGTTTGATTGATATAAAAAGGATTATTATTCAATCATCATAATAATATATTACTTGTTGGAATGATTAGATCTATACTTTCTTTTTCTAGCCAAATGTTTATTGATTTGTTATTCTTCAAGAATTGTGAGACCTAAATGTTCTTCTTTACTCTTTTATTCTTTACTCTTTATATATCTTCTGAGGTTATTAAAATCAATATTTTGTTTGATTAATATAAAGAGGCCTATTATTCAATCATCAAAATAATATATTACCAGTTGTAATGATTAAATCCATAATTATTTAATTGTTCTAATGCTTAGTTGTGAAGTACCAGGGTTCACTATAGGATATTCTAGTCATATTATGTGAATATATATTTAGTCTAAATAAACTGAGCTTGTATGCTTGTTGGCTAGAATTGATATTCTCTTTATTTTTTAATATTTTCAATAGATTAAATTATAAGAGCTTGCTTTAGGTTATTTGTTGATAAGATAATTAATCAAAGAACTTGTTTGGGTAAACAAAGAAGTAAGGAGAGATAGGTTGTTAAAGCTTATTAACAACCATAACAAGTTTATTAAGGAAATAAGACTTATCTTTACATCAATGATCAATTCAAAGAATCAATAGTAAAATTGTTCCTTAATCCAGATGTTCGTTGCCATTTGATTTTATTAAATTACATTATTGATAAGGTGTGTTATCTCATCTAATTACATAGTCTATTTAGGTGAATAAGATAATGATATTAGACATATAATAGATCCAGTAACTTTTACATAAGTTATTTCTAGACTTAATGTTGATTTATGGTGGGATTCAATTGGGGATGAGAAGCAATCCATAAAGCATAATAAGGTATGAGAGCTTGTATATTTGCCTTATAATATTAAACCTATCAATTGTTAATGGATTTACGAGACTAAAAAGAAATCTTAGGGTAAAGTGGGATGATTTAAAGCCCGTTTGGTCTCCAAAAGGTTCACTAATACTAATCTCAAAAGGTTCACTAATACTAGTCTTAACTTAACTATTTAAAAGTAAATTCTTATCCTTTCAATAATAACTCTCGTCTTTCTTTTATTTACAATTCAACCCTTTCTCATTATATAAATATGTTCCTACTTATCTTCCTTTAGTCTTTTTAACTCGAGATTCTTCAAAGTATATACACGCACACATAAGTCTTTACAAGCCCAAATTTAGAAAACATTTTAACTCAATAATCTATTATTGTTTTACAGCCCAAGAGACCAAAAACTTTGCCCATGGTTTGTCTTCATTGGCCCATTTAAATTTTATAGTTTGGATCAAGATTTGTAGCCCAAAGTCACTAAAAAACCTTGACTCTGTGTTCGTGGTCCATTTGGCCCTTATATTTTCCTTGTCCATTTATTGGTTAGTTTAGCCCTTTTTTTTTGGTCAATTTCTAATCTGTTTAGCTTATTGTATACGGGTGTAACTTAACTTCTTAAATTTTTTCAGCCATCTAACTTCTTAAAATTTTTCAGCCATCTCCTTTCCTACTACCAGCCACTTCCTTCAGCCAATGAAAGTAGCGGCTACCAACAGGAGTAATTGTAGGCGGCATCATGATGGTGAATGTAGTGGTCGCAATCCACCTCTTTGTTCCCAAGCGATGGCAACAACTGTCTTCTTGTTCCTTTTATTTAGGCTTTATATGTGTTTTATGGACAAACTTTGAATTTCTATAGACACAACACAATCTTTAACTGGTTTTTTTTTTTATCAAACCTAACCAATTATAGCCACCATGTATCTAAAGTTTAGTTAGCCACTATTGGCAATTATGTTATGGTATTAATGCTTATCTCTGGATATGTCCAAATATTGGGTCTTCGTTTTGTAACTATAAGATATTGATATTTCATCTTATAAATGAGTTTCTATGGCTAATCAACATAATCCAGGTTTATAAAATGGACAGGTCTAGATATTGGTTGTGTTTTTTGTTGTGTCCAATGCTAGGACTTTTGTTATTTAAGAAATTCTGTATTACATAACATCATACTATGTTTAGATCAAATATGCAATACACTTCTCATCCAAGATAGGAACTCGACAAAAGTTAACCAAATAATAAATTTGGTAAAAGCTATTGATTTACATTTGGTAAAGAGTAATATAAGATATTCATTTTGTGAGTCTTACAAAATATAATCTATGTTGAAAAACAAACATATCTTCAAACACCTACGATGGAGTATACATAAGATAATACATGTATGTAAGGATATTTGAAAAAGAATATTGATGCAATAAATTAATACTTATTTTTATTTAAAATTACTTTGAAAAAGAATATTGATGCAATTAATCAAAACTTATTTTTATTTAAAATTACTCATTATCAAAATTTGGCAATTATCATTACAATGCATATTTTTAATAAGTATTTATGACTTATGCATTTTAAATGTTTCATAATCAAAATTTTTTAAAAAATAAAAATAAAATAATAAGACAAAATTAAGTATTCACAATATTAGTTAACTTCTATTGAAAAATATATCATTTTTTTCTCAATAAATATTAGGCATATACCATAACATTGACTCGATATTTGATCTTAATATTTAAACTAAGAAAATGAATTATTACAATTAGGGATTAGCATTTGATGTTTTGAGTTATTTTTTATTGTTTTTGTAAATCAAATTATCTATATAATATTAAATGGTGTAAAAATTCAAGTCATATTAAACCATTGTAAATATATTTTATTTGATTTAGTGTTTTGAATCAGTTTTGTAAATACATAAAAGGATTATCTACATAAGTAAAATGGTATTTTAAGAATTGAGATATTTATATGTAAAAAGGATACGAATTTTAATTATGATACCATTATTTTAGAAAATATAAATAAAATATTTCTCAATCAAATAGATAACTTAAAACAAGTAAAAGTATTCTGATATTTAGCAGTATTATTTTTTTTAATTTTGATAGAAAATTACTGGAAAATGTTTAAATATAAGAATGAGAAAATACTTTATATTACACTAAAGAAGTTTAATAACATTTAACGAAAGAAAAAGAAAGAAGTGAAGTGAATCATTTGAAATAAGGAATTCTTTTAAATAGTACTCTTAACGCTCATTAAATAAAATTTAATTTCCTAAAAACTAAAATAAAATTAATAAATTTTAAAAACTAAAAATTGAGATAAAATGAATATTATCAATATCATTTTTTTTGGTTGGATGCATCTAGAATTAAAAATATTATCAAATTAAAATTTATGATTGTATTTGATTGTCTTAATTATAAATTTTAAACTATTTTATCTATTTAAAATTTTATTAATTTATATTTGCTTCAATGATTTGGTTAAAATTAGCATATTGGGTTATTCGTAATCACTCCCGAGTAGAATTATCAATTAGGGCATCTGACGCTTGAAATTCTAAAATGAAATTAAAGTGGCGACTTGGTCATTTCTTTATGCACATGTTATTACCTATTAACAAGAATATTTAAGTGCAAATCTTATTGAGACGTGAAATTTAAAAAGGTTTAGAAATATACAACTTTATTTCTAAGTAGTAAAGAAATTGTTTTTAATAAATTTAAAGAAAAAAGGGTTTTTGAAAAAGTTTAGAAAAAAAGATGTTAAATACATAAACAAATACTTGTATAAAACAAAGCATAAATAAACGTAAAAGTAAAAAATAATTATAAAAAGTAAAAATATAATTAAAAATAAAAATAAAAATTGAGAAAAACTAATAAATAAATAAATCAAAAATGTAAAAATAAAATAAAACATAAATAAATAAAATAACTAATAAGACAAATACTACAAACAAATGCATTTAAGGTAAATACAAAATACAAAATACAAAAATCGAAAAAAAAAATAAAAAGCCTATAAAGAAGTACCTATCTTTCCATGTAAGATCATCTAGTGGTATCCTAGACCGTGAAAGTTTTCTGTTAAGAGTAATAAAGTCATATCATATATAATCACTTTTTTCAAGTTTTTTAGATCTTTCTCTTTAATAAAGTTATATCATATTTGGTCATTTTCTTCAATTTTTTAGATTTTTCTCTCGTTCTATTACAATTTTTTCTCACTAAAATGGTAAATTTTAACATATCCGAAACATTTAAATTTTATTTTCTTTAATTTATCATCAATCTTAACTACCCAAACTTACTTTTAGCATAATATACTTAACTGACGTATTACCACTATTCTAATTGAAGCCATTGAGAATGATGATAGATTAAGCCGGGTCAAGTTAAGCTCAAGTATTATTTTTAAATTAAAATGTCAAAACAATATTATTTTGTTATTATTTGTCGAGCTTCGGGCCTCAACAGCCTAAGCACGGGATCCAACTTAAGGCCCTAAATGACCTAAGTCTAAGTTCTGGTCAACTCAAATATGATCGGTTGACCTCCCGGCTCCCGCCCATCTCTGCCTCTCTAACCACTAAACGGCAAAACGGTCCTCCCTCGTAACATCACTAAACGTGGAAAGTTGGATAACACTTTTTTCCTCTTAGGACTCTCAATTTCAAGTGAGCAAATTAAACACCGCTGCGAGGCTTTGTCCATATTTCGCTTGGCAACGAACAAATCAGTTTAGACGAACTTGGTACTCTGATACACCTTCTTGGATAAGTTCTTTGTCACTCACACTGCGAAACTCATACACTCATTATTGGCTGATGATGCGTAAAAGGCATCTAGAGTTGTAGTCATGTTGTTCGACGAAATGCTTAACTGAAAAGTTTCCTTGCTTTTCTTCTTGTAAGGTAAGTCAAATTTTGGTTTTTCTGTTTCTTTGCCGGAGTTGGCTGCAAATGGGTCTCTCTTCAGATGAAAAAGTACAGAAATACGAGGAGTTCTTGGAGTGCCGGTTGAAACCTGACCTTGTGCGCGCTGTAGCTGAAAGGTATTGCCTTTTCTCTGTTCTTCACCTGGCCTTATTATTTTTTCACCTTCGAGAAGTCCGTTAGTTGGTTTGGACTAAAAGTCTCAGCTTTCATGATAAGTTCCTTTAACATGTATTCTTTTACTTCAAGTGGTTTTCTGCTTTTGTAAGTCCTTTGTTCTGTTCCATATGCCTCTTGGGATAGTCCGTATTTGGTCCAGTGCTGTCCTGTTAGAAGAATAAACATTCAGTCTGTGCTTGCTTATGTCTGGACTTTGGAGTACTTCCGTTTTCTGATGTGGTTCTCTTGTTTTGGCGGCTTGGATAACTACTTGATCTATAAACTGTTGGGCGTAAATTCTTTCTTGCCTCCCGTTGCTATTTTATGTGAAAGGACAAATTTATGGTTGAAGATGGTTTGTAGATACCAAGAACTTTATAAGTTAACAAGCATGATTGGGCTGATGGTACAAAATCAATTTCATAAGTCTTTTATACATGTAATCAAATTTTCTTGTCATAAATCACAAAATTAGTTGCGCCAGAATCAGTTTTTTTCTTCCCCAATTTGATCTTAAAAATTCAAGCTAAAGAAGCTAAGAAAATAGTTAGGATATGACATCTTTAGTTTGCTGCGCTAATATTTGACTTTTGGAATATACAACTTATCTTTTCATGCAAGCTTAATGCTTGATTTCTGTTCTTTTTCTTCTTGTTTTTTCCCTGGGCGTGTAATTTGCAGGGATAAGGTCTTTGAAAAACAAAAGATATTGTATCCTTTTCTTATTATCAGGTTGCTGGGGATCTGATATCAACCTCGCTGCCCTTCTCTTTAACAGATGTTCCCTTGTGGATTACTTTATAGATAATGCCCCTTTTGGCTGATTACTTTGTGCTTAATCTGTAATGTGCAAATTATGGAAAGAATTCTTCACATCCCAAAATATATTGGCTTGGCATAGAAATAGTCCAAGACCTTGAAAGCTCTAAAGAAAACCAAGAGTTGTGGTATCTCAGATGAACATCTCTTTTCTGTTTCCATTATTCTGGTTCAATATTCTGGTACTTCTCTATGTCCTAAAAATTCCTTTAGTTGATATCTGCACGTTTTGAGCTTCTAGCTTGTGGCCATGTTTTACTTGACTAATAACTTCTAGCTCAGAGCTGCGAGGGAACATAGAGAATCTAGAGAAAAATAGTGTGACCAGTCTCAGGACATTGGTCAACCTTGGCTCTGAAGTATATATGCAAGCTGATGTGTAAGTCGTCATTATCTTAAAGTGCTTTGCTTTCGATCAATGCTGGATTACTTTTTACCTGGTCTCAAGTCCATCTACTTTCTCTTGTCTTGTGTCCTTTACCCATTTTTTTTGGGGTTGGCTATTATCCTTTATGTTTGCAGGCCAGATACACAACACATCTTTGTTGACGTTGGACTGGGATTTTATGTGGAGTTTACATGGTCTGAAGCTTTGAAGTTCATACCATTGAGGGAGGAAATGCTATCTAGGTATTGCTTTTCTCTTTTTCCATGTATATCTCTCCATAGCTCGGTAAATTTTTGTATCAGGTTATATGAGTACGGGTGTGGATATGATTTTTGAGGATGAGTATGGGTATTAATATTAATATACCCAACCTGTTGAGATCCCTACTTGCTATGGTCAGAACTTTGTTTTCTATCAGAGTTTAATGTCTAACGAGTGTCTGAAGTGCATTTTGCAGGCAGATAGAAGAATATACCCAGCAAATTGCTCATATTAAAGCTCAGATCAAGCTGGTCAGTGTATCTTTAGTGAGGATCTTCGTTGCTATACTCTTAAAACACTCCACATCTCTCATTTCTCTTAGTGACGATCTCTGATTGTCCTGCCCTTTGTTGAATGTGAACCAAGAGTGTTTATACATTCATATGTTACCTATTTGTGTTTTTTAACACACACACACACACATGCGATAACACTTTTCTGTCCAAGTCTTTCTCCAATGTGAGGAAGCATTGGTTGTTTTCTTTCTAAAGTTCTGAAAACAACTAATTGGCTGGGTGTAGGTCTGTGAAGGCATCCGGGAATTACTACTGCTTCCAGATGAAAAATCTCTACCAGGGCCAGTTTTTTAACGTCGTCAATTTGAAACCAGTGTGAATTGCTTTCTTGCACAGTTTATATTCACCTCGTGAAGAAGTCATATAACAATGTGATCCTTTTGTGTGAAAACTTAAAAGATATTATATCAATGATAGCTGATGCGTTTAGTTACTCAACAACATAAATCTAAAGGTGTTTTGTTTGTTTAGAACTAAACTTAATCAAATTTTGTTATGAGTTGAATGAAAGAGCAGAAAGATAGAAAAGAATTTGAGTTCAGTCCCTCTAAAGCCGCAACATCAAAGAGATTCAATCAAAGGGTCGTTCTTAGCTTCACAAGGCAAGAAATTAAAGCACACATACAGGTGTTTGGGAGAAAATTTTCGCTCCCTATTTATAAGGTCTTGAGCTCACTTGTTTTTGAATAAGAAAAGGAAACTAAAATCTTACCAAAAATTAACTAATAAATGTGTTTAATTTGACTAGGAAATAAAGAAAAAATGCTTAATTTGACTAAAAAAAATAAAGAAAACAAATATGCTTAATTTGATTAGGAAATAAAGAATAATACTTAGTGGTAATTAAACTGACTTTTAAATACTTTTTTTAATTATTATCTTTCCTAAAATTATAATAACAAAAAATGACAATAAAATAAACTTTTTCAAATTTAGTCATAATAAGCACGTAGCCTATTTTTAGTCCAAACTTAACAACCTTTTCGTTCAACCTAAGAAAAGTAATGTTCCTTGCATTTAGCCCATGTAATTCAAGTATTAATGTTTAGTAATTATCTCTACGTATTAGATCATTTTTTGATACTCTCGCATCATTCTCCCTTTCTTCAAAAGAAATTGTCCTCGACTCTTTAAGCTTGTCATCCTCGACTCCATATTGGGCAAGCCCAGTTTGTAAGTAATTTCTCCAATTTTCTTGAGCACCTGGAATGGACTTTCAGCTCTAGGCATTAGTTTGTTTTTCCTTTTGCTGGATCCTTTTAAAAATGGAGCCGAAAAAGATCACCTGGTTCAAACGAAGGTTGTTTGCATAACTTATTTGCTCTTACTTTTTATTACTCGTCTGCCTTCTCTATTTTAGCTTGAATTTAGTTTGGAGCTTTGCCATCTCTTTAACATATTTCTTAGCATCAAAGTTCAACAATTTATCCCTTGGGAAAGGTAGCAAATCAATGGGAATGTATGGAGTAACTTCATACACCACTTCAAACGGTGACTTCCCCATTGCATGCAAAGGCGACTTGTTGTAGGTGAACTCCGCATGTGTAAGTTTGAGATCCTAATCTTTGGTTGTCTTATTCACTAACCCAAGCAACAAAGCATATAAAGTTTTGTTCGTAACTTCAAGTTGGCCGTCGATATGTGGATGATGCGATGTACAAAACAAGGGCTTTGTTCCTGGCACTCTCTGTAGAGAATGCCAAAAGTGACTTAAGAACTTCGAGTCCTAATCTGATACAATTGACTTAGGCACCCCATATAAATGAACAATCTCTTTGAAGTACAAATCAGCTATATATGAAGCATCATCCGTCTTGTGATAAGGAACAAAGATGCCATCTTGAATAATCGATATACTACTACTATGATTGCATCTTTTCCTTATTGCGTATGAGGTATTCCTATGATGAAGTCAATGCTCATGTTTTCCCAAGGTCTTAGAGGTATGGACAAAGGCACATATAAACCTTAATGAAATGTGCTCTTAGCTCGTTGACACTACCTACATTGATTAACAAGAGCTTGAACATCAACTTGTATGTGAGGCCAATAGAAGTACTCTTGAAGAACTTTTAAAGTTTCGTAAATGCCAAAATGACTTGTCAATCCTCCTTCGTGTGCTTCCCTAACCAATAACTCACAAACGGAACACCTGGGAACTCAATTTGTTCGTGGATGTACACTTCTCCACTTTCCCGAACAACTTGTACTCTCTCAAAGTTTCAAACAAAAATTTCAAATACTCTGCATATAAAACCCCGAAATTTTGCTTTCATTTGAAAATAAATTTTTATTTTTGGTGAATAATATTTTTGAATAAATAGTGAATCCGAGTGAATAATATTTTTACTTGAATAGTGATTTTGAGGACCTAACTCCGAAAGAATTGAAAATATCTAAAATAAGTATTAAAGTCTAATTATACTAAAACTGATTGAAAATAGGTCTGATTGGATAGATTTCATGAGTGCCCAAAGTGTAGGATTAAAATGTCCTTTTTACAAAATAATGGGTATTGATAATTTTAAACCTATATGAATTTTTTAAAAGCATTTAATCAATAAGTATTGACCCTAATTTGAGTATATTATGATCAATTTGATGATAAGACAGTTGTAAAATATTTTCAGAATTTAATTGAATTAGATGGTAAATTAAATTCATTAAAGGATAATTTCGTCTTTTTGTACAAAATGGTATTAGTGGATTAATGAATCACACTTATTGACCAATTAGAAGATTTCTTAAGGGTTAAGAATCATTAATTACATGGCGATGAGTTATTAGAGATGACCAATGAGAAAATGACATGTGTAATGCATTAAATGAGTATAAAAAGCAAATTATTCGTGACTTGCTTCATTTGGTGTGTTAACCATGAGAGTGACCGTGAGAGTGAAAAAACAAGAAGGAAAGAAGAGAAGCTAAGGTGTAATTCTGCCAAATAGAAGAGGAAGAAGAGGGCATTCATTTTTAATGGATTTTGAGTGTGATCTAGAGACATTTTGATCAAGTCTAAATGCTTATCAACTACCCAGGAGATTGAAAGAAAAAATGGTAAGTTTTCCTAGATTAAGCTACTAGCTTTGTGGGTCTTTTAGTGGGATATATTTATTTATAATCAATGGTGGTTTTCTAACTTGATATATAGTAGATAATAAACTTGGAAGCATTTAAGGGTTGAAAACAAGAAAATAAACTAAGAGACCAAGCTTGAAAGAATTGGTCAAGGTTAGGGTTTGTGATTAAAATTTGGTTTGATTTCATTTTATGTATTTGGAATTCAATTCATATATGTAGGAAGCTAATTAGTGTGTTGAAAATAAAAATGAAATTGATTGGTGGCTTAGATTGTGAATTTGGACTAGGTGAAGTTTATGTAAGTTTAAGGATTTTTGTGGTTAAATGGTTGGGGATGATATTATGTGAATTGAATAATGTTATAAGTTTTAAAACATGTATTTATGATATGATATGTTAAGAAAATGGAAGGATAATTGATGTGTATCAATTCGACCAAGCTAGAAAATTGTTGGATAAAAATTGTAATTTTTAGTTTGATGTGTTTGGATGATGCTTGGCATGAATCTTATGTGAATTGTGTTGAAAAATTGGAAATAAAATGAAATGATAATATATGTGTGTGTGGTGAGAGCAATTCAGCCTTAAGAGGAAATGTAGTTGTTGGTGTGAGTTGTTGAAGTTTGATTATGGTTAAGGTGTAAATAAGCTGAAATTTTAAGGTTGTTATTGTGATCAAATGAAAAAAGTTAGCATTAATAGAATTACATATTCATCTATATGGTGAATATATTGGGTGAGTGTTTTGAAGAAATTGATGAGTTAAAATGGGCAAAATATGATATTTAAGTAATTTTCGAAGTTAGATTTTGAAACGGAAAACAATAGATTAACTTACGAAAGTTAGAGCGGAAATACGATTAATGTATTGTTGCGCAATTAAACACTAACTTGAATTCGGTTAAACCGAAAATATAGTTTAAATGTCTTACTTCCAAAATTGGAATTTAATGTCTAAGCGAAATGAGATTTGTGTAAGTAAAGGAGAGCTACAGAACTCGTGGGTGTGCTTAACGATAAATTTGCAAAACTGCGAGTGTATTTTAATTATTTTATATAAATAAATACTTTAATAATTGATGACATGTGATTTTAAATTATGCATTAAATTGTAAGATTATGAATTTTATTAGTATTTTTATTAATATAAAATCCTCCCATAATTGATTTCGAAAATAATATGAGTTGTACATGTATAAATTGCTTTTATTTACTAAGTGGTTTAAATTCTATGCCAAAAGTTAAGATACTAAGAAAATTAAAATTTGAGCGTATGGTACACCTTAATGGTATTACATATTTATTGGTTGGAGTACCCTAACATGTGCATGGCAGTGTTTGAAGGGCGTCAGTTACTAACACCAAGTGGTATTGTGTCTGTCAATAGTACGATGAGTCGCCCTCTGCACGTATTGGGTATATATAGTGCTAGTCAAAATTGTTACGAGTAGGCGATGTAAAACTAGCTCCGTAACTATGGATTTATAATGGTTAACCTATTGCGGGTAAGCAATATAGAACCAGCTCTGCAACTAATGGTTAACCAGTTGCGGATAAGCAATGCAAAACCAACTCTGTGACTTTATACCTAGGGCACCGTATCGTATCGTACCAATTCTAGTGGTTGGCTAATTTTCAGTATAAAAGTTTTCAGATTTATTGTTTAAGGAAAATTGAAACTTTTATATTATGAGTTTAATTTCGAAAAAGCATTTCAAACTAGTATTTCAAAAAATTTGAAATTGTGTTATACGAAATGAAATGAATTTGTTTTAAGGAGGTTTGAATTGTTAAATATGATTTGAATAGAAAATCAAACACTCATTCAGCCCGTTTAGCTCGCACTCTCATTTTCTGGTTTTAAAATAAAACCTCTCAGGTGCACGCTCAGGGGCGTCAACAGTAAGGACTCCTTATGAGTAGTTAGCTTTGTCACATACTGCTGTGTAGATATTTTGGCCTTGTAAATACATTTTGGCCTTGTAAATACATTTTGGGAACTATTGCATATCTATAAATATTTTTTAAATGTAATTTTGTGTAAAGAATGCAAGTATGTAAATGTTTTAAAATTAATGCATGAATATTTTTTTATCTTTTTTAAAATTAATTGATTGGATTGTTTAAAGTTGCTTGTGAGTGAAATTGAAGTCCAAAATTTTTTGTGAAGAATTTGGTGTGAATATATAAGTGTTTTGAACATTTTCATGGACTTTGAAAATTTTGGAATTATAAAAAATGCAGTCATTATACTACCGAAATTTTTAATAAAACAATTTGAAAAAATTCCACTGTTTATATTTCTTAATGTTGAGTTAAGGTTTTTGGTTAAAAGAAATATAGGCTTAGCTTTACCGAAACTTTCCAACTAGATTAGATATCGACTGGAGGGCCATCGTGGGATGCTGGGCAGGCCATCTAGTTACTTCAAGAGAGGGGCCTGTCACTAAATTTTCTATATCAATTTTATAATACATCAGAATGTCATCTAGATAAACAACGATAAATTTTCCAAGAAAAGGATATAGTACCTCGTTTATAAGACGCATGAAAGTACTTGGTGCATTGGTTAGCCCAAAAGGCATGACTAACCACTCCTACAACCCATACATAGTTTTAAATGTTGTCTTCCATTCATCTCCCTTATGCATTCTGATTTAGTGATAGCCATTGCAGAGATCAACCTTAGAAAACACCTTAGAGCTATATAACTCGTCAAGCATATCATCAAACCTAGGCATGGGAAACTTATAATTAATTGTTATATTGTTTATTGCCTTGCTATATATGCATATTCTCCATGACCCATCCTTCTTTGGAACTAACAATGTTGAAACAACGCATAAGGGCATGCTTTCATGAATGTAACTATGTTTTAACAGTTCTTGCACCTACTTTTTTAATTCCTTTGCTTTATCGGGATTCAATATATAAGCGAGATTGTTAGGCAGTGACAGACCTGGTACTAAATCAATCCCACAAAAAAAAACAAAAAAGAAGGCAAACTCGATGGCAAATCTTTAGGAAACACATTTGAAAATTTGCCTAATAACTACCATAAATCTGGATGAATTCGTAGGCTTCCATCCTTTTAGCTTCCTTCAAAGCCAACATAAAAGCCTCATTATATTCTTGTAAATCCCTTAGAAATTAAGTTTTATCAATAACTAGTAGCTCCTTGCTTGTTTTTTTTTTATATTGTAAAGTTTAGAAGATGGTAACGACAATAAAGTGATTCACTTTACATCTTTCTTGGTCAAACAAGAATTTCTAAATTCATCATGATTTACCCTCCTATCATAATATCATGGTCTCCCAAGAAGAATATGTCATGCATCTGTTGGGATTATTTCATAAAGAATCTTATCCTTGAACTTGTTTCGAATAAAAAATGCCACCATAACTTGTTTAGTTACCTTTAGATCATTCCCCTTGTTTAAGCATCTTAAGGAGTATGGTCTAGGACGCTTCTTTGTAGACAAGTTTAGTTTCTCAACCAAATAAGTTAAGGCAATGTTAGTATAACTTCCACTATCCACAATTAAATTACAAAGCTTACCATTAACTATGCATTGTGTATGGAAAAGTTGCTCATGTTGTTGTGCATCTAAGGGGACACTTTTAGCCTTTAGGACACATCTAATCATTAAAGACTCCCCTTCCTCATCAACTTCCACTTCTGAATTGTTAACAACTTCATCCTTAATGTCACATTCTTATGGGGTACAATAGACTTGTATTGAGATTTCTAACCTTTTGCATCCCTTGAATCATCAAGACTTGCTTGGTAGGGCACTCATATTGATAATGATCAAACCTTTGGCATTTAAAGCACTTACGTTTGATATTTTCTTACGATTGAGGTTGGACATTTGATGACATTATTCTCTTTCTTCTTGTCTAAATTAGCCCTTTGTTAACCCGAACTAACCTTTTCTTTTTCCCTGCTGCGGCTTGCATTAGTCATGAATCTTCTTTGGTAGTTAGTATAGCCATTAACAATCGTTTCACAAATAGGCCTCTTCTTTTGTTTTTCAAACTTAAAAGCAAAGTTACACTGCCTCCTCAAAAGTGTTATAAGTCGAAACCTCCACTTGATCAATTATCGAATGGTTCAAACCTCCAATGAAGTGTGCTACATGTCACAAAGTAAGGCGAACTTCTCAAAATCTCTAATATATACTTCCACACTCAAGTTCTTTTGTTTGAGCTTAGCGAGACTTATATAGAGATCCCGCTCATACTTTCGAGAAAAGAACTTCTACCTCATATGTTTCTTAATTATTTCCCACGAGCTTGTTTTCTCCTTATACTCTTTTCTGCATTTAGCCTTGAGATTTTGATACTAAATGAGAATTGCCACCTTGACCTTCTTCTTGTCATCAAATCCTTTGTACTTGAAGATCCTTTTAGTTTTCCTTAATCACTCAAGGAAATCTTTGGGCTTTAAACTCCCATCAAAATTTTAAATTTTAAATTTAAGCCCACGATCATCATCAAAATTGGTTTTTAGGGTTCAAAGAAAACTGACTCTAGTTTTGCTTAAATTTTCCTACTCTTCAAACTTGGCTTCACTTTTTCCTCCCTTATACTGTATAACTCAATGAACCATGCCTTTTGATATTATCATTAGTCTCTTAAATACTTTTTTTGGTTGGTTTCATGCGTTGTCCAAGAGACTTGGTCAGTTTTGCCATCTACTTGGCCATGGCTTCTTTGATTAACTTCTTCAATGCTTCATCATTTTCCATATTACAAATCACAAACTAGATTTAAGAAGAAACAGATCAAAATCGTTTGATGCTTAAGGAAATTTCAAAACACAACTCTGATACCACCTAATGTGTTTGGTTACTCAAAAAATAAATCTTAACATCTTTTGTTTGATTAGAATTAAAATTAATCGAATTTTGTTATAAAAGTTGAATGACAGAGGAAAAAGATATAAAATAACTCGAGTTCAACCCTTTTAAAGCCATAGGACCAAATAGATTCACCCAATGGTCATTCATAACCTCGAAATGTAAGAAACAAAAACAAAAATATAAGTGCTTGCAAAAAAATCTCAACCTGAATTTTATTGCCTAAAATCTGCTTTATTTATTACAATCTCCTTATTTATAGAGGTATTAAGCTTCATTGTTTTTGAATAAGAAAATGAAAATAAAATTCTACTAAAAATAATCTAGCAAATATGCTTAATTTAACTAGAAAACAAAGAAAACAAACATGCTAATTTGACTAGGAAACAAAGAAAACAAAAATACCTAATTTGACTAGGAAACAAAGAATAGTACTTGAGTGACAAACAAACCTACTTTCCATTCCTTTTCTTAATTATTATCCTTTCTAAAATTATAATAACAAAAAAATATGAAAAATAAAATAAAATTTGGTCATAATAAGCATTACCTTATATTTAGTCCAAACCCAACTACCTTCTCTTTCATCCCATAAAAAGTGATGTCTCTTGCATTTAGCCCATGCAATCCAAATATTAATGCTTCGTGATTATCTCCATGTACCAGACCATTCTTTAATGCTCTCGTATCAATTAGCCTCACCTTTATAATGTACCTTTAAATTGATCATGGTGATATAAGAGTGCAAGTTTCTTAGCTACTTATTATTAAAAGCATGACAAGTATTACTATTCTAATTCAAGTGAACAATCATATGATGACCGGCAAATATCTAGCTCTTAGTAACCTTTTCTTATGGGAGAATTTTGAGATAACTTTATTCAAACTAAATTGATAAAATTAAGTTGGCTTAAAAATTGACATGATGGGAAGATATACATCATTGTTGAGTTGTATGTTATTTCAAAAATTAATTTTAGTTTTTTTTTTATATTTCAAAGATTGTGAGATCCTAAGTGATTGTTATCTCTTTTTAAGAGAGTGAAATTTTCAGAGACATTTTTGTTTTTCCTTTCTTAAGATAGTTAGGAGAGATTGTTTTCTTTTCTTCACTGAGTGTAAAATTTTAAGAAACTGACCCTTATTCTTAGAGTTTTTTTCCTTCTTAATTTAAGGTGTATATAAATATGTAATTCTAAATCGTAGGCATGGTATCACAATCTTATGATTTTTTCAAGAGTTTTTCTTCGAGCAACCTTTATTGTTGTGTTTTTTTGGACTATATTTTTCTTTTTTTAGCTCAATATATCTGCATTAAAGATTGTGTAAAGTTCAAATAAATGAGTTTTTAATAGTAAGGAGATTGATAGTGTCAAAATTTAAGATATTAACCCTTATTCTTAGAGATTTTTTTTATTTTTTCTTACTTTAAGGTATATATAAATATGTAATTCTAAATCTTGGACATGATATCAGAATCTTATGGTTTTTTCAAAGAGTTTTGTTTCGAGCAACCTTTATTGTTGTGTTTTTTTGGACTTTATTTTTCTTTTTAATCTCAATATATTTGCATTCAAGATTGTGTAAAGTTCGAATAAATGGGTTTTTAATAGCAAGGAGATTGATAGACTTTATTGAGATTTCTTAAGAAGTTATTTGTAGTTGATTCTTTGGATCTCTTAAATAAACCTTTATTTTGAATGAATTCTTTACACAATTATTATGTCAATACTTGGATAATTTTCTCTAGTGTTAAAAACTATATGACTCACTCCTCGTTATACTTATAGTCCCATTACACGTCACTTAAACACTTTTCTCCATCTTACAAAAAATATGAGTCCAAATATAGTTTCTATTCTTAATATTGTTTAGGAGGAATTGTTAAAAAGGAAATGGAAGAATATAGTGAGATAGAAAATAGATGCATTAGAAAAAAAATAGGATATAAAAGATTGTTAATAAACCAAAGAAGAAAGAACATAGTTGACTGCAAATGGATCTTCATAGTGAAATATAAGAATGATAGATCATAAAAGAGATATAAAGCAGGGTTAGTTGTTAACGAATACATTCAAACTTATAAGATTGATTACCAAGAAACATTTTTCCCAGTGACAAAAATGAATATTGTGAGATTTTTTTATCATTGGCAACTCACTTTGACTAGTAACTTCTATAGTTTGAAATGAAGAAGCCTTCCTTTATGGAGAATTTTACATGAAAATTTATTAGGTTTTGAAGAAAATACGAATATAATAAAGTTTGAAAGTTGAAAAAAGCATTATATGGATCAAATCAAAATCTTATAGCATAATCTGGTAGATTTTCTAAAGTTATGAAAGGGAAATAAACAAAGTCAAAGTGATTACACTCTCTTCTTCAAGCACATAACTATAAGGGGAATGACTAAGCTTGTAGTATATGTCAATGATATTGTTGTAATTGGAAATGATGAAAAAGAAAAAGAAGAATTGAAGCAACCACTGATTAAGGAATTCAAGATAAAAGACTTTGAGAAATTGAAGTACTTCTTTTATGTTGAGGTGACATATTCTACATAAGAAATTTTTGTATCTCAAAGTATGTGATTGATCTCTTAAAGGAGACAAGAAAGATTGTATGCAAATCAGTTTATACTCTAATAGACCCAAATCATAAGTTTAGAGAAGTGAAAGAAGAATTGATTGTTGATAGAATGATTTACCAAATGCTAGTAGGTAGAGTTATAGACCTTGCTCATATTTGACTGGACATAGCATACTTAGTAAGCATAATTAGTCAATTTAGTAAGCATAATTAGTTAATTCATGCATGATCTAATAAATTTACATTTAAGAGTTGTATAAAGGATGCTGTATTACTTAAAAGGCAATCCAAAGAAAGAAATTATGTTTAAGATGAATAATCATCTCATTTTAGAAGCTTATATTGTTGCACACTATTCATAATCTACAGTGAATAGAAGATCAACTATAGATTATTGTACTTTTCTTAGAGCCAATTTGACAACTTGAAAGAGTAAGAAACAAAATATTATAGTTAGATCATTAACAGAGTCAGAGATTAGAGTAACTAAAATGTACATAAGGGTGTAATCCTAAATTATTTCTTACACCTAAATTATTTAGTAAGAAGATAATTTATGTTTTCTTTTATTTTGCGACATTCATCATTAATGTTTAGAAAATTTAAGGTCATAGCATTTTGCAGGACTTGACAATCTTTAGACAGCAAACATTTGCAAAAGTACACGTGGAAACAGCGTGCCGGATTCCAAACCTCGGTTCTGCTGTGAAAATAAAAACAGAATTTGACGCTCTTTTCAATTTCATACCAATAAAATGACATCATTAACGGCGCTATGCTTTAAGCAATCTATTGCCCTGACCAGTCTCGTGTTAAAGGAAACTAACAATTTTTAAGAAGCAAATAATTATAAAAACCACATGATAACAACAATAATGATAATGAATTCTTATCTATACGGGGAAAGAAGATATATGTAATGATAACCGATTTCGAGAGAGCTTTGCTCTGAATATCCACAAGAAGATTCGGATAGCATTTGCTGCATATGTTTTGAGGTACAATTTCAAAACCTTGTGCTATGTTGAAGTTGGCCACAGGAAAGAAATGTTAATGGTTATCGTTTCTTTTTGGAATAGTGGGTAATGGAAGTTTGTGTTGACGGATAATTCTATACGGAAAATTAGCAAATGCGACAATCCAATTTCTTGTCATTCAGGAGCAGCCTTGCATTGTTTATTATCTAATGAATGGTGCCATAATGAACTCTAACCCTCAGGTTAAGGATAACGTGGACTGAGGCACAAGGGATTTGTTGTTGTTTCATCTTTGAGATGATTGCTTGTCTTCGGCTTAGGTGCTGTTTTATCAAATGTAAGTTCAAAACAGAAATTATGGATTGCTAACTTCTAAGTTAGCAAATGCTAAGCTTTGTTTGGTGCAATGTTTCCTACTGGGAGTCTAGACGTACTCATTTTTTGACTGAAAGAGGCAAAGTTTTCTTCATCAAACTTGATAAAATTTCGATTGGCTCTTGAAGAAAGTTGTCATGTAACTACATTACGAGGCAATGACGAATATTGTAATTATCCCTGATTGCCTTCTCAACGTCTGTAACAACATTGACGAAATGAGATTTTCATGTTTTACAGGCAAAACTCTGCACTCTTGGCGTTCTATTGCGTTAATGAATATCTACTGACAAGTTTCTTAAAAATATGTCTGGACGTAAAGCAAATATCATGAACTCGTACTAAGATATGCTTTGTTTTTTTAAACAACCTTTGCAGCATTTGCAGTTAGAGAAATACAGAAACGATTTATTCTGATGCTTAATCAAATATATGAATCTTTCATCTGAATTCCTGAAAGACTAGTCTATACTACCAATGATTCAGGTAATGAACTAAATAATGAAGCAGATAGGAGGAAGATCAAGAGAACTCCAAAGCGATAATTCACCAGTTTCTGTGCCCAGTGTAGAGGAAGTAAATGACCCCAATTCGGGAGGCACTTGTGGAATGCCAACTTCTTGCACCTCCTTCTTTACGTCCTTTAACTTCTCATCCCTTTTGCTAGCCTCCTCATTATTATGGCAAATCCTGAGATTGGATGGGAATTCTCGTCCAACCAATCCTGACCTGCGAGTCAGCCTCAAGCATTCAGCTACTCCATTGTAGGCATAAAGAGAAGCTGAGAACTTGCGCTCATAGTTTAACCTCTTAATGATTTCTCTCAGCATTGACTGATCATCTTCACTCTTCCCCAGCTCTATTGACTCCATCATTTCCTGAGCTATGTCAAATGCAGAACAGTCCAATGTTTGTGCCACAGAATCCTCAAATTCGATATCCATCAACCCTGTATCAATCTCTTCCCCTCTTTCTTCCACTTTTATGCCTCCTCCTTGACCAAACTGATAATGAGCAAAATTGCTCCAGTTATCGTAATCCAGATCAAATGCTCTAACATCACTCCCATTATCTGCGGTCTTTAAACCTGATGTTTCAAGACAGCTACTCATGTGATCATTAGTAGTAGTTACAGTCCCACTACAACTCCCAAGAGTGTCACTGTTTCCAGTTGTAACACAATCCGGATTCACATTGCAGAAATTATCAAACTGGTATTCTTCCATTTCCGTTGATTCTTGTTGCTGTAAATTGTTACCTGGATTAGTGGTATCCATCGACTCCCCAGCAACATTATTTCTAGCTTTGAGCCTAAGGAGCAACAGATTGGTGATCTTTGGTGGAAGAGCAGGTTTTGAATATGAAGATGGTGAACAAGGCCAAAAATTTGTTCTTGTATTAGCCCCACGTAGCAAGCATGCTGCTTCATCGTACGCTCTCGCAGCCTCCTCAGCTGTGTCATAAGTTCCTAGCCACACTCTGATCTTCTGTATAGTATCTTTTATCTCGGCCACCCACCGTCCTGATGGTCGCTGTCGGACTCCAACATAACGTTTCCGACCACGTCGAGCGCCACCGAATGCTACCGCCTCCTCCCTAATTTGGTCCCAAGCCGCTGCCATGTTTCCATCGACGACATTGGCTTTCTTCTCATCTAATTCATGAACCTCACTGGACTTTCTCTTTGTTCCAATACCATGATTTAACAATTGATGATATTCCTCCTGTTTCATTTGATCACTGGACTCGAGTTGTACAACTATCTCCGCTGCTAGAATAGTGCAAGGCTGGATTCTTTTTCTGCTAGTTTTTGATGTTTGCAAGCTGAGGCATATATATACAAGCGAAAGTTGATAGTTTCCAATAAATAATGGTCACTGAGCTTCCTTCTTCTTGTAGCTTCTTCTTTGTTTTATAGTCACTTGTCTTCATTATCTAAATCAATTTGGAACATTTTTTAATAAATTCATCAAATCCCATATTGAGATTTCACTTTCAGTTGGGGAGAAATCAAGAACAGAGAACATACAGTTGCAACTTTGATAGGACAAGTCCCAAATGGCGCTGTAGTCTTCTTTGCTCTAAGTACAATTGTCCCAAAAGCATACGGAGTTGTCTAACATTATACACCGAGCGTGGCATACCATATACCAGGCCTTCCTCAGATAGATACATAGATCAGAACATATATGTCCCATTTTAAAAAGATGACGGCTTCGTAGAATCCAATCTTGCTAAATGGAAATATTTGTATCCTAGTACTTGTTTTTTTACATTGGTTTTTTGGCCACCTTATTCCATAGTTTCGATACTTGCAACAGAATTAGGAAGGGATGAGCTTCCCAGAGTTCTTACATGAACAACTACTAAAGAGACTGAGATTCTAATAGTGAACAACTAAGATTTTGCTTAGACTAAGACATTGATGAAAGGGTGAGTTGCTGTGCAATTTTGTACATCTCTTTCAGAGTAACACCGAGCGTACCCTCAGAAGTATGCGAAGAAGGGCCAGTTTCTCTTGTTCTTGAATCTCTTTGTATTAGGACTAGTTTTGTCTCTTGAGAACATTTGGTAGACAAAAATGCCGACTAATCTTAATTCTTTACATCAATATAGTGTTTAAACCTATTTGTCGTTTGTCTGTAAATATGCCTGTAAAGCCATGATTAACTTAAGATTATATCTTTTCTTTTAAAAAAAAAAAAAACTTAAGATTATATCTTCAGAAGAAACAGAAAGGAAATATAGGTAGGCCTGTGCATCCAAAAACTTGAGCAAAGTGATTTTTTTTTTTCAGAATATTGATTTAAAAAAAAGATATTGATTTATTTTAAGTGTTTACTATACGCAAAAGGTCCACCAGATAAGACAAAGGAAGCTGTAGCTTCGACTGGTATTCTTCCTACGCGTTTTCTCCTGCTGTCTTTTACCACTCCTTGTTCACCCTTTTCCTTAGCACCGTAATTGAGCTTTTGTAACACTAAAATGTTCATTTGAGGTGCATTTACAAAATGTTGCACTGCAACACAACTTGTAAATTATTGGTTATTGATCGACATAAAGATTATAAATAAAGCTCCTGATAAGACAATGTGATTAGTAGTTGAATCCAAGTCAAATTCACAGGCCGTTGAAGTGAGAAGAAGCACTAAGGTAATTCATATGTCTGAATTTTATTGGTTTAATGTACTGGCAGCTACAGTATGGATTTCACCATCATAACCGATTCTTTAGAAAATCTTTAGGTAAAGCTAAGTCGGCTACCGTACAATTATGAATTATTGCCACAGCGATCTCAAACGGCATCTTCTAAGATAGAAATCGGGTCCTAAGAACATAGCCCACAAGGATAGAAAAATATGTTGGAAATATCTTTGGGAAAAGGTTAAAAAAGAAAACTAATATTTTAAATTCTTAATTAATAAATAACTATCCTTTATTTTTACGAAAATTAAAATAATTTCTTAAATTTTGATGGTGTGACGTATATTTCTATAACATTGTGGATTTCATTGTATGTTTTTAAAATAGTTAAATTTTTATCGCATTCAAAAAGTTTTTAAGTATTGGTTTCTAATTATAATTTGACTTGTAACAATTTTAATTTTTAGTTAAAATCTTAATGTTAGCTACTTTGAAATTTTATTTAAATATATTTTATATATAATATAAATAATCTTGCAAATGACATAATTCTAAATAAATTTTGCACAATATTAATTATAGTTTGTGATTTGAAATAAAATTATACTACCAGCATATCACTCAAATTAAAATCTCATTTGAATTGAATTGGTTTTATATTTTCATACATATCAATTAACTTTACATTTAAAAAAGAGGTTAATTTGCACTAATTATAGTATAACAAACCTAATTAAGTATTAAAAATATGAGTAATTAAATTATTCGTCAACATAGAAGCTAGAGAACTTTTTGCGACCATTAGATTTGTTGTATTTTAAATTAAAAATTTAAAGAGTAATTTAATTCGTTTATTTTTATGTACAATGAAAAGTAAAAAATGACACGATTCAACGTGCGACTCGAATACCTGGTGCCAAGTTTTCTTTTTTTTTTCTTTATCGATAATGTGCACCAAGTTGCTCAAAAATCGAAGAGCTAAATAAAAGCTTGCAATTAGGTATATCCCTAACCTTGCATTTTTAATTACAATGCAGGCACGTCTAATCAAATAAAAGTTTACTAATCATTATTCCAATTGAACTCTTTAAGTCGCCTGCTATAACGCTACGTACCTGAAGAAGTATAATCCACGAGAGACAAGCATGCACCGGCTCGATGTCACCATGCAAGTTAACTTATTAGATCCTGGTGACGAACAAACGGCAACCAATAACCCTACGCCAAAGAGATGTTTAGTGATTAATTGTGACGGAAATAATTTTGAGGTAGACGGTAAAAGTGTCCTAATTCCATTTGAATGAGAAATTAATACCTTTAAAAAATCCAAGTGAGCATTGTATTGCATAATATGTGCCCGAAATTTTCATATAATTACACTTTCCTCGTTAAATACTCTATAAGCAATGCAATGAGTCATAGATTCCATAACTCGAACTTTAAAAGATTAGTGGAGTTCACTCTCTGCTCAAACTAGGATGTAGATCAATACAGCGGCTAAATCTTTCATAAATATTTGCACATGCATGAGCACCAGAGGAACTGTGATTGAATTGTTTACACTAAGCCAAAAACCTTCGCTGCTGTTTCGTCCTTGGGAGCATATATACTCATTGATAAATTGCATAATAATTTTTCAGAAGATCAAATTCATTCTAAATCTTTCAAATGTATAGAGCTAACATTGGACTTTTGGATGAAATTACAAATAACTAAGAGTTGATTCAGTCGATTTTTCCAGAACCCCTCTGAGAGATAATGTTTAGGGAAGAAAACTATATGAAGCAACAAGAACAACGATGGAAGACGTTAAACATGATTGCTAATACAGAGTGGGACTTAAGAGATTCATACTACTCAGTCACTGAATAATATTATAATGGTGAAAGCTCAGACAACTATCTTAATTATCGCAGGAGTATGTAATAATAAACGAAGGATCGCCTCAAGAAAATACTCAGCCTCACAAAAGATGTGGGGATTACATCTAACACAGATATACAACAGCTTTTTATCTCATGTGCATCATTAATCAAATCACTTATTTAGATTTGATTGTTATTTCACCAATTAGAGAATTCTTAATAAGAAACTCTTTTCTTCCTATCTCTTTGTATATTTATGTATTTCAGAATATTATCATCATTATTTTAATTTCTCATCAGTATCTATTATTTGTATATAATATCAATAACTATTATTTATCAGTTATAATAATAAAATGTCACACCTTTTAAACACATCAGGTGTGCCCTTTTATTATCATCTCCCACTCGTACATGATGAGTTTAGTTATAAGATTTCTGTATTATAGTTGTCCAATAAATTATAAGAGCATATTATCATACATCTCTTAGGAAGATATGACTTCTTGACTAATAAATCGATCCTTAAGTGGATTTAGTATGCTACACCCTAGATCATTTATTGCATCAATCATCATCTCATTCTCACTATATAAATACTTTGTAAACAAAGAAGGCAATAAGTAATCTAGAGTGTAGCATACCAAATATAAAAAGTGGGCCTTTGAATATGTCTTGATACAACTTGAAATTGAAATGATCTTTTTCGTTTCTCAATCCTTTGAATTAAATTAACTTGCTTTTTAAAAATGTCTTAGTATATCGAATAATTCATAATTTTATAATAACATTTTAACATAGCAAACATTAGTTCAATTCTTTAGAATTAGAATCCGAGTAAAAAGGGTACTTAAATTTAAGGTTCACATAGCCTCAAAGGATCCTCACAAATATAAGTTAAGAATATGACTTATATTATCCTTATTGGTTGAAAATGCATACATAATATGATTCACGTGTTACAATATTGACTCCTTTTATGAGAGCATGTGCCTTTTCTCAAATGTTGTACAAATGATAATTCAGGCGTACCTAATGCATAACTTGAGTTCACTTGTTTATTTATTTAATCCGCCCTTTAGAACTCTCATGTAACATATTAAGACAGATTAGGCGAACATATAGTTATGTCATTACTAATAACCTTTTACACTTTTTAATGTAGTTCACATCAACGTTAGTATTCTAAGCCTTGAGCTTTAGTTTATCACTTAGTTAAATCGCTTAAAACTTAGTGCATCTCCATTCTTAGAAAATAATAGAGGCAATCAGCTGTTTGGAAGACATCTAGTGTCTATTTGACATACTTCTTGAACTATAGCTGAATGTTTGTAACTACAACTGAATGTTTGTAACTATAGTTGATTGTTCAACACTTGTTTGACATTCATTCTAGAACATAAAGCTTAATTCAAAATCAAGTATTTTCATATTTCTATAATGGAATTTCATTAAAATTCATTTTATAAAATGTTTTTTTAATTCTTATGTATTACATCAAATATTCGATGACAAACTAACTATCATCATTGATAATAAGTATTATGAATAGTCAATAAACATATTCATTTCTCTTTGTGCTACTATGTCCTTGACATATTTATACTTGATATACATGTGTTTGATTTGATAGTGATATTTGAGCTCTCTAATACTTGTCTTTTAGTGTATTTGTTTATACACAACATAGTGCGCATGGGACTACTGATGTTTTGGAATAAGGAATTATCATTATCACTTATTCTTCTTGTGGCATACGTGGATACTACATATGTTTTAAGTGCTCACATTTAGCAATTTGCTTCATAAAATGCTTTACTATATTGCTTATAAAACTGTCCAAGTATTCCACTGATGTATATATAGCTTATAAACAGTAATAAAACTTTACTTAAACAATCATAACTGTAAAGGTGTATGCAGCTATAGGCATATTCTTCATTTTGATCATGGTTGATAGCCAATTTGTTTTTTCTCTTAACAAACTACTTATTGTCACTAGCTATCAAAAAATATCATCCATATGAAATAATAAAATTACACATATATTGTTGGATCTTTTAACATATACTAAGTGGCCTTTTCTAATTATACTAAAATCATATAATATGATTATAGTAGTAATGTGATATGACACTTACTTCGAGACTATGTTAGACCATATATTAACTTTAACAATTGGAGCATGTAATGCTTTGGCCTTCCTGAATGAAATCTAGTTGTTGCACCATATAGATTTCGTTATTTAGTTCTTCGTTTAAGAACATAGTCTTTACATCTATTTGATGTATATTAAGATTCATTCTAATTACTAAGGCTAAAATAAGTCAATTTGATCTAAACCTCATAATAAATGAGATTTTTTCTCATAATTAATCTTTTAAATTGTGTGTATCCTTTTGCTACTAGATGTGCTTTGTATCTTTTAAAACTATCATCAGTCTTTAACATTTGAAGAACACATTTGCTCTTGATGAATACACATCTTTTTGAAAGATTATCCAAGTCTTATACTTAGACCGAACTTATCAAAATACATTCTTCTTCTATTGCTATAACTCATTCATCTTTAGCAAAACTAGATGAAGCCCTTTCATATTCCTAGGCTTATTATTTTCTTTTGAAATAACCACACAATTTATTCCTTTCAACTTTGAAATTGTATAAGGAATAATCTCATCACAATATGGGTATAATAAATATTCAAGAAACAAATCTCTCTACATTCATATTTCTCCCACTCAAATTAGATAGTAATAAGAGCTCCCATTAGATTATAGTTATCACTGATTAGAAACCAATTCATCATCTCCCAAATTGCTCCCACTTGGATGAATACCATTCAATTGATCTTGTCTTAGAGATCATTTTAATTCAAGTCTTTCATATACAGATAACACTACAATAGAATGTACTTTTAGCGACAAAAAAAATCATCGTTAAAAGTATTTAAATCGTCACTAATAATAATTAGTGACGATTTAAATTCATTGCTACAATCGTCATCAAATCCTTGTAAGTAAAAAGTATAGGCGACATTTTTTCATATTCGTCTTTAAAGGCTCTGTTTGGTTGGACATAAAGTTTTTAATAGAACAGAATGGAATGGAATGGTTTATAATGGAATGAAATGTAAATGGATGTAACATTAAAAAATTGTTGTTTGGGAGGGGTGGAAGGGTTCATAATGTAATATAGTGAAATGTTGTTTGGAAGATGCATGGAATGAAATGTAATGTATGTAAATAATAATGAATGACTATTCTACCATTGATAGAAATAATGAGATGTATTATCTTGCTGCTTGTTATTAGTGTTGAGGGTATAATTATTATTATAAAAAATTATTAAAGGTATATTAGGTAGTACATATTTATCATTTTACATTTCATCCAAAAACTCTCAAATCGGAGGTAACTCATTTTTATTGTTTACGATGGAATATGATGTAACGTGAAACCCTCAACTTCTATCATATTCCATTACATTCTATTATAAACCATCCTCCCAAATGATGGAATAATATTTCATTCCATTACTAGCCACCCTACCAAACATAGCCTAAAACATTTTTCCTATGCTTTACCTTCGTAGCGAGAAAGTATTAGCAATGATTTTAAAAATCGTCGCTATTATTTTTTCACTACATAACATTTTCGTAGCAAAACATTATTTGTTATGTTTTCCAAAACGTAGGTAAAAGTTTTTAGCTACATTTTTGTAAACATAGCCAAAAACTATTAGCAATGTTTTTGGAAATGTAGTAGAAAACTTTTAGCTACGTTTTTTAAAACATAGCCAAAAATTTTTAGTTACGTTTTCTAAAATGTTATCCTATGTTAATTATAATTATTTTTGAAATTTTTATTCCATTTTGTTGTATATATTATTTCGATTTTTTGTTGTTAATTTATTATACAAAATATAATTAATAAATAAATAAAAATTAGAAGCATTGTAAATTAAAAATAAAATATTTTAAATTAGATCATGTACAAAATTTTAGTTACAACTTCAAAAATATTTGTATACAAAATAAAAGATACAAATATTAAAGTATTCACTTAAACCCATCTTCATCTTCATTGCTTACATAATTTGAGTCAAGTAATTTTCTTAGGTACTTTTCATCCTTGGCCACCTTTTTTATAAGGGACTTGTTTTGCTTTTCGAGATGTTGAACATATGTGGGTTTTGATGAGGATGAAGCAACTATTTTAGGGCCAAATCCAAGCCCTTTGATGTATCTGGATCGTGTACCAAATACCTTGTTATAAATGTCATCTACATTTGACTCATTTCCATTAGATATTGATGTTTGCAACAACTCCTACAGCCTATTCTAAAATTTAAAAAAGAAAATCAATATTCAATTTAAATATTATTAGTTAGTACTATATAAATAAATAAACTTAAAATTTAAACAAGTTTTTATAGTTACATAATTATTGTGCACATTTTTAAACATCTAGCCTTCACCTTCCTTATAATGTGTCAGTTTGTAGAGTCTGATCCTATCACTCTCTTCTCCGTGTAGTTACTTTTGACTCTGTTTTATGGAAAAAGAATATAACACAATAAATAATATTATGTTTACTGATATAATTAGAACTTCTAAATAATGAACTTACATATTCATTTCGTAAGACTACAAATCATTTAGAGCTTCGGTTGTAAGGAGTTTGCATTTTTCGTCTATTAACTTTGACTTTCTCACACTTTTCCTATGATGTTAATGGTGTATAATTAGATTTTTATGCATATTATTGGTTGTAGTGAAAATTCAGGCTTATAATTCTTTATTATTTCAATTCAATAAAGACACAAACTTATTTTTAATTCAAATATTGAAAGTTGTAGCATGTAATATATAATTTCATAAAATGTTATTCTAAATATAATAAATGCAATTTTCAAACAACGATTACAATGCACATAACTTTGATTGTATATTACATATACAAAAGAGAAATTGTAAAGTAAATTGATCATAACATTATTAAACAAAAGAGACATTGTATATTAAAATGCTCACGACATTGTATATTAAGATGCCACATTCACTAACATGACTGACTATACAACAATCAATTTAATTTAAACAATCCATATTAAAAGAAATGCAGTTGTTATAATTTTTCGAGGAAAAAAACAATGGTCATCTCTAATAGAACTTTCTTTGAACACTTGATACACATCACAAATTTATCCCTAACTAATAACAAAACCACTATCTTTTCCATTATTCACTAAAATTAACACAAAGCAACAAATAATGACCCATTAACAATCAAAATAAATGCAGCTAACTCAATTCATAGTAACAAAACCGACGAAAACATAAAACCATTTAACAACAAAAATTGAAGTAAAAAAACCAAAAAGTAGAGCATGGATGACCAACCTCGACGGAAGGTTAACTAGAGACAATGGAAGGAGAAGATGCAAGCAATCAGTGGAAGAACAAATGAAGATGGCGAATGATAAAGATCAAAGAAGAAAATGACAGAGAATCAAGGAATAAGATAAATTCGGTTTTTTCGTTTAAATTGGAACGGAAACAACATCTTTTATTGTAAACAAAAAATGACATTGTTTTCTAGCCCAAAGTTTTAGACAACCCCTTCTTTCTTTTCTAAGCTACCTTTCTAGATATCCCACTTGTAAAAATATTCCCAATGTAAACTTTATCCACCAACACCCATGTAGAGTAGATCATTCAACACTTGCGACACAAACCCATTTTTGACCTGTTGGTCCTAGTATCATAGGCAACCGAACCTTGGGAGTTAGATCTAGGGTTGTTAATGGCAGGTAAAACAAAAGCAAGTCAAAGCAACCTTCTCTTGAGAACATGATATTCGCTAGGAAGGGTGTCAACTGGGAACATAATACACCATTATTAAATGGAACATAATCCCTTTGACTTCATGAAATGAAGGTTTTCCATTTTATATGAAAAATTGAAGCCAACAACGACGTCATTTACTGTTATCATTTGGTGATGATTTTATAAAATTATCACTAAAAAGAAATTAAGCGACAATTTTATAAAATCGTCGCCAATATGTTTCATATATATAAATTTTTATATTTAGCAAATTTTTTGTAATATATCATTTATATAAACAATATATAGAACTTATTTATAATAAATAGAGTTTTGTGACACCATATTTCATTATCTAATCATATATTTTAAAAGAGATTAGTAAAAAGTAAGGTTAATACTAAAAAAATTCCAAACTTTCGTCAAATTTTCAATTATAACCCGAACTTTAAAAAGTAGCAATAAAATTCCCAAACTTTCAAATTTTTTTAATTCTAGCCTGATGTTAGTCTAATCATTATCTTTACTGACGTGGCAACGCCACGTGTCAAGAGACCCTTAGTAATTAGATATGTTAGCATAATTAGCTGAAATGACTTTGATTATTGATACCAGTCGTTGCAGAGATAAACATGCCTCCTTCTCCCACCAGGGATTTCCAGTGTAAAAGCTCTTTTTCTTCTCAAAGTAAAAAAGTTCAAAGGCCTACTCCTCCTCGATCTCAATTAAGTACTTGAATTCCCACTTCCAAAAGAAGAAAACCAATGCCTCTACCACGTCTCCGGCCACCAGTCTCTCTACCTCTTAGTCCTCAATTCACTCTTCTTGGCCAACCTCCATTGTTAAACCCACCGTCCATCTTCGTATAAATAACAGGCAATCCCTCTTTCCCACCTTTTCTCGCACTTGTGAATCGAGCCACCATATACTTGCCTCCGGGCAACTGCTAAATCATCAACCCAATCGCTTCATCCTTTTATGTGTCTATGATGGGCATTTGATGAATTGACTACCTTTGGTTGCAGGGATGAGTTAATACAGAGGGGAAATTCGAGTTTAAATGCATCGTTCATTTGGAAAGAATCATGGATGGCGTCAAAAGCTAACATAAAAGTGAAAACATTTCCAATAATTGTCTTAGAAGGCATTGTTGGTTTCCTACCATGGACTGCCATGATGTTTTTTACTATGTGGTTTGACCTAATAGGTGAGAGCAAATTCAATTTGATTCATATTGCATATTGCATTCCTTAGATTGCATTGAAGTTCTACTACTATTACTATCCTATCAATTGGAATGAATGTCCTTTATAGAATTCCATGCACCAATAATGCACAAGATCCACTTTAATTATTTAAGCAAAATTTCCATTATTAGTTTCATAAGGGAATTTCCAAAGAAGCATCTGCATTTGCTTTTATCTAACAAATTCATTGTTAGCATTTATTGTATGTACTTATGATTAGGCTCTGATGTTGTTCAGGCTTTGATCATAATTACACTACAACACTTCTAAGTCTCTTTGCTGCTAGATGTGCTTTGGGAAGTCTATTTGGTGGAGTGGTTACAAATAGAATGGCACATATCTATCCCCATTCTGGGGGCATCATATGTGCATAGTTCAGCACCTCTATGGGCATGCCATTTTCTTGGTTCCTCTTCAACTATATTGTTACTTCTGTACCTAAAAATTTTGTGCTTATGATCATGGAATCAAAACCTTGAGTGACCTATAATCTTGGATGAGAAATATTGTCGACTATTGATTCACAAGCATGTAACTAATGTGTAGGTTTTTTATAGAGCAGCTGGCATGGATGGTCAAAAAATAACATACAACCTTATCAAGCATAGATTGGGAGATCTCTTCTATTGCTTAATGTAAGTAAATTAACTTTACAATGTTAGTGAGAATATCCCAAAAACTGAGAAGAAAAGAAAGTGACAAGTTCTGCTTTTTGTTACTATTGCAGATCACAGAAATTTAAAGATCCATTAGAAGAAGAACCAGCTCCCATGGCTGAATTCATAAAGTTGCATCAGGATCTGACTACTGGTTTCTGTGCATTAGAGGACAAGACCCTATAATTTAGCTTTTAAAGAGTTTGTTCTCCTTGGAGTTCTGGAGGTAGCACTCAACAAACCACTTAGTTACTTAGATTTGTTTCAACACATGGATAGCAAGTGCTGATAGGTTCTTGTTGTGCCACTTTGTAGTGAATGTTTTGGCTTTTAAGGTGTGGTAGTTATAGATTATTCCCATTTAAGTTAAGCTCTATTGAGCTAGTCTCTGAAACTTTCTTAATGATTTAAGTTTTTACATGTTAGTATTAGGGATAACAAATAAATTTGAACTTTTCTTGAATAAGATCAATTTCGATTTGATCAATTTTTGAATCAGATTTTAAGCATAGGATGCTGAGGTTAAGGTTTTATCCAAAATAAAACAAGTTTGGGCTTTTTTTAGGGGCTCGGGTTAAATCGGGTCCTCTTATTCACGTTTAATAGGCTCGAACTCAGGGTTGACAACTTTTTTTCCCGTCAATTTGCAATCCTAATGGCAATGAAAGAAATATCTATGTAAGGCTTAACCTTGACCTTGTTACTCTAGGTAGTAAAATAAACAAAAGATACTAATTCTTCAAATTCATTAAATAACATAATAAGCAACCAAGCATTATCATTGATCCAATCTCAGTTACATTTAAGTACCTGGTGGGCACTATAACAACAATGCCAGCTCTGAAATTTCCAGCAGACAAATCTTGAAATGCTAGCAAAGCCAAAGTACTGAAATTGGAAATGAAATGAGGGTTTCTTAGCCAGGACCAACTTTAGGTATGTCATAATGCTCGCTTAAGTTTGCCAAATACTGGTTAAAATCTTAAATCTTATACAGTGAGGTTTATTGGCATCCCTTGTTGGAACCCCACCTCGGCAAGTTGCGAGCCACCCGACGTCCTACGTGACATCTGGACAAGTATCCCACAAGGGAGGAATTCTCCACCAGGTCAAACCTCAAAAACAAACTCATTTCACTTACCTCCGATCAGAAATAATGGTAGGTCAAAAAGGAATTTCAATAAGACTTCTTTATAAAATTTGTTTCTCATTGCCTTAAGGTTCTAACGACACCAAAACACTCAAATTGGTTCAGAAAAATATCCGATCCCTTCACTTTGATTTAATCCATAAATTTCGAAAATAATATCAAAAATTATAAATTGCATGGAAGGTAGAAAAATGTCTTAGAAACTAAAGCTTCGAAAATCAGGTCAATCGGAGGTCGGAAGAAAAAGTTATGGCCAAAAGAGCAGAGAGAGGTCAAAAATCCAAAAAGAAAAATCAGAAAATTAATATATGTCGTGTCGCACTGCTACCGTCTCGCGGCCGCGAGATGCGCGGCTAAACGCTCGTGCTCGCTCGCGACCGCCTCCCAATTGCAAGGCGCGCGCTGGATGAGCTTGCTCGCGACCGCGAGCAACTCGCTTTCGCGAGGAGCTGCATGGCCAACCCATGCCCGCTCTAGTGATCGCCTTGCGATCACAAGGCTCGCGGGATGCAAGCGCTCACGAACGCAAGCACTCGCGCTCGCGAAGAGCTGGGAGGCCAGCCCCTTAAAACGACAGTCCATCTTCAAACATCCATAACATCTTACTCAGAACTCTGAAATTTGGAAATTTGGTATCAATAAAAATTTAAAAGGAAACTCTACAAATTCCATGAAGGATGCAAAAACGTATTCGGTCTCTAAGAGCAATAAAAACCACTGCAAAGAGACTGCCTGTTAAAAACATTTTAAACAGCATCAGAATTTCTAAACACCATAACTTTCCACTCTATGGGCCGAAAATCTCATAGTTCATATCATCAGAAAGATAAAAAGAAAATTGACAACTTCCATGAAGACTAAGAATAATTTCAAACTCTATGAGGGTTAAAAATTTACTCAAAGTTTCTGCCAAGAAACTTGCAATTTGACAGCACCTGCACCAAACTTCAACAACCCACATCTTTCAACTCCCACATCCAAAAACAGTA
>JAOTAY010000003.1:13584356-13597458 GCA_025629805.1 Erythroxylum baracoense | reverse complement strand
GAATTAGAATTTGATTTTAATTATAATTAAAGAGATTTAATTTTAATAAAAGACTCTTATGATTTTTCTATTTAAATGGGAAAAGCTTTTAGAAGCTAGTACTTTTTATCTTCTTCCTCTTAAAGCAGTTGAGAATTGCTTTGTAGATACTATCAGAGGCTAGATGTTTGAACAACTTGTAATTGATCAATCGGAAAAAGTTCCAAAGATTTTTTCAACTGGAAAGCGAACAAGGTATGATTTCTAAATCATTTTATTATTTATTCAAATTTATTCAATTATCGGGATCCGCTCCGAATCCATAAAATTTTTGTTTTCTGCTGTGCCCATGATTTGATTACGGTTAGATTCCAACACCTAATACTGCCACCATGTATCTAAAGTTTAGTTAGTTACCATCGTTAATTCTTTTGTGGTATTAATGCTTGTCTCTGGATATGTCTAGATACTCAGTCTTCGTTTTGTAACTATAAGATATTGAGATTTCTTCTTATAGATGAGTTTCTATGGCTAATCAACATAATCAAGGTTTATAAAATGAACACGTTTAGATTCTAATTGTTGTTTTTGTTATGTCCAATGCTAGGAGTTTTGTTATTTTTGAAATTCTTTATAGCTTAACATCATACTATGTTTAGATCAAATATATAATGCACTTCCCATCTAAGATATGAACTCGATAAAAGTTAACCAAACAATAAATTTGGTAAAAATATATTGATCTACACTTGGAAAATAGTAACATAACATATTCATTTTGTAAGTCTTACAAAATATAATTTATGTTTAAACACAAACATATCATCAAACACATAAGATGAAGCATACACAACATAATACATACATGTAAGGATATTTGAAAAAGAATATTGATACAATTAATCAATACTTATTTTTATTTAAAATTAGCCATTATCAGAAAATTTTTATTATCATTAAGATGCATATGTCTAATGCGTATTTGTGATTTGCTCTTAAACACATATAATGATAATCAATATTTATTCCGATATTTTGATAATTGTCACTTTAGAATTCAAACAAGTCATAGAATAATTAATCAATCCAACACAAGTACAATTGCCACTTTAATTTAATACATGATTAAGATGTATATATAATTTGCTCTTATACCAATTATAGGGATTATATCTAACTCACTCTCTCTCTCTCTCTCTCTCACACACACACACACATACACACACACACACATGTACACATATTTTATCTTATATGCATCATTAATCAAATCACTTACTTGGATTTGATTATTATTTCAATGGTTAAAGGACTCTTGGTGAGAAACATTTTTCTTTCTTGAAGAAACTATCTTTTTTATATTTGTGTGTTTCTGAATATTATCATCATTAGTTCAATTGATCATTATATATTATTTATACAAAATATCAATAATGATCATTATATATTATTTATACAAAATATCAATAATTGTTCTTTAATAGTTGTGATCTTGAAAGGTCAAACTTTTAAACTCATCAAGTGAGTTTTTTTATTATCAAAAGACAAAGTCATCAGTTGCTTAAAACAATCTATACATTGGAAAGATCAAGAGGAGAATGGGTAAGACCAATGGAGCTAAAGAAATATATGGAACTTCAACTCCATCATGTGTACTTTTAGTGAAACATCCTAGTATATGATTGAAAAGAGGAGGAAGTGTGCAAAAAGAGTCCCGATCAAGTGCTTGTCCATCCAAAATTAGCAACATAAGCAACAAAAATTAACAGCTATAACCAAGGATAGCATGTTATAAAATTTATGAAATATGAATTTGTTTTCGTCTCAAGAAAATTAGGATTTAGACAATGAATTCCATTGGTATTTTATCATTTAACCAAAGACTTGAAAATGAAACAAGGGAGATCAATTCAAAGACTTTGTCTTAAATATCCCTTACCAAAATTCTATAAACATAGCATTTACAAATAAGGTGGATTTAGGTTTTGCAATAAAAAATTATGTTCAATTTGTTTAAACTTTCCTCAAACTCATAAGATCTTATTTAATTAATCCATCTTTTATTAATCTTTAAAAATTTGGAATGAATCTCTTACTTTACAACCAAGAGTTAATAAATTTCAATATCCACTTATCATAAAATATATTTTAAAAAATTGTTTACTAGGGTTTAAGTTATGATAGATGAAAAAGCATTTCTACCGACTTAACTATTAATTAAAATTTAATAATTTGATTTAAAATCTTTCATTAAAAGTAATTCATATTTGATATAATTACAAAGATTTCTTAATCAAATTATTCATTTATATTTGAAGAATGATATTATAATAATATTAAATATATGCCGTGAACTTTTGAATTAATATAAAGCAGAATTTAAAATTTCTCCAACATTAAGATTAAAAATTAAAGTAGTTAAATATCCAATATCTTTTTACTGTACTGAAAAAGATGAGAAAATATGATTAAAAACATCTTGAGATTATGATTATGTAATTAAAAATTAAAAATTCTCTCATCAACTAAAATTTATTTTTAATGCATTTTTTACACTCTTAAGGAAATAAATAATAAAAAATATTTCCATTTATATAATTAACTCATGTTATTTTAAAATGGAAATTAATAATTATCAAAAATTATTATCATATATCAATATTATAGTATTAAATCATAAAATTTAAAAGAAATTAATGAAATATTATATCATCCCACTTCTTTAATTCAAACTATTGAATTATAAAAAAGGAGAGAGAAATAGTAGTGATAAATTGTATTCCAACAAATCTAAAATAGATTACTCTAATTTTTGTAAAAGGGTTAACATCCTTTATTGATAAGGTTGTTATTCTTTTAAAAATAGAAAAACTTTTAATTGTACCAACGTAATATGATAAGAAGTATATTTAAAGTTATTTGATAAAATTGTAATAGAAAAAGTTCCAACAACATAATTTATATGATTATTTAATTCTAATAAAATATGTTTGATTTTAAGAATTACAGTTAATTTAGAAACGTTATTGTAGATTTGTAAGAATATAATAAATGGTTAATTACCACAAAAAATTAAAATTTATTGAAAATTGTATTTATAATCCAAACTTTAAAAAGTAGTAATAAGATATTCAAATATTTAATTTTTTACAATAGTAATTCGTCATTAGACTCTCCATTAATAGTACCACACCAGCTAATATATTTTTTATATGAAAGACATGTAGGATATAATTTTTATGAAAGAAAATTACTTATTTAAAACTAAAATGATTAATTAAAGATAGAACATAAAACTAAAAGCCTACTTCATTATCTTACCCATCTATATTTCTCCTTTTTATTCTCTTGCAAACTTTCTCCTTTTTGTTTCTCCTGCATCCTCCCAAACTTTTAAATTGTTTTAAGACCATAGGCTTCTTGTAGAGTTATATATATATATCATCATTCAGACAAAACAAATGACTTTCTTTTGATCTTGGAATATGAAAATATCAATCAGATATTAATGTGATAGAATAATATATTTCAAGTAAAACGTAATTTACATGGCGAAAGCTTGTTCAAGGGAAAGGAAAGTTACAAATATTACACTGATATCAAATTTGCATTATTTAAATGAATTAATATGTATAGTTCTTTATTGCAAGCAATAACGAATTTTGTAAATAAACTCTAACTCCAAATCATAGAAGATGTCTAACATAATTTTTTATAATGATAGCCCTTCAAATCATTTACTAATACTAATACCTACAAGATACTTACAATTTGAATGTTCATTCAATATTTATGTAAGAATGACATCATTAAAACTATAATTGAAATACTTTTGTATTAATTTATTAATTAAAATGTTAACCAATGTTAGGCTTAGTGTTTGATAACTATAACTTCATCTTATAATTATAACTAGGGCAATCAATATAGGAAATTTGAAATATAAAGATGGATCATGATATAAATTAAAATGAAATATAATCAATATATCACATATAGTAATAATATAAAATAACAATATTTTCTTACCGTTGAATGTAATGATTTCTCTTGACAAAATTGAGAATTTATCCTTTCAGCTTATGCTAAATTGTTGAAATAACAATAAACAATATTCTTGAATCTATTAGTGACACTTTTACACTTTTCTCATATCAAGTATATACCAGGTACACTAGCAATAAAACCATATATACTTTATTTTAACCCATATTTGTTTTAGTTATGTTACAATATCATTATTGTTGGACTCCAAGCAATACCAAACACAAAATCAACAAGAATGCTTAAAGAATATCAAACTACTCAAACAATATAGATGATTAAAAGATAAAATTAACACACAATTTTAACATTGAAAGTCCTCCATTATAGAGGTAAAAAATATGGGACAAACTGACAAGAATGATCCACTTAAGGTTTCAAGCTATTAACTTTAACTCAAGAACAACTCATAAAATAACCACATCTAATCTCTCTCTTAACTCTAAGATTGAGTGCAAATTGATATATATGCCAATACTACTCCTAAACTAATCCTAGAAATCAAAACTTAATAAAATTTTAGTTGAAGAGCATTATTTTAACTCTAAAACTCTTCTTTTTTATTGAGTGTTATCGTCTTAAGCAACTTATGCCTTTTAACAAGCCTTTTAAATCTCAAAAGATAAGGTTTTTATACTATATATGGTTGTCCATATGGCTGTGTGTGGTGATTGTATTCGACTTTTAATCCTCAAAGCTCAATGTTACGGAGATACATAGTTCTAATGACTTAAATTTTGTCTAGTGGCATTCGATCACAGAATTCATTAACAGCTGCATAAATGACTAGAATTTGTTTTTCAATTGAAAGTGGTGCATATTGTGGTTGTTTGGGTACTTTTGTAAGCCTTACATAAGATCAGTAGACACGGTTGTGTCCACTATAGATATAGGTATGTCTAACTTTACACACACGTATCTATCCCTAAAACATTGCCATTAAACTCATAAATGGTTATAGAGACATACAAAGTCATCTACATGACTGTGTCCACCATTGACATGGGCTTATGCAACCGAAACATATTTATATATTTCAAAAATACCTTTTAATTTTCAGTTTCTGCTTCGAATTCGCCTAATCTTCATTCCATTGATCAATAAAGATAGTTAACACTTTCAGAGCCAAAATTTAGTGGAATTAGTCTACCAAATATGTATAAAATGGGGATGGATCTAGAACAATCTCCCCTTCCATCCTATTTTAAATGAGAAATTAGCCACCCTATTAATCACTTAAAAGACATCCCAGTGGCTGACTACAAAGCTCAAGCTTGCTCTCATAAATCATCTTGCTTAATATGTCAGCACCATTATTATCTATGTGAATCTTCTACAATTTTATTAGTTTCTCCTTGACCACATATCATAACCAATGATACCTTACATTAATATGCTTGGAGCGGGAATGATATATGGAATTTTTTCTCAAATTTGACTGTCACATAAAACTATGTGCTCATCTTGTTCCATATCCAATTCTTGGAAGAGTCACTTTAACCAAAACACCTCCTTACCTGCTTCTACGGCTATAGCAAATTCTACCTAATAGCAAATAATAATACACACTTTTGTAACTTAGATTGCTAAGAAATGACTCCTTAATTAACTTTCTATTATTGAGATTACACAACTATGTTTGCATTAGTGTACCCTTCTAGAATTGGTTCACCACCTTCAAAACACAAACATAATCTAAAAATGCCCTACAAATAATTGAAGATCCAGTTCATTGCTTCCTATAGTACCTTTCCCATATTGGATAGAAATTTGCTTACCTATTAATATATGAAATATCTGGTCTAATCCACAATATAACATACATCAAGGATCGAATAATGGAGGAGGACGTATTATCTTTCTCTTTTTCAGTAATAGGACAAACTCACTTGCTAAAATTAAAATGAGCTATTAATGGCATACTAATAGGCTTGGCATGCTTTATATTAAACCTCTTGAGCACCTGTTCCATATATTTCTCTTATGACAACCATAGCTTTATGACCTTCCTATCATGAATGATTTTTATTCCCAAAATCTATTTTATACTATCCAAATCTTTCATGTCAAACGACTTCGACAGTTCCTCTTTCAACCTACAAATCATGCTTGCTTCTTGTCCCACTAGCAATATATCATCTACATATAAGAGAAGGAAGATTAAGTTACTATTAGGAAATTTTTTAAAGTACACATAAGGATTAACTAATGTTCTCTTATAACTATTGCTTGTTATAAATGAATCAAACTTCTTGTACCACTGCCTTAGTGCCTGTTTGAGCCTATAAAAGCTCTTATTCAATTACACACCAAGTTCTTTTTACCTTTGACTTTATACCTAGATGACTACTCCATGTATATGTCCTCATTCAAGTCACCATATAAGAAGATGGTTTTGACATGAAGTTATTTGAGTTTAAGATCTAAACTTGCAACTAGACCCAATACAGTGCATATAGATGTCATCTTGAATAATGATTAGGGATGTTAATGAGTTAGTCTGACCCATCTTATATATTTTTAAAAAATTAAAAATGAAGTCATTTTTGACGTTAAGATTAAACCACGGGCAGAGTGGCCCAATCAACCTGATTCAAAGTCGGGCCAGACCTAGCCAAAATTGACATTTTTGCTAATGATGAAAAATCTCGTTGAAGTCAATACCCTTTTTATGATTACATCCCTTTTCCATTAGTCTCACCTTAAGCTTCACTAGTTTGTCACCATCTTTCTTGATATTAAACACCTATTTATTCTTCAATTCCTTTTTGTTTTTGGAAAGCTTCATTAACTCGTAGTTCTCATTCTTCTTTAAAGAGTCCATCTCCTCTTTTATTTCCTTGAGCCAAAAGTCTTTATCTTTAAGTGATTTCACTTTTAGGAAATTCTCTGGCTCCTTAATAGTGAGTAAGAGATATTATGAGCTGAGGTATCTTATCAAAGGCTTCTTCTCTTTAGTTAACCTTCAAAGTTAGACATCTTCCAATACTTGATTAGGTTTCTCCCCCTGCATATATTGCTGATAAACCTCATATACATCATCCACATGATGTGGTTTGTACGACTTATCTTTGTCAGGTTACATATGATCATCATCATCCTATGTTAGATCATATCCTTCACTTTCTTTACCTATAGGATGATTGACAAAAATAAAAATAAGGGTAGAATATGTAGTTATGAAAGATAAATCATTAGCAGTAGTCTTGTCTTCTTTGATGAGATTTACACCCATCTCATACTTATAGAAGATTATGTCCCTACTTCTTACAACCCTCTACCTTTTAGGGTCATAAAGCTTATAGTAACTCCTCGTCATCATTTCCATCAAATATACAAGTAGTGGTCTCCGAAACAAGCTTTGATCTTTGCTGCTTTGGTATATACTTGAAGTTTTTGCATATCAGATAAGTGTAAGTCGAATCCTTCCTCAAACTTGTTAGAGTTATAATCTCCTCCATTGTTAGTTTAGAGATGCTTCAACTTTCTCTCTATTTCCCTTTCCACCGTATCATTCTAAAGGTCTTAAACACCTAAATTTTTGTTTTTAGCATGAAAACCTAAATCTTGAGAGTAACATCATTAATAAATATAACAAAGTACTTGTTACCTGCTAAGGAATCCTCCTCATTGGGACCACAAATGCTGGAGTGCACAAACTCTAATTTAATCTTCCTTTTGATATACCTTTTATGGAAAGACACTCGATACTGCTCACATAATGATTATGGGGGTTAAGAGAAATAGTAGTTTTCATATTGATAAGTGATTTTTTAGCTTGTAATTTGATTCCCTTCTTACTAACGTATCCCAATCTACAGTGCTATAAATATGTAAAAGTATTCTCTTCAATGACATATGGTTTTTTAGCAAACACCTTCAAATGTATCTTATATAGGTGCATTATAATCCACTACAAACAAATATTAATGATCCTTTTAGATAGTTTCCACTTGTCATCCCCAAAAGTGTGTTAATTACTTCCTGATTAAGTATATTGGTAGATAATAAAATGAGGTTCAAGTCAGGAATGTATCATATAGCTCTCAAGGTCAACATACACCCAATATTAATTTGAACTTGGATGTCAACCATACCGATGATGCTAGCATAGCTCTAATTTTCCATCTTCACACTTCCAAATTCACCACTCTTGTAACTAATAAAGTATTCCCTCTTTAAAACATAGTGTTAGAAGCCCTTGTATTAACAAGCCACTTAAAATCTTAGTGACTATTATGGAGACATTCTCTGATCACACAAATCAACAATACCTCATCCTTTGTGCCTGATGCTATTGTTGTAATGTTATTGTTGTCTCATTTCTGATTGTCTTGCTTCTTTTAGTCTCTCTTCCACTTACAGCAAAACTCCTTTATATAACCAAGATTGATACAGTAACCACATATTTTGCTCTCCTTGTCATCTTTAGATTGTACCTATTATTAGAATTCCCTTATCCTTTGGAATCTCTACTCTTACTTCTTTGTTTTTTAACCACAAAAGCTTATACATCGTTGACACCAATCTCCTTCCTTTTAATCTTTTTATTGATCATGTTCTCTTTGATCACATCTAAAGAAAGAACACCGTTCATAGTGGAGTTACTAATAGTCATAACTAGAGTTTCCCAATTATTTGACAAGGCACTCAATAAGAACAAAGCTTATAGCTCATTATCAAGGATGGTCTTCATAGTGGTCAGCTTGTTGATGATATCTTGGAAATTACTGAGATGCTCAGACACTAACTTTCCAACATTAAACTTTAGGTTTATAGTACTTTTGATCAAAGAGGCCACGTTGTGAGTGATCTTCCTCTCATAAAGACCCCATAATTTATTCCATAACTTGAAAGGATCAATCTCTTAGGATACGTGATTAAATATGCTGATATCCATCACTATCTAATAGTTTGAAAAGTTTTTCTCTTCATCTTTTCTCCCTCTTTATTTGTCATCTTCTGAGATTCAGATAGGTCATTGTCTTTTATGCAATACACGAGATCTTTCATCATGGGTCTTTAAATTGAGTAGTTGGTTGATGTCAACTTAACCATAAAGCTATGGCCACTCTCCATATCTAAGGCTTTGATACCAGTTGATAGATTAAAAGCAATACCACCACAAAATTAATAAGAATTATCAACTAATGTCGAACTACTCAAGTGATATAGATGACTAAAGATAAATTGAACACACGATTTTAACATGAAAACCCTCTAGTGTAAAGGTAAAAACCACACTACAAACTGATAAGAATGATCCACTAAATAAAAAATAACAAGATATAAGCGTTTAAGTTTTTGAGCTATCGACTTTAACTCAAGAACATCTCATAAAACAACCACAACTAAGCTCTCTCTTAACTTCAGAATTGATTACAAATTGATATATACTAATTCACTCCTAAATTAATCCTAGAAATTAAACCTTAATAAAAATATGTTTGAAGTTTGTTATTCGGACTTTAGAACTCTTCTTTTATTGAGTGTTTCTGTCTCGTGCAACTTCTGCCTCTTAACAAGCCTTTTAAATCTCAAAATATAAGGTTTTTATATTACATAGGTTGACCACATGATCATGTGTAGTGATGATTTCTGACTTTAAAGTTTCAAAACTTGAATTTTCTGAGATACACAATTCCATTGACTTATACGATTAGTAGACATAGTCGTGTCTGCTATTAACTCCACACATGTGTGTCTGTTTTTGAAACATCACCATTAAATTAATATAAGGTTATAAAGACATACATAGTCATCTACACGACCATATCTACCATTGACACAGGCGTGTGCAACCTAGACACAGGCGTGTGCTCTAGAAATAGCTTCCAATAATTAGTTTTTACCTCAAATCTGCCCAATCTTTGCTTCTTTTGATCTATGAAGACAACGAACACTTTCAGAGCCCGTGTTTAATGGAAATGGTCTAGTAAATATGTCTAAAATGGGATTAGACCCATAAAAATTATATGAATATATTAATACAAGATATCCAATATTTGAAAATTTAAGAAAAATCTATAAACTAACTAAATCGCCTCTTAAAGGGCAATTTTGACATGCTTTACAAAATATATTTGCTAACAAAAATAGTATTCCACGACTCTCTTTGTTTATTGAATTAAAATATATTCGAATTGCTCACCCCTAACTCAAAGATAAAATCTTAAAGTTGTCATTAGCCTATCTTCAACTTTGAACATTATGAAAACATAAGTTGGAGCTAAATCCAAATAGCTAATTAGTTAAATAGTCAAAGTTAAATATATCAATCTCCAAATTGCTTCTTTTGTAGGAAGAAGAAATTAAGTAAATTCCATTTCACGAATCTAATTTCCCAATTTAAGAGATGAAAATTTTGTCTGCAGAGTAATTATTCTAGATAAGATGTTTGCGATAAAAATTGCATAACCTATTAGAACCTAATATGTGATATATTAAATTGTTACTACAACTCTTTAATCACATTAATTATATTTCTTAGTCCTAAAACCCAATCTTAAGCGTGATCTTCTTTTGTTCACTTTGCAGAAGCTTTCCCTATATGAAGTTACGTTTTATCTAGAAGACATTATTTTATTACATAACATGTTCCAAAATTAAAAGCAAGTCATTTGTTTTGACTGATTGATGATATAGTAATATATATACATACCTCTGCCAGAAGCCTACAACCCTGAAACACTTTAATTAGGAGGATGCAAGAGAAATAAAGAGGAGAGAGCTTGATCGAGAAACAAAGAGAAAACTTAGGTAGGAGAAACAAAGTGGAGAAAGATGGTTAGTGTTAGACCCCTAAATCTAGAATACGGGTTCGTGCGAGTGTTGACGAGCCTTGGCCAATGCTTGGCACGTAGGTCGGCACGAGGAAGGCGTGTTGACTAGGGAACAAGGCGAAGTCCTGCGAGTTGGCGAACTAAGTCATGTGAGATCCAAGGGTGCGCGAAGACACTTAACTTTGGCGAGGCAGATCGGAGGTATGTAAAACGTGCGAGGTTTTATACTAACTCAGTTTGTGACTTGTACTTAGTCATGAAACAACGAGACTACACCATGAAGTGAGTTGGATCATGGAAGATGCACTTGTCCATAGACGTGCATTGAGAGACCTATATGCGGATAAGCCTTGGTGAACACATCAGCAGTGACGTGGCAACTGTGGATGATGTGGCACATGATGACATGGCGGATAAGATTGTAGTAGATGAACATCACTTTAAAAGATAAAGATCATCTGGAAGGATCATCTGAAGATAGAGGAGATCTTTGCCGATAAGGATAATCATTCTTAGATAGGGTAATCTTTTAAATGTGATGTAACTTAATCCTATTAAGGATGAGATAGGATAAGATTGTGATCTAAGCTAGTAGAGTTCTATTAGGACTCTTAGTCATTTGAAGGAGCTCATAAATAGCTCATTAGAGGTGAGAACTATTCAGAGGAAGGGAATCAGTGAGAGAGCTCATTGAGAGAAATCACTCAAGGGAGAGAACTTTGAGAGTTGAGAGCTTTTGGGGTAGTTCTCATTGTAAGGGCTTTAAGTAGGGAGTTCCTTGGGAGTGCTTCGTGAAGGAGGTACTTATGTCTTTTGTTAACATTTTGTGGAGAGTTAATGAAAGAGTAGCTTCGGTTACATATAAATATCTCTCGTTGCTTTCTTTACTCTACTTTACACTTGTGTTATTTTGGTGTGTGAGAGAAACACTTTAAACATTTGTGTGCGTGTGAGGTGTTCGAGGGATAACGTAATTGTTCAGCGACATTCACGTGAGAAGGTTAAATCTTGCTTAAGCGGATCAAAGCAAGATTGTCGTATGAAGGTAGGCGTGACTTGTGGTGAAAGTTCGGGTCCAAAGTAAACCTTGGTGACAGTTGGTATCAGAGCTAATCTAGAGCAATGGCTGGTGGAAGTAATCTAACGAAAAGGGTTACTAGAATAGAGACAATTCTTAAGTCTCTAGCCCCAACAAATGTAGGAGTAGTTCCTTTGTTGGAATGTATTGCAACCTTGGAGAGGGAACTTCAAGCAACTATGAGAGTGCTCGAGGAATATATGAAGGCTCGTGAGGAGATGGGTTATGATCTGTTGGTGCTCAAACATGCGATGGCAAAGCATGAGACTGGTGTCTGAGTGGAAAGCACTATGGTGAAGGTTCGAGAGCCACAAGTTTTCGATGGCAAAAAGAGTGCCAAGGAGCTCGAAAATTTTCTATGGGACGTGGACCATTACTTTATAGCGGCAAAGGTGGCAGACTCCGAGAAGGTTTCAATCACAGCAATGTACCTGGTCGGTGATGCTAAGCTGTGGTGGAGGACGAGGACCTTTAATGACATCAGTACAGGGAGACCTCCCATCGACACTTTAGAGAAGATGAACAAGGAGCTAACAGATTAGTTCCTACCCAACAACACTTTATGGCTCACGAGGGAAGCTTTGAAGGGGTTAAAGCAAGACGGCTCGGTGAGGGAGTATGTGAGGGAGTTCACATCAGTGATGTTGGACGTGCGGAACATGTCAAAGGAAGGTAAGTTGTTCAACTTCATTAGTGGCTTGCAAGGTTGGGCATAAATGGAGATTCAGAGGCAAAACGTGCACAATAGCGGCGGCAGATGCCTTGGTGGATCTTCAATTGCCACCACCAATTCTACCTAACAGAGAGGGCAAGAAACATGGTAAAACTCAGGATGGTAAGGAAAAAGGCAAAGAGAAGGTGGGCGAATCTTCTCAATATAAGAAGAAGCAATCAAAGGGAAAGGTTACATGCTTCATCTGTGAGGGGCCGCACTATGCTCGAGAATGCCCAAAGAAGAAGAAGCGTGAGGAGAAGATGAACTCTATAGTCACGAAAGACAAAGGAGGGAGCAATGAAGATGACTCAGGGGAAGGAGCCATCAACAGCATTGCGTACTTGAATGTTATGGGCCTCGTGAAGGAGGATTCATGCAAAAAGAAACTCGACGGAAAAAGGAAGTGGTGTAACACCCCACTCCCGCCGAACCCGAACCCGATATCGACAGTGATACCCGAATCCGTGCCCCACGAGGGTGGCGTGTCACATCACTTAACAAAAC
>JAOTAY010000003.1:13574184-13584256 GCA_025629805.1 Erythroxylum baracoense | reverse complement strand
TTGAGTGCATGTCGTACATGTATTTCTCTTGCTCATTGGTTTCTTGATTCGTAAAGCTATTATTCAATTGAACCTACGATCGTATCTAAGTTGTTGTTTAATAAGAATGCTAGAATACATGTTTCTAGTCATTACACTTAAGAGAAAACATCCCCAATGAATGTTTATTAATGACTGAAGTTTTGTATCGAGGATCCATTTTAGTCTAATAACATCGGTGACCCGAAAACTAAGGTATTTCCCATTAAATTTTCAGATCCAATTATTTCTTTTGATTTTCGATTTCTCTTATATTTTTCTATAAATTCTCGTCAATTAAAACCCCCCCCCCATTTCGTTATTTTATTTTCGTCTTAAACTCGCTAACCTTTACCGTTAAAAATTTCTAGTGGGAACGATATCCACTTACTACTACTACAATAATTTGTATTAACGGAAGTTGGTTTCTTTTTAATTTGGTTGCAGGCGACAGCAGTACCAGCCAAGGAGCTCGAAAATTTTTTGTGAGACATGGACCAGTACTTTGCAGCGGCAAAGGTGGCGGACTCAGAGAAGGTGTCAATCACAGCAATGTACCTGGTGGGTAATGCTAAGCTGTGGTGAAGGACGAGGACCTCTAATGACATCAGTACGGGGATACCTCCCATCGTCACTTGGGAGAAGATAAAGAAGGAGCTAACGGATCAGTTCCTACCCAACAACACTTCATGGCTCGCGAGGGAAGCTTTAAAGGAGTTGAAGCAAGACTGCTCGGTGAGGGAGTATGTGAGGGAGTTCACATCGGTGATGTTGGACGTGTAGAACATGTCGGAGGAAGACAAGTTGTTCAACTTCAATAGTGGCTTGCAAGGTTGGGCACAAATGGAGATTCGGAGGCAAAATGTGAAGGACCTCCCTAGCGCAATAGCGGCGGCAGATGCCTTGGTAGATCTTCAATTGCCACCATCAATTCTACCTAACAGAGAGGGCAAAAAAACGGTAAAACTCGGGATGGCAAGGAAAAAGGCAAAGAGAAGGTGTGCGAATCTTCTCAACATAAGAAGAAGCAACCAAAGGGAACGGTTGCATGCTTCATCTGCGAGGGGCCGCACTATACTCGAGAATGCCCGAAGAAAAAGAAGGGTGAGGAGCAGATGAACTCCATAGTCGCGAAGGACAAAGGAGGGAGGGATGAAGATGACTCAGGGGAAGGAGCCATCAACAACATTGCTTATTTGAATGTTATGGGCCTCGTGAAGGAGGATTCATGCAAAAAGAAACTCGACGGAAAAAGGAAGTGGTACGTGGGAGAGGTACCAATGGAAGAGAAGGCTTGCTCCAGTCTTCGACAGTTGGTGAAGGAGTCTTCGAGGGAACCGCTCGTGGAGGAGTGCCCACAGATTATTTCGACAAGGGCATCAAATTCTTCTAGTGGGGATGGTTTGTTAGACCCCTAAGTCCAGAATACGGGTTCGTGCGAGTGCTGGCGAGCCTTGGCCAATACTTGGCACGCAGGTCGGCAGGAGGATGGCATATTGACGAGGGAACAAGGTGAAGTCCTCCAAGTTAGCGAACTAAGTCATGTGAGATCCGAGGGTGCACGAAGACATTTGACTTTAGCGAGGCAAGTCGAAGGTATGTAAAACGTGCAAGGTTTTATACTAACTCAGTTTGTGACTTGTACTTAGTCACAGAGCGACGAGACTACACCATGAAGTGAGCCGGATTATGAAAGATGGACTTGTCCATGGACGTGCATTGACAGACCTATGTGCGAATAGGCCTTGGTGAACACATCAGCAGTAACATGGCAACTGTGGATGATGTGGCACATGATGACGTGGCGGATAAGATTGTAATGGATGAACATCAACTTTAAAAGATAAAGATCATTTGGAAGGATCGTCTGAAGATAGAGGAGATCTTCGCGGATAAGGATAATCATTCCTAGATAGGGTAATCTTTTAAATGTGATGTAACTTAATCCTATTAAGGATGAGATAAGATAAGATTGTGATCTTAGCTAGTAGAGTTCTATTAGGACTCTTAGTCATCTGAAGAAGCTTATAAATAGCTCATTAGAGGTGAGAGCTATTCAGAGGGAGGGAATCAATGAGAGAGTTCATTGAGAGAAATCACTCAGGAGAGAGAACTTTGAGAGTTGAGAGCTTTTGGGGGAGTTCTCATTGTAAGGGCTTCAAATAGGGAGTTTCTTGGGAGTGCTTGGAGAAGGAGGTACTTGTGTTTTTCGTTAACATTTTGTGGAGAGTTAATGAAAGAGTAGTTTCGGCCACATATAAATATCTCTTATCGTTTTCTTTACAATACTCTACATTTGTGTTATTTTGGTGTGTGAGAGAAACACTTTAAACACTTGTGTGTGCATGAGGTGTTCGAGGGATAATGGAATTGTTCGGCAACATTCACGTGAAAAGGCTAAATCTTGCTTAAGCAGACCGAAGTAGGATTGCCGCATGAAGGTAGGCGTGACTTGTGGTGAAAATTCGAGTCCAAAGTAGACCTTTGTGACAGTTAGAAAAAGCAACATAATAAGATTTTTAGGATTTTGTACTTAACTGCTTTAATTTTAAGTAAATAATCTTCTTACATGAAAATTATTATCCATGTAGAAAATATACCACGTTAGCATCGTTAATGAAAAGTTTAACGACATATTATTTTTATAAAAATTAAAAATTTGGGTATTTTATTATCACTTTTTTAAGTTCATACATAACAACTTCAATTCTATCTTCAAAATTTTAATCTAAGAGTGCCAAATACAACTTAACATGCTTTACAAAAGTTATTTTAGAAAATTAGAACATAAAAGTTAGCAATTAATCATAAAACAAAAATATGTAGCACTTGTTGACGAATAAAACGACGACGTCTGTTTCCGATAAAAAATTCCCATTTATCTGGGCGCAGTTTTCATATATTTTTAAAATTTTGAAATTGTTTGTGTTTTTTAACTTTTTTTGTTGTTGTTCTCTTCCTCTCCCCGGCAAGTCTCGACCCTTGCTCACTCACTCACTCCGAGAGAGAGAGAGAGAGAGAGAGAGAGAGTTGTTCTACTCTGGTCAGATCTCAGTCAGGCAGGTGAACCCATTGCTCTTGATCTGTTTCAAACAACTTTTCACGTTCTCTTCATTCTTTCTCTCTCTGTGCGCCTTTTTTTCTGTCTTTTTATTATCCCATTTTTCCTCTCGGGCTATTTGTTCCGCTTTTGTGTCTGGAAACTTCGAGGACTGAAGTTTTATGTCTTGTCAATTCGTGCATTGCTCGATTTTGTTTTATCTTTTTGACGCGATCCACTCAACCTGCTACTCTTCTGTGCTTGGTTTAGTGTGTGTCATTGTTGTTTCACTTCTCAATTTTTCTTTCTTTTCATTCACTTTTCTGTTGCGTACGCAACGGAGGATTAGATCTAGGGTAATGGTATGCTGATTTGTATTTCTTTTTATATTGTTGATCTGTTATGTGGCATTGATTATGTTGACTCGCAATTTTGATCGTGACAATTTCTAAATTTTATGAATTGGTGATTCTCTCTGGGATGATTAATTTGAGGGTTTTTGTATAGTTTTGCTAAATTGAAGTTAGGTTGCCGTTTCAGGTTCATGGTTAGTTAGGTAGAGAATTTGAGAAAATGGCATGCTGAATGAAGACTTATGTAGAGAATTTTCACACGATATGTCATATGTGCAGTTAACTAGTTACATCTTCTTTTTGAATTGCTAGGGCAGTTCTAATAAATGTAAATGCAGTACTAATACAGGCTTTTGGAGCTTCTTAGTTCTTAATAATATATCTTTTTGGTACATGTTTATGCTTATTTTGTTGAGTGAATTGGCTCGATAATATGTATTGGTTCTTCTTTTATATTTCAGCTTAGATCTTGTGCCTACTATGCATAACAAGTAGTGAACACAGATAGAATTGGAACATTTTCAAAGGGGATTTCAATCATGGGGCGTGTAAAACCGCAATCTGGAATCAAGGCAATTGAGGAAGAACCTGAAGACTTTGACAATTCCTATTCTAATAAAACTTCCCTAGCATGCATGGTCAATGCTGAAGTAGGTGCTGTGTTGGCTGTCATGAGGAAAAATGTAAGATGGGGTGGTCGTTATGCATCAGGTGATGATCAGCTTGAGCATTCATTGATTCAGTCTTTGAAGGCATTGCGCAGGAAAATCTTCTCGTGGCAGCATCCATGGCATACCATCAACCCTGCTGCGTATCTCCAGCCATTTTTGGATGTGATTCGATCGGATGAAACTGGTGCACCAATCACTGGGGTTGCTTTATCATCTGTTTATAAGATACTCACTCTTGATGTCATTGATCACAATACTGAAAATGTTGAAGATGCCATGCATTTGGTAGTTGATGCTGTCACTAGTTGTCGGTTTGAGGTGACAGATCCTGCATCAGAAGAAGTTGTATTGATGAAGATACTTCACGTCCTTCATGCATGTATGAAAAGCAAAGCATCTGTCATGTTGAGTAATCAGCATGTTTGTACTATAGTGAATACTTGTTTTCGTATCGTCCATCAAGCAGGAAGTAAAGGGGAGTTGTTGCAGCGGGTAGCTCGTCATACAATGCAGGAACTGGTCAGGTGCATTTTTTCACATCTTCCAGATGTCGACAACACTGAACATGCATTGGTTAATGGAGTTTTTCCTGTGCAGCAGGTAGTTTACGCGCTTCATTCTCTTCAACTATCAAAACATTCTCTTATATTATTTTCTTCTAAATGTGATGAACATTTATGTCTCTCCCTTGGAGATAAGCCAAAATGAACATTTATGTCCCTCCCTTGAGGATAGGCTAAGATGAACATTTATGTCCCTCCCTTATCAGTTAATTAAATAATCATGGTAACATAATCATGGTAACTCTTCAGGATTCCAATTGGGAAACAATCTTCACTCTCGATCAGCATTATGTACTTGTAGAATTCATTCTCTTTGTAATTATGGTTTCTTCCACAACATGCTGAGGTAAATAGCTAACAAGATGTTCCTAACTACTCTAAGTGCATGCTGGGGACTTCTTCAAAGTGAGAGGAGAGGCAACTTATTTGGCCTTAATTATGAAGTGATAGCCGACAGAGGAGACTTAGTGTATTTGTTATGTTTGTCTTGACATCACTGGTAACACTTTCATAATCTTCCTGGTTCTTAGTTGGTTGTGTACAATGCTAGAATTTCTTTAAATTTCATGTTGTAAGTGTTACTGAATTTTGATTGAACTATCTCTACACTGCATGATAAGTGAAAAACATACATGACTACTGGGTTGTCGAATTGAAATTTGAACCTCGTTTAATTTTGCAATCTCAGGGCCTTCTTTTTCCTATTTACTTTTCTATTGGTGGGCATCTTGTGGTTGGAGGCGTTGTATGTAATCCTTAAAATTTACGCACTGGATACCAGTGATTGTTGCAACTCTTTAGAATTTTGCTTCTGTAACAGACATGCGACCTTAATTTCTTCTACAGATTGGTGGGCCAGATAATGATTATGCTTTTGGAAGTAAACAAATGGAGAATGGAAACTGTGGTTCTGAATTTGATGGTCAAACTTCCTCTGTGAACTTGAGCCCTAATGTTTCCACTGGTCTAGGAACAAGTATGATGGAAGAAAATACGATTGGAGCTGGTAGTGGAAAGGATGTACTTCCATTTGATATGAACCTGATGACAGAACCATATGGGGTCCCTTGTATGGTGGAAATATTTCATTTCTTGTGTTCCCTGCTGAATGTTGTTGAACATGTTGGAATGGGTTCTAGATCAAATACCGTAGCATTTGACGAAGATGTTCCCCTGTTTTCCTTAAGCTTACTAAATTCAGCTATAGAATTGGGTGGGCCGTCTATATGTCATCATCCTAGGTTGTTGAGTTTAATCCAAGACGAATTATTTCGCAATCTTATGCAGTTTGGCTTGTCGATGAGCCCACTTATTCTTTCAATGGTATGTAGTATTGTTCTCAACTTGTATAACTATCTGCGTACTGAACTCAAATTACAGCTTGAGGCTTTCTTTGCCTGTGTGATTTTGAGACTTGCACAGAGCAGATATGGTGCTTTGTACCAACAACAAGAGGTTGCCATGGAGGCTCTTGTGGACTTCTGTCGGCAGAAGACATTTATGGTGGAGATGTATGCCAATTTGGATTGTGACATTACGTGCAGTAATGTGTTTGAAGACCTAGCTAACTTGTTGTCAAGGAGTGCATTTCCGGTGAATTGCCCATTGTCAACTATGCATATTCTTGCTTTGGATGGGCTAATTGCTGTTATTCAGGGTATGGCTGAAAGGATAGGGAATGCATCAGCAATTTCAGAACAGGCCCCTTTGAATATTGAGGAGTATACCCCTTTCTGGATGGTGAAATGTGACGATTATAATGATCCTAATCACTGGGTCCCATTTGTCCGCCGGAGGAAGTATATTAAGAGAAGGTTGATGATTGGAGCTGATCATTTCAACCGTGATCCAAAGAAGGGCTTAGAGTTTCTTCAAGGAACGCATCTGTTACCTGACAAACTTGACCCCCAAAGTGTGGCCTGTTTTTTCAGGTATACTGCTGGATTGGATAAGAATCTTGTTGGGGACTTTCTGGGAAATCATGATGAGTTTTGTGTTCAGGTTCTTCATGAATTTGCTGGTACTTTTGACTTTCAGGACATGAATCTGGATACTGCTCTGCGACTGTTCTTGGAAACTTTTAGACTGCCAGGAGAATCACAAAAGATACAAAGGGTGCTTGAAGCATTTTCCGAGAGATACTATGAGCAGTCACCGCATATTCTAGCTAACAAGGATGCTGCACTCTTATTATCTTATTCACTTATAATGCTCAACACAGATCAGCACAATGTCCAGGTGAAGAAAAAGATGACAGAAGAGGATTTCATTCGGAATAACAGGCACATAAATGGAGGCAATGACTTGCCTCGGGAGTTCCTATCAGAACTTTACCACTCAATTTGCAAGAATGAAATCCGCACAACTGCTGAACAAGGAGCTGGTTTCCCTGAAATGACGCCAAGCCGTTGGATTGATCTCATGCATAAGTTGAAGAAAACTGCTCCGTTCATTGTATCAGATTCTAGAGCCAACCTTGATCATGATATGTTTGCAATAATGTCAGGTCCAACAATTGCTGCTATCTCCGTTGTGTTTGATCATGCAGAACATGAAGATGTTTACCAGACATGTATTGATGGATTTTTAGCAGTTGCAAAAATTTCTGCATGCCATCATCTTGAAGATGTTTTGGATGATCTAGTTGTATCCTTATGCAAGTTCACAACTCTTTTGAATCCATCATCTGTTGAGGAACCTGTTCTAGCCTTTGGTGATGACATGAAAGCGAGGATGGCAACTGTGACAGTTTTCACTATTGCAAATAAATATGGTGACTATATTCACACTGGTTGGAGAAATATTCTGGATTGCATTTTACGGTTGCACAAACTTGGTCTTCTTCCAGCTCGTGTGGCCAGCGATGCTGCTGATGAATCCGAGCTTTCCCCTGACCTTGGGCACGGAAAACCTCTGACAAATTCTTTATCTTCAGTTAGTATGCAATCCATGGGAACTCCCAGGAGATCTTCTGGATTGATGGGCCGATTCAGTCAGCTCTTATCTCTTGATACTGAGGAGCCAAGATCAAAACCCACTGAACAGCAGCTCGCTGCTCATCAGCGCACTCTTCAGACAATCCAGAAGTGTCATATTGATAGCATATTTACTGAGAGCAAGTTCTTGCAAGCTGAATCTCTATTGCAGCTTGCACGGGCGCTTGTCTGGGCTGCAGGACGGCCCCAAAAAGGGAACAGCTCTCCAGAGGATGAAGATACTGCAGTTTTCTGCCTGGAGTTGCTAATCGCAATTACCCTGAACAACAGGGACAGGATTGTGCTATTATGGCAGGGTGTTTATGAGCACATAGCCAGTATTGTTCAATCAACTGTAATGCCTTGTGCATTAGTTGAGAAAGCTGTTTTTGGGCTGCTCCGAATTTGCCAGCGACTGCTACCATACAAAGAGAATATTGCAGATGAACTTTTGAGGTCACTCCAACTTGTTTTGAAGCTTGATGCCCGTGTTGCTGATGCCTACTGTGAACAGATTACACAGGAAGTAACTCGCTTAGTGAAAGCAAATGCCACTCATATCAGAACACTTATGGGTTGGCGTACAGTTACATCTTTACTCTCGATTACTGCTCGTCACCCAGAAGCTTCTGAAGTAGGGTTTGATGCACTAGTGTTCATTATGTCTGATGGAGCTTACGTTTCACCAGCCAACTATGTTCTCTGTGTTGACACGGCAAGGCAGTTTGCTGAATCTCGAGTGGGACAGACAGAGAGGTCTGTTCGTGCGCTGGATCTTATGTCTGGTTCTGTTGATTGTTTGGCTAGGTGGTCTAATGAGGCCAAGGAAGCAATGCGGGGGGAGGAAGCTGCAAAGTTGTATCAGGACATTGGTGAAATGTGGCTGAGGCTTGTGCAAGGACTAAGAAAAGTTTGTTTGGATCAGAGAGAAGAGATCAGAAACCATGCCCTTTCATCATTGCAGAAGTGCTTGACAGTGACAGATGGTATCAACCTTCCTCATGGTTTGTGGTTGCAGTGTTTTGATCTTGTGATTTTCACAATGCTTGATGACCTGCTTGAAATTGCTCAGGGAAACTCCCAAAAAGACTATAGGAACATGGAAGGAACACTAATCATTGCTGTAAAACTGCTCTCAAAAGCGTTTCTACGGTTACTTCATGACCTAGCGCAGTTAACAACATTATGCAAGCTATGGCTGGGAGTTCTTAGCAGGATGGAAAAATATATGAAGGTCAAAGTAAGAGGGAAGAAGAATGAGAAGCTCCAGGAAGTAGTTCCAGAGCTTCTTAAGAACACCTTGCTTGTAATGAAGAACAAGGGAATACTGGTACAGAGGAGTGCCTTGGGTGGGGATAGCCTGTGGGAGCTAACTTGGCTACATGTCAACAACATTGTTCCATCCTTGCAATCAGAGGTGTTTCCTGATCAAAATTGGGGGCAGTCACAGCAGAAACATGACGAAATGGGCTATTTGGTGTCTGATGAAGCTGGTTCTGTTCCTTCAAATGGATCACTGGCGTCTGAAGGTGATACAACTGGTGGTTAACACTTAGTATAGTACCTAATGGAATTAGTATATTGATATACGTGATAGAGAGTGCGTTGTTTCAAGCGTTGAGATGTTAATTTTTCCATGTTCTGATGACTTAGTTGATTGGGGACAGTTGGAAAGTTTAGCAGGGTGAGATGTTGATCTACATGGTATGGACAAAGGGGACTCGCATGACAAAATTCCTTGTTTAGAGATGGCAACAGGTTGTTCTGGCCATAACTCACATTCACCTAGATGAATTGTTCATCGTCATGCTCTATACCAAGATGTGCTTTGGGAGATGTTATAGCAGTTGTTTAGGATATTGTGCGTTGTTTATGCTGTCAGAATGATTAGGCTATTAGTGAACTATGGAAGGGGAGAAATGTGGGGCCTATGTTTTGTACTGGCTTGCTCATTAGTGTACAGAACTAGAACTAGACACCTGAAGCTTATGTTGGCAAGTTCATTTCACATGATAATGAAGGTTTCTGTTTTGGACGGAGATTTCATCAAAGTGAAAAAATTCGTGGAAATTGTGCCAATTAGCCACAGTCAAAATTTCAAATTGCGGTCTACAATTGTAATTGCGTCCCCAATATTGTGGTTGAGCTGAGATCTACAACTGAAATTTGTCGAAATTATAGCCGCAATTTTTATAATTGAGCTCGAATCTTCTGTGATTATTGCAATAGTTTGGAATCAGAACGTAATCTATAATCCGTAATTGAGTTGAAGATGGTGTCAGTCATTGTGAATTAATTGTAGACAACATATTAATTCCTTGTCAGACAATGGGTATCTTTTTTTTTTTTTTTTTTGATTACATTAGGTATCTCGGCTTAGCCGGACTAATCCTAAGCCTCTAAGACCCCACCCCAAGAACCCTAGAGGATGTAAATCTGGAACCCCAAGATC
>JAOTAY010000003.1:13555237-13574084 GCA_025629805.1 Erythroxylum baracoense | reverse complement strand
CTAGAGGATCATCAATAGGACAAATTCCTATTTCTCCTCCTTTGGCGTGACTCGAACTCAAGACCTCCTGTAAAGGAGAGCCTTAAGTGAGAAGCTAAAGCCATTAGGCCAACTCCTCGTTGTCGGGTATCTTTTGTTTGTAGGTGAATGAACGCTTCGGGAGCATTTATAATATTTGTTCGAGCAAGATTCAGAAGAAAAGTGTGGAGCAACTAGAAGTTGTGGAAGCTGGAAAAATTGAAGTGCTGTCGTTTCCCGGAAGAGCTTAACGGCAGTACCAAGAGGCGCATCGTCATTTAACACAAGGAAATAATTAGAATAGACGACAATATTTCATGTTTTAATTGGTTTCTGGTACCAACTGGTTGATCATGTTAAAAAGTGGTTGATTGTGGAAATGAGATCATCCAAAGACTCCTTTTTCTATTCTTCTCTATCATCTCAGATACTATTATAGCGGCAACACTGGTATCAGAACCGTTAGTGAATCTATTCTTGAAGGGTCTCAAGAAAAGAAATTAAATGTCATGTGGAACTTCGTAATCCCGATAATCTTCAGTAAGCTTATGATTTAGCTGGAAAATAAGAATTGGTGTCTCAAGCTATTTTGGGTCCATAGGAAACAGTGAATAGAACTAACTTTGGTGGTGAAGATAACAAATATGCGAGTTGTACGTGTTATGAGAGTCAATACAACTAAGGAGCTGTGCCTGACCTTGTGAAAAGTGGAAGGATAAAGGAAGGAGTTAGTACTAATGGCACCAGGTTCGTGAAACTTATTTGGTTGAAAGATGACCAAATCAATCTTTAAGGGAAAGGATGATTATGGCTATTGAATCTTATACATTTGGTATATGAACTGTTAGAACAACTTATAAAAAGATGAATACTTGTGTTTCATTAAATTTACTAATTAATTTCTATGATACATTTATAGGTGTTAAAAAAATAATAGACTAAATTTTTAAAAAGTTCAAAGAATTTATATTAAGTAGAAATTAAACATTGATAATGTCAAAGCACTTCAATAAGACTAATATGATGTCACAACCCAAATGGGCACGTGATCGGCAAGTGAAACCTGAAAGTCAAAGCCTTCAAATCATATGTAAGCTCAACTATTAGTTACATAAATAAATATAAAACCTCAAAATACTAAATAACAATATAGGCATGCATAAGTACACACATATTAAAGTATAATGTTAGGGTGCCTCATCAAGTTTTTTAATATACTGAATCATATCACTCCAAAAACTAGTGTACAAGTACAAATGAAAACAAATGAAATCATATGTAAAAGTAGATATGTTAAAGTCGACGCTCCTTAGATTCACAACTATAAAGTCAGTAGTAGCTAACTTGAAAAATAAAATTGAGGGGAGTCAAACCTCACTGAGTAAGTTCATATCTCCCTATGACACCTAATGACATACTCACACAATATATAGTTTATATTAATATAAACATGTGGATATGATGCATGACAAATCACATGCAATACATAATACACTGGGGAAAAGAAATATTTGTAAGACCCTCTTCACTAAGGTTATGTTTAGTTGAATATAAGGTTTTTAATTAAATGAAATAGTTTGTAAAGAAATAGAATGTAAATGGATATAATATTAGAAAATTGTTATTTAGGAGGGATGGAAGAGTTCACAATGTAATATAATGAAATGTTGTTTGAAAGAAAGATTCATAATGTAATATAGTGAAATATTGTTTATCATTTTACATTCCATCATAAACTCCCAAATAGGAGGTAACTTATTTTTACTGTTTAGGATAGAATGAGATGTAACGTAAAACTCTCCCTTTCTATTCTATTCCATTTCATTTCATTATAAACCCTCATTCCAAATGATAGAATAATATTACATTCAATTCCATTATATTAATAACCACTCAACCAAACATAGCTTGAGGGCAAATCCTCATAATACTATGTGTCAAATGACTATGGGGAGCTAAGCATCACCAATGACCCAACCATATACCTATACTTATATAACGGTAAGGATCTCTTAGTCTAAAGGGGTTGTGGGAAGTCAAACATCACCAACAGATGAGCTCACTCAATATGTCCAAAGTCACAATCATATTAATAATATACATATCAAATAAGTAACCAACTAGGAACCAATCATCAAACATGATTAGTCTGTATCATATCTTAATATTATATCACAATCATATCTCATGATCAAAATAGTGTGCATCTGGTCTTGATACATACCTATTAGGTGGCATGTCTTATAAAATTTTCCTCTTACAACAATCACAATCACAATCAAACACATCCACACATAATCCAAATATCAATTATGGAATTTCACAAAACGAGTACTTAGTCATGTGAGGACCATCATAATGCATGCAGTATGCCATATATACACAAACCCATATGCATAAATATAAATATAAATATAAATGGGCCCAAACTTTAAAAAGTAACAATAAAATGTTCAATCTTTCAAAAATTTTCAATTTTAGCCCAAACTTTAAAAAGTAGCAATAAAAGGCTCAAATCTTAATTTTCTTCAATTCTAGCATGATCTTATCTGTTGTTCTCCCGATACCTTCAGCCTTTTTTTTATTTGTTCTTCTAACACTCCAAACTGCTCTCGCATTACAACATACTGTACCAGTAAGCTTTTCGTTTTTAATTCGTTCTCTTGATGCCCTTATTGTGAGGGTATCGTGGATGCATAATCTGAAAATCGAAGGGTGAGGGTATCGAGAGAACAAACTGAAAATGAGGAAAAAACTGAAATCAAAGTGTAAGGTCGTCGCGGATGTGTAATCTGATTTAGGTTATTATAAACAATGATGTCATTTCATTAATCTTTATTTGTTGTGTTAATTTTGGTTGACGTGTATTAATCGTTAAGGTTTCTGAAACACTTAGCAAGCTACGTCGGCAAACTTAACGGAAACACTAATATTAGGCTAGAATTTAAAAAAAATTAAAGTTTGAACATTTTATTGATACATTTTAAAGTTTAGGCTATAATTGAAAATTTGACAAAAGTTTGAGCTTTATATCATATCCTATCCATATGCATGAGGGAGGAATTCGCTTGAAGAAGGGCTCTCGTCTGATTAACTAGTTGGTAAGGCAATAGTTTACCAAGGTGATGATCAGTAGCTGGGCGTCTTTCTTGGCTTAACATATCACCATTAATATCAATATAGAACCATATTCAATAGTTGGTATGGATTTGTTACTACTAGATAGATATGAACTTACCTAATTGATATGCTTGTCTGTCTAAAGCTTGCAATATGGGTTCCACTCTTGATATACCTATAAATTAGGAAAGGAAATATCCTAATCAGTATGATTTACAAGTTATAAGGAAATATCCTAATCAGTATTATTTACAAGTTATTAGGCTCAATTAACAACCTACTATTCATTAGGTTTGCTATAATGTTCCAATTATGCAATTTGGCCCTTGATCCTATTCTCACCTAAATTTTTCATGATTTTAATTCACAAACTATTGAGAATTTCACTATAGTTCTTAAGGAAAACATGATCAGCACAATTTACAAAATTTTAAAAAGCTTTTCTGAAAAATTCACCTGAAGTTCATCAAAACAGTATCTCAAGCATCTAAAATATCCCTTTGGTTATCGAAATATTCTAGTATCTCACTGTGGAATGTTTATTTTTGCAATACCAAATTGAGTCTATGTTGTGGGTAATTTCTTAGTAGCTACTTCCAACTCTCCCATATCTCATATACTGTTTGACCTTAAAATTGTCAAAAGGAGAAGATGTTGTTCTTAGGTCTTACTATTTGTGCATTGAGGGAAATACCTTACTGAAAACTTCTTAACAAGCTCGTTTCAAATTGTAATAGATCTAGGAGTCAAATAGTTCAACCATGTTTTTGCTTTATCCCATAATGCAAAGGGAATATTCTTAAATGAATGGCGCCTTATGAAACTTTCTTAAACTTAAATGTTTTATGAATGTCTAAAAAATTTACAATATATGAATTTTGATCCCCATATAGTAAGCCATCAAATTGTATAAGTGGCTCAACTATCTGAATCATGTTGGGCTTGATCTTAAAATTATTGGCCTTCATTCTTGGCTTAATAATTCCAGATTTTGTCCCCATAAGCAATGTTATAGCATAAGTTCCTACAATATGTTTTTCTCCCTATCATATTGTTGTGTTTGGTAATTATAATTTCAAATACCTCCATTCTTGGGCTAATAATTCAGATTCAATCCCTATAAGTAATGTTATAGCCTGATCTCTTCTAATATAATGTTCATCCTATCATGTCATTATGTTTGGTAGTTGTAACATCAAGTACCAAAATCTTGAAATTTAATCAACAAACATAAGATAAGAAATAAGTTTCTAAAATAAATATAAAATGATTATATTAATAAAAATGAAGTGTTTATAATATCCTCATCCTTAGTAATGATGCTAAAAATGTGTCCTATTAAAACTATGTCAAGGATTAATTGGTAAGTGCACCTATTGTTCTTGTAATATAACTTAGTGAATACGAGTGTTGATCCCACGTGGACTACAAATAGCAATAATAATTGTGTTTTTTATTATCTAATCTACTAAAATAAATGACTGACTTAAAAAAAAGGTTAATGGAACTAATCTAATATAACAAATAATACACAAGACTAAAGAAACTAATAATCAAACAAGATTCAGATGTCAAATCCCCTTCAAAATTTTCTATGCTTATATTTATCTTGATTCAATTATTAGCCTTAGTTTCTTATAACAATGGGAATTTCAAATTTATAACCATATTTTTTCTTAACCAATACAACCTATATCATTAAGTTTATTTATTGAAAACTCTTTATAATCAAAACCCTTAAGAATGTATTAACTCGTTTTGTGAATTCTTTTAATAGATTTGACTCTAACTTAGAGGATTTATGTGGTCCTAGCTTTAAGATTTTATACAACTCTTATTATTCATAATATGATCTATTCATATGTATGATTTCTTAATCCCCATATATGAAATATAGAATTGAATTAAAATGCTATAATTTTTAATTTAAATATAATAAGTAATCATGAATAATTAACAATAAAACTTGGATCTTTCATTAAATCAAAGAACTAACCTGAAATGGTAATCCTAGTTTTTATGCAATCTAGGTCTATCCTAATGTCATCATCATCATCATATCACCCAGTCCGAAATTCTGCAATAAAGCGGGGTCTGGGGAAGCCTGATAGTATGCAGCCTTACCCCTACAGAGTAGAGAGGCTGTTTTCAGTAGACCCATATGCGATTATGACATAAAGAAAAAAATAGTATAGTAATAATACAAAAAATACAAATAAGTAATACAAGTTAAAAGAGTAAATAAATAAAACTAAAATAAATAAATAAAATTAAATACATAAATGCATAAAAACAAATAAATAATAATACTAATAATACTAATAGTAAATACTTAATAATAATGAAATAAGTAAATAAATAAAATAAAATAAAATCAAAGAAGATATGGAACAAGAACTAAAAAGAAAAATAAAAGAACAATAAAAGATAAGAAGAAGCTTCCCTGGTTGGCTGTTCAATAGATGGAGAACAGATTGCTCTTGTCGAGGATGGTACTGAGCAAATCATAGTGCTATACAGAACTGCCAAAATCCAAGACAAAAATACAAAGAAACAGCAGTTCTAATACCAACATCTTATTTTGTTAACTAATAAGGAGCATAGTGATGACATCAAATGGCACAAAGTTATAGCAAACTAAAGACAAAAAAACATAATAATCTTAAATCTAAATGAACTTAAAAACACACAGAGTTGACCAGAAAATGCATATAACTTCCAGGAGTAAGCACGAATAAACCCAAGAGAAAAGTGAAGTGAAAAAATTCCCCAAATCGGTGTTGTAACAGAAATGGTCATAAGTAAGTTTACATAACATCTGTGACTGTCAAAACACAAAGTCCGAAAGAAATCCTCGATGATTACATACAGTAGCTACTTACAATCAAATCACAATGAGAATAGATCACGTTTTTCATTCAAGTACTCACAAGCCTCACTGCAATTATCAAAACAATGCCACGAGTACTCCTTCCAAATCAGATCACTCAATCAACCTTTTTATTACTAACAGATCATTAGAACAAAGCACAAAGATCACAACTTTGACCCAACAATGGAGTTTAGCAACAATCAAACCCTCGCTGAAACTAGTAAACGAGCATAAAAAATTCCTCGAGATCTCATCCTAAACTCATGAAACCTAGGTGATTCGTGATCCACACAAAGCAAAGAAAATAACTTTAAAAATCCCAGATACCAAATAGCATTAAGAACCCACATACCAGATAAAAAAAACAGATTTATCATAAATAGGTAGCAGATAATCATCAAAGTGGATGACATGAAAGCCCCAATTGATCAGGTCACGACAGTACCTAAAAATCTAAAAGCAACCCAAGTTCACAGATGCTTTTGATGCTAGTGATTGATGAACAAAACAGAGCCAACTATGATAAAAAGAGGAAAATAACAACAATAAATCACATTAAAAAGAGAATGAGAGATAAGATATCACTAAAATAACAACAACAAATCACTATTTCTAGTATAGATGGAATTTGGTTTCACGTCACCGTAGCTTCTACTATTTGCTCTTGTCGTTTCTCCACAACCAAGAAAACAATTATTGAATATCTAGGTCTATCCCAATGTATTCATGCTAAAATGAAAGAAGTCGTCAACAATTAATAAAGAAAACAAGATAAAATAAATCATTCTTATGGATCTTGAAAATTTGATAATCTTTGATTAAATCTTAATGGAATTCCCTTCTTTATCATCAAGGTTGCTCCATTCTTATCTTAAGATGCTCTACTTTGGCTCCTATTGATTGCTTTCTTGTCTTATAGTTTAATTCCCTAAAACTTCTTTTTATTCTCATCAAACCTAAAAAAAATCCAAAGTGTTTCACCCAATATAGGTCCAAAATAGATCCATGTTAGGCTCGAGTCCTTCACACCTATATAAAATTCTAATTTTTGTAAATTACCACCAATAAAAGTCTTTAATATGGACCTTTGTTACACTCATATAAGATTAGTAACTCTTTCATCATACATCTAAGGGTTTATCTTAAGAAAACGAGTCTAAAGCCTATAAACATGGGTTTGTGTTTGGGTTGTGTTTCTTCATATAGTAAGTCATAAAAAAAAAGAAAAATGGATTAAAAATAACTCGAGATAGGACATAGGGCTATATTTGACTCATGTTTTAAAAATGAGTCTATACATTTGATATCCCTATATGTGAAATCTATAATTGAATCAAAATGATAGCAAATTTGAATTTAAATATAATAAGTAATCACAAATAATTCAAAATAAAACTTAGGCTTTCATTAAATAAAATAATTAATCCAAAATAATAATTCTAGGGTTCGTCATATATATATATATATATATATACTAATTTAGTTCATGTTTTTTTTGAAATTATAATTTAGTTCATGTTAAGACAAAAGAAACCAACAACAATTAAGAAATAAACTAAGGAAAAGAAATTATTTTCATGGATTTTGAAATCTTGTTATTCTTTGATTAACTCCTGACAGAATCCCCTTCTTTATCTCCAAAGTTGCTCCATTTTTGTCCTAATACGTTCTAATTTAGCTCATATTGACTACTCTTTTCTCTTAGTTTTAATACCCAAAGCTTCCTTTTATTCTTACAAATTCCTAAAAATTTCAAAATGTTTTGTCTAACACGGGCCATGTTTGAACCATATCCTGACCATAGGTCTATGTTCAACCCGTGCTCATCTAACTTCATGCTAAAATTTCTCTAACTTACCTCAAAATTGCCCAAATTCATCCCTTCTTTATTAAGGAACTAAAATAAGGATTGTAAACAAAATATAGACCATATTGAGTACCAAATCATGTAAGATCATCTAAATATGATAAAATGCTTTAAAATTATGCTAAAATATAAACTAGTTAGCAATTATCATTAATAAATAGTGATTCATTGAGTGGCCTAAATGAATTTGCATTAGCTATGGGTTGAGGTGAAGCTAGCCAAAATGGAATCACATATGAGGAGGAGATATTGGAATTTATAAGTGGAGATATCATATATCAGAAAGATACAAAAGGATGAATAAAGTTATATATAAATAAATGCCTTGTGATCTATTTATTCAAGGTTTTGAATTAAGATATATTATCCCCAGTTATATATATGTGCTCACTTGGACTTGTTCTAATTTCTTTTTAAGCCTTATTAAAAGCCTTTATATAGTCCCCCAATAACTAATTATTGATTTGAGGATTTTAGGTTCTTCTCACTTTTTTGAATAGTAAAGAATAACTAACATGTGTGTTGATAGTAAACTTTTGTTTCCCTATAATTGATCAAGTAGGAAATAAAAGTAAATTATTGTAGCATATAACCTGACATATAATGTATGAACTATTCATATTCATTTTCTACACCTTGCAAATACTTATGACTAATAAAGGTCTTTACTTAATTAAAATGTATAGTGTTAGGTATACTTTGTCATGTTGTGATAAGTTCTTTTTTATTGTATACTTAGTTATAAAGTAAATGGAAGAGAAGAGGAGTCTAAAAGAGACAATTGAATCAAAAGACCCATTTTTTTAAGGTATATAAGATCACTTTTGTTTGTAACCTTTACATTATTAAGAACTAAAAAAAATTATTGATGGGTTTCAAAAGATGGAAACCTTATTAGGATATAATGTCATCTTTAACTGTTAACACATCTTTTATGTGAGCATGCCTAATTGCTCTTCTTAATCATTAGACAACTAAATTAGAATATCACAAGTAAAATCTTTTAATAAACCATTTCCTAAGTTGTACGACTTTAATGCTTGAATAATAAGGAGAACTAATTAATTGAAGACACATTTCTCTAAGTTAATGAAAATTATATCCATTTTAAGGCAAATTGTGCTAAATTTTTTTTGGTAAATGGGTAATTTTATTCATCTAAAAAAAGAGTGTTACAAGAGTAGAATTAGTAGAAAACAAAATTTTAAAGAAGAGCAGCCTAGATAAGAATCCTTAAAGAACATAGTGAGGAAGCTACTACTCCAATTGAAGTCATAAAGAGATACAATAGGGTAAAGATAAAACTAGCTTTCATTATGGAGCTTATAGGAAATTTGTGTAATTTGCCATCTAAATCTTGTATATTTTTCTTCTAATATGTTGGAGAAGATTCAAGTGTGGTGTCAAACATTACATGAAAATTTTATTATTCCTTTGTTGTTATATTTCATAAATAAAGTTAATGGAAATAGCCCCATAAATTCTTGCTTCCATTTGATCATTATAAGTGATATGGAGAAGCCATTCCAAGGTGTTGTTATAGTTTTAATCTTGGTGAAATAAGTGGCATTGATGTATCAGAAAGTTCCATATGGAAACAAACATAAGGGCATTAAAAGAAGAGGTGTTTTGTTGTTTCTCTTGGGTATTGGCTTAAAGAGTAGCCTAATGAAGGCAAATTCGTCAAAAAAAAATAGTTTGCCTTTAGTTCAAATTATGTTTGAGAACTATAAAATAATAAATCTTACTCCTAGGATGTGGTTAGGAAACCTTATAAGTTTATATGGTTAGGAAACCTTATAAGTTTTCTCTAGGTGATTATTTGATGTAGAGGATGGTGGTTTTGTTTGAGAATTTGCTTATATTTTACCCTCCTAGATGATTATATCTTCTCTTTAGGGATTAGGTTTATGAGATAGAAGATTAATCTTCTTAATGCTTTGAAATGCAGAAGAGGAGGATGATGGAAATTTCCAAGCATTGCTACTTATGATCATAATGATCTTGACATAAGATGAGAGGCACTTTATGATGGATCTAATCAAAAGGAATTTGTTAAGAAGCCCTTATGCTTGTTATCAAACTATAAGTAGGCTGATTGACCATATCCTATTGAGTGTTTAGTTTAGTACCTTGCTTTATTTATTATAGGAGTTATAATAGGAAGAACTTTATATATTCTCTTATTAAAGGGGTGTACTTTATAAACCAATTAGATTCATAAGTATTGCTTGTGTATGAGCAATCTTCATACCATTTTAATAAGGAAATTTTGGTTTGAGTCGTATTAGAATAATTCCTAATCGTCTTTCATGTTTAAGGTACTTTTTTTCATCATCTAACTTTGTCATCTTTTGATTTGTCTTTATTTCCTTTCTATAAAAAGTTTTCATTATCTTTTTAATAAGCTTACAAGTGTGTAATGGGATGAATAGGCGACTAGCCCAGTAAATAGGCAAAATGTTGAGGATTCAGTTAATAAGAATTAACCTACATGAAAAAGAACAACGTTTGAATGTCTAAGAATTAATATGGATATAAAAACGATGGATTAATGTAAGGAAATTGTGGTAACTCAATAGTTTGGTGATTAAAGAGAGTCTAATCTATTTAAAAGGTAGAGAACTAAACTCAAAACTAGGCATTCTACAGAGATTTTTTTGTAAGTTATGAGTGACCAGCTAAAATAAAAATATAGGATTTGGCTTTATTAACCACTAATCTAGATATAGCTTCAAACTCTACTAAGCTTTTTATGAAAAGGTTGAGAGAATAAGTGGCGATATAGGATAATAGAAGTAGGTCATTCGTAAAATGCCCAGTTGAATAGCTTTAGCTATGAACATTTCAAGTGATAGATGAATTTTTAACCAACAATTTTCTTTTTTTTAAAGCTATTGAGAACTTTTAGGCATATGGAAAAAATATTTGGGCTTAAGGGATCTCCTTATCTAACACCATTTGCTCTTTTGAAAGGCAAGCTTACTTTTCCATTTATGTGAATTGAGTAAGAAGTTAAAGAGATATATTCTTGAATCCAAGAGACAGATATGTTGAGGATCCAAAGGCCTTCAATGTCTTAAGAATAAATCTCTAATCTATCATATCAATAATGTTTTAAATCAAAATTTAACATGAGTGAAAACACTTTGAGAAGAATGGAATACGGTTTTCTTGTCCCCTTTTATTGATAATCTTATAAAAATATTATAGTAAGAGATATGTTAGTAATCATTAAAGGATGGACCCCAGGTTGAAGGTTAGCTGGATCACATTCATGAGGGAGCCATATGAGAGCTCCAAAAACTTAATGTGTGCTCAAATAGACAGGTCATGACTAATGGACTTGACATGGGTAAGCATTGGACCAGACCAGTGTACTATGAAATGCTTTAGGCTTGGATGACTCATCATCAATGGATAAAGATCAATGAGAGATCTTGGATAATGTGGTGGATAAGATCACAATATATATATATATATATACATTAGCTTTAAAAGATAAAGACCGTGTAGGAGGATCCCTGAAGATAGTAAAGTTCTTCATGGATATAAATGTATCGTTCCTAGTTAAATATGATCTCTTATCTTATTAGTAGTGATATAGATAAATTATATCAGATAGAGACCTATTTGGATTGAGATGTCATCTTGGTTAGTGGGTTGTAATATGATAAGGATATAAGTGATCTAGTTAGTTTGGTTTAATTAGGGTTCTGAATTGTAAAGACCAAGGTACCTATAAATAGCCTATTTGAGCCTTACTCCTAGGAGGAGGAGCGATAGAAAGGAAGGGAACACAATGAGAAGGAGCATTCCTTTGTATACTTTTATGGAAGTAATAAAGATTGGTTTTTACTATAACTTTTGTGTGTTTATTATTACCTATGATTATTTAATACATTCATAGTATTCTTACTCGAGTGTGAGAGTTAAATAATTCAAGGATAGTGAGGCGTTTGAGAACATGGTTTTATTGGTAAATGTTTATGTGGAAAGACTGAGTCTTGTTTAAATGGACCTAAGTTATCGTGCAAAGGATTTGCCGTAACTTGTAATATAAGTTTGGTGTCTAGGAGAACCTTTGTAACAACTAGTATCAGAGCCTCATTTCGATATGAGGGGAGGCAATAATTTGACAGAGTGTGTCAACAGAATGAAGGCACTCATAGAGCCAATTCCTCATGGGGAGGAAGAGGTCACTTCCTACTCATTTTGGTTCCATATTTTGGAGGCATAAATCCAATAATTGCAACATCAAATAGCAACTTGATAAAGGCAGAGGAAGAATCTAGATTGGAGATCAAGATTCTAATGCATTTCATTGGAACAAAAGATGGTGGGTGTACCAAAAGCACTTTAGTGAAAGTGCGAGAGCCTCAAGTTTTCGATGGCAACAACATCAAATAGCAACTTGATGAAGGCATAGGAAGAATCAAGATTGGAGATCAAGATTCTAATGCATTTCATTGGAACACAAGATGTTGGGCATGCCAAAAGCACTTTGGTGAAAGTGCAAAAGCCTCAAGTTTTTGATGGCAAGCAAAGTGCCAAGAAGCTCAAAAATTTCTTATGGGATATGGAGCAATATTTGCAGCGATAAAGGTGTCCAATTTGGAGAAGGTGTCAATCACAACAATATATATGGTGGAGGATGTAAAGCTACGGTGGAGAACAAGAACCTCCAACAATATCAGTGTAGGTAGACCTCTTATTGACACTTATGAGAAGACAAATAAGAAGATAAGGGACTAGTCCCTCCCTTGGACATGAATGGAGCTTTGAAGGCAGAATGCAAAAGACCTATCAAACGCAAAAGTGGCTATAGATGCCTTGGTGAATCTCCAAATGTCACCATCTATTCGAACTAGCAATGAGGGTAAGAAGAATGATGGGACACGGAATGACTAAGAAAAAGGAAAAGAAAAGGTATGTGAATCTTCTCAATGTAACTCCAAGAAACAAACAAAATGGGATATTGCTTGTTTCATCTTTAAAGAGCCACACGTTGCTTATGAATGCCCAAGTTGGAAGGTAGGTGAAGAGTAAATAAATTCCATGGTTGTGAAGGATCAAGAAGAAGCAAGTGAAGACTCGATGGAAGAAGTGTATCTCAATAATTATGCTATATTGGGCGTAATGGACCTTATGACGGAACATCCAAATAAAAACAAGGGCAAACCTGACGGAGAGGGGAAATGGTGCATGGAAAATGTGCTAATAACTAAGGAGTCTTCGAGAGAATCACATTCGGAGGAGTGCCCATAGATTATTTTGACGAGGACACCAAATTCTTCTAGTGGGGGTGGTTTATTAGACCATTAAATCATAATAGTTGAAATATAGAGGCATTGGCAAGCCTTGACCAATGTTTGGCACTTGAGGCAACGAAATAAGGAAAAGACTTGCGATTAGGTAAGGAAAATGGACATTGTTGATGAATTGACATGCATTGGTACACATTGGCAGAAATCTTCGACGAAATGCAAGATTCAGATGTGAGACCAAAAGATAACTTAAGATGAACTTTGGGTTAAAGGTTAGTTGGACCACATGCATGAGGGAGACATGTGAGAGCTCTAAAGACTTAATGTGTGCTTAGACGGACCATAACTAATGGACTTGACATAGGTAAGTACTAGACTGAACCAGTGTGCTATGAAAGACTTTAGACTTGGATGACTCATCACCAATGGATAATGATCAAGAAGAGATCTTGGAAGATGTGGCAAATAAGATCTTAGTAGATATACATTAGCTCTAAAAGATAAAGACTATGTAAGGGGATCATTTGAAGATAGTATATTTCTTCATAGATATAGATGCATTATTTCTAATTAAATATAATCTCTTATTTTGTTAGTAGTGATGTAGATAAATCCTATCAGATGAATGCCTATTTAGATTGAGGGGTCATCCAATTGGTTAGTGGGATATAATTTGATAAAGATTGAGGTGATCGAATTGTAAAGTCAGAGATGTCTATAAATAGCTTATTTGAGCCTTGCTCCTAGGAGGAGGAGAGATAGATGGGAAAGGAACATATTAAAAGAGAATATTCCATTGTATACTTTTGAGAAAATAATAAAGGTTGATTTTTACTATAGCTCGTGTGTTTATTGTTGCCTATGATTATTTAATACTTTCGCAGTATTCTTACCCGAGTATGGGATTTAAACAATTTGAGAATCGTTAGGCGTTGGAGAACAAGGTTTTGTTAATCAATAATCATGTGAGAAAGTTGAGTCTTGCTTAAACGGACTTAAGTGAAATTGTCGTGTAAAAGAATAGATGCAATTTGTGGTGTAAGTTTGATGTCTAAGAGAACTTTTCTAATAGTCACCGCCACGAACTATAAGCATCTTATTTGAATGCTGCTGTCGAAATGGATTTTGTCAGAGCACCACTGACATGCATCTATAGCTTCAAGTCATGATGTAATGGAAATGAGCTGTGCCGCTATGGGATGAACATTCGATAACGAGGGTCATCAAGTGGTGTTTTTTGGAGTGGAAGAAGGGTTAACATCGGAGTTTTGTGTTTCGTATTGGGCGATGAAAGAACGTGTGAAAATCATTTTATTTCGAGCCACTCTAATACACAAATAATAGAAGCATGATATAAAATGGAAAAGCATGTAAAACAGAGTGAAAAATAGAGATATTTAATACCAGCAACGGTGTAAGTCTTGACCCGAGGACAAATCTCCAAGTTGTTATTTCAAATCAAAACAATTCATACAATACTTATAGTAAATATCCTTGAATATTACCACTTTTTTCTTGAATAGGTTAGCAAAAGAGGTGGGATTGTATCACATAGCCATGAATAGTTAAAGTAACAAACTCATTCCTTCATTGAAAAGAAAAATTTAAGGGAAAAAAAGGGTAAAAACAGACATGAAAGTAGGCAAGGTGGCAAAGACCAGGGATTTTGCCTTTCAGATTAAGAATACAAGAATGTGCCTACAAGTCTAAGGTGGATAGAGTTACAGAAGATGGTTGCTGATACTCAGTCAGTTGTCTTCAGTTTCATTTCTATTCGAGAAATTATTTCTCTCACAATTTTCTATTATTTTGTGCGACAATCTAAACAAAGGCAAACATAATTAAGAACATAAAATCTACTAGTTTTCCAGAATAAACTTATATCAGTTTCTTTTTCTCGAAAAAGGTCTTCAAATGCCATACTTGAATGCCCGCCACTGATAAACAAACAAGAAGTGAAAGAAGACTTAGCCAGCCCATTCTCGAGTTAGTAGCTCTGTTCAAGTCTTGCATTTCTTCTTCTCTGAAGCGCAAGTATGATAAGACTGAGTTAGAGAACTGATATTTAAAGGAAAAAAGAAGGCAGTTTTGAATAAGTAAAATGATCTGCCAATGTACTAGTCTAATAAAAGAGACAAATTTTACCTTTCACGAAGATAATACATTTCCTCCTGAATGGCAATTACACTATCATACAACTTCTTCAACTCTAACTCCATGACCTATTCAAGTCAACTCAGATATTTCATAATTTGAATCCTCAAATTTCCAAATATAATAGGTATGCATATTTGGAGACATCATGTTAGAATAACGAAGAACTGTCAGACAAAAAGCAGTGAAATAGTGCATTATTAATGACTGCATTTGTCAAGAGATGATCGAAGGACTGCAAAAAATTATAATTATTCGTTATATTTCGACTAACAGTTCACAAGTTTTTCACCCCTTGCAGTTCTTAGGAGATTACTTCTTGAACTTTTGAAACTGGCTTCTGTAGTATGTTGAATTGGATCCTAGATATCTAGGACACCTTCAATTTCTACTCTCCTGCAGATTTCTCACATTGAAACCATTACTTGTACATGCATGACAGAAATTTTCCTCATCTGTCATGGTATGAGATACACGATAGGAAACAGGAGACATGCCTCCCAATTTTCAGTCCAGATCATCTTCCACTAACATATTGTGCAGTTTACAAAGCATATTATATCAAAAGTCAATGTCATCCTGGTTTGTTGCAAAAAGCTCCAGAGGCATTGGAGAACAGGAGCACCTTCTAGGGTTTCCATCTTTACATAATCCTCCAATCGCCTGAAATTGTTACTCTACTGCTCTTGCTCCACATTATTGTAAGTTCCCCTACCTGATAGCTTAATTCTGACTTTTTTTTATCATATTCGAAGAACTATGTTTGCAAAATGAACTTAATTAACAGTCCAGCTTCCCTTTAAGGTTAAATTCGCATGGCATCAACTTGTGTAGGGACTTCCCCGTCCAAAGAGAAACTTCAAGGCCTATCACAGCTGGTAGTTCAAACAATGCTTACAGCACAAAGCAGTCGTTCTCAGTTCTGATTTGAAGAAAACCATCAACTATTTATCCTACCTTCTAGAGACCAGCTTACCAAAAATTAGCTACTACTCAGACCTAGCCCTATGTACCTAAACTAACACAGAGTAGCTCTTGCACCATGTAATTGGTTCAGGGGATACGTGATATCTAGAACAAACCAACCAACCACCTTTGAACCATCGACAAATCATATCCACATTCATTGCAATGACATGATAAGAATTTATAATTTGTTTAACCAATTAACACTATCAACCTAACGTTTTCGTCCATCTTCAGGGGAGAAAAGCTTAGTCAAATCCTTAGGCATATCTGTATAGACGAACTAAAACTTCTCCAATCACATGAGTACCACCAAATTATATCAGATCTAAAAGACAGAACCAAGGTCAAACACCCTAAAAAATGCTAATATGCACACGAGAACAAAACTGTCTTACTTCGACGGAGCCTTTCTTAGCGACGCCAGTCCAGTCCTTAGCAGCAATACCAGTCCTCCAATCAAACTCCACAGTCAATGTTGTCGCCGGTTTGTGCTCCTCCGCAGTGAAACAAGTGAGATAATCTCCAGCCTCCACCGCCGTGAACGCGAACTCTCCAGCACCAACTTTCGATGCCTCGTGGTAACTATTCCCATAACTCGAAGTCACCTAATGAACAAACCCAACAACAAAGTCAAATCAAACACATCAAAAACACAAAAGGGTTGGATCATTGATCTAACTAACTATTACGGCCTCGACGGATGGATGTCTTAGTTACCCGAACAGTGATCTTGTGGAATTCCGGCGAAGGCTGACCGTCGTTAGGATTAATGACGGAGTACTTGCCAACTGTCAAAGAATTGCTTTTGATATCTTCTGATATACACTTGGTGTGTCCTGATTCTATGTCGAAGCGCAGTGAATCCGACGTGGTCGATAAAACCCAGATGGACGATATTATTACAAGTGAGTATACCCTTATTCTAGTAGCAATCATTGTGGTTTCTGGTGGATTATTATCAGCTTCAGTTATGTCTTGTTAGAGAGAAAGAGACCAGGGAGTTATGTCTTCTTGGTTTAGGACGTGGGTCTTCACGAAGATGGGAAGAAAAATGTCAAAAGGCATACGGACAAGTGGTGGCTTCCCATTGGAGGAGACACGTATTTCACAAACATAATTCTATCGAACCTCGTAACTTTCGCGAGTGTAATTTCTTTTTTTTTTTTAATTCGCGAGTGTAATTTCAGGGCACCACTTACGAAATTAAAGAACCTGACAAGTTGGAATAGATCCCAACGCCTACTAATTTAAAGTTCAAGCTCTTCTAAAACGAAAAATGATGGGTACGAAGAAACGCTCTGAATTTGAAAAGGGGGACTCGGACACTCTTACTCGTGACGAACATCAGGCTAAAAAAGTTTGTATACGTAGTCGAGAGGAAGATTCTCCACCACGCGAGAAGTTGTCCTATAGTGCTGCAGTTATAAGCGATCAGGTAATGAAAGAAGGGGAGGAGACGGATCTGGCCTGGCCACATGAGGAACTGATTGGAATTGAGGAAGGCGATATAATGCCTATACAAGGGGCATCAGGGGGTGGCATTGAACTGTCACATACATTTAAATCGCATCTGGATAAACAACGGAAAAAAGCAGTCCTTCTGAAACTGATTGGCAAACGTGTGGGTTATAAGATGCTATGCTCTCGTTTGAAGATAATGCGGAAACCGATTGGTCCCATAAAGGTAGTTGATTTGGATTATGACTTTTTCCTAGTGAACTTCATCGAGTAAGCAGACTTTCTCAAAATCAATGGACCCTGGGTAATTCTAGGCCATGCTCTGTCTGTTCAATGCTGGAATCCTGAGTTTCGGGCGTCGCAAGGCAAAATTACAAGGGCGGTGATCTGGATCTGATTCCTTGAATTGCTTATTTCTAGATGTCATCCAATGATTCTCACAGCATTGGACAATTTAGTAGGCCAGACAGTTAAGATAGATGAAATCACCATGCTTGCTCAAAGCGATAAATTTGCTAGAATTACAGTGGATATTGATCTCAATGTTCCGCTGCGATCGCAAGTGGAGCTAGATGGGGAAATTTTAACGGTGACTTATGAGGGGTTGTCACAGATTTGCTTCCATTGTGGAATTGTGGGTCACGATTCTGGGAATTGCATGTCCAGGAACAACGATCAGGCCATCAACAACCATTACATAATACGGCAGCAGAAGCTTCGACGAAGGAGGTTGGGCAAAACAGAGAACAAAAAGAGCCGTTGGAGGAAGCGACAAAAGAGGTATACGGACCATGGATACAGGTTCAACGAAAAATTCAACGTCACCCGCAAAGCTCTCACGCTACGTTTGGTTGCTGTTCTTATGGGTAGGGACAGAAGACAGAGACAGAAAAATTCTGTTTTCGATCTATTTGTTTGCTGTCCCCACCAATTTCTGTCCCGACTTCAGAGACAGAGACATAAAATTTTTATTCCTTCCAAAACTAGAGGACAAGAAAACGGAGACAGAGACAGAAACAAAACACACACATAAATTTACAAGAACACCCCTCCCCATGAATATTTTAATTATATTATTAGTTAATTATAATATTTTAATTAATTAATAATAATATTTTAATT
>JAOTAY010000003.1:13538160-13555137 GCA_025629805.1 Erythroxylum baracoense | reverse complement strand
GTATTTTGCGATCAGGTACTAAATTCTAAATGATGTGATATATGAGATTTGATTTTAAGTGATATGAAATACTAATTGAACTGTGTTATATACTTACGATATTTATGTCTATTTTGAGTGAGCACATCGATGATGGTTCACTCACAGAGTTCACAAACTCATCAAAATTGCAACATTGTTTTTCAAGTTCAGGAGAAATCTAGCTAGTTTAGTTGAAGTAACTTCTGCATTTGGATAAAGGTCAGTGTTAGGATCAGTTGTACCTACAAATGTCTTAGTTATGTTGTATTAAGGATTGTATCTCTCAACTTTTGTATAATGGACATGTGAATTTTGGAAATGTAATGAAATTTGAGACTTATATGCTTGTGAATAAAACTAGAACAATATGATTATTAGAATGTTTTATGTCATGTGCGATGAATTAAAAAGTAAAAAATAATTGATTTAATCGTCTTAATATGCCATTTTCGTAGAGTATGTTCCTGAATATCCTTCGATATATCAGGTATATGCTCTATGGGAGTGGTATGTTACATATAATCCATCAAAAAAAATTCAAGACATAACAATTCACAATTAACATCATGTTCATTTTAAATCTTTCATACTCCAGAATATGTTAATTGAGTGCATATACTATTTTTCGCAATGTGTACTGAATTTATAATTCATGTGTGTATGTTAATGATATGCATGTGAATGAAATGCTCTCAATGCTATTACTCATGTGCAATGGTCTAGGGTTCTAACCCTTAGTATATTTTGGAAATTGGATATTACATGTCACAAGTTTTTTCTCCAGCTAGCTGTTACATATATGCTTTCTCATATATTCCAAAAGCTAGGTTTTAAGGAAATGGGACATGTGGCTTCTTGGTATCGTGATGCATGTGACTTTTGTCCTCTATGTTACAGCCATCCCACATCTTTTCTCTATGATCAAGACAAAGTTCTAAAATGACAGTTGGCTTATTCTTATAATTCATGTCACAAAATTGGTATTATGAGGTGCTCTTCTATCTTGTAATTCATATAATATTTTAATTGTTATAGCCATGAGACAATGGTCACAGTTGTAACATCTTAATTAAAATGTTAAACGTGCATGCAATTCATTTAATTGCTTAGTCATGAGCCACAATACCTCACTCTCCATTTTTATACTCTATCTTGTCTCCTCTTCATGTAATCTTCTTCTTCTTCTTGCTCTATGAAGACAAGAGAGTATTAATATCGAGAAGATGGCTCATTGACTGTGCTTTCAGCTCACTTTAGTTATTATGCTTCCAAATCGTACCTAAAATCAAATATGAACTATAGTGAGTGTCTTAAACATTTCAAGACATCAATAACTAAGTGTAATGGATTAAATATATCAACAATTAAGCACATATTATTGTTAATACCTTACTTCACTCTATGTTATATGAAAAGGAAAGGTAAAGAATCATTGATGCACTTTGTCACTCTATCTTTATTTGGAAGAAATTTTTAAGATACTGCTTCAGAAGTTATATTATGTACAGAAAAATAAATATCTTGTAGAATTAGTATAATCTCTTTTAAATTTTCTATTTGAAAAAAATATAAACAACTATTAAAAATTATATAAGAAAGTTTAAGAATCTATAAAAACTGATTAAAAAATATATGTGCTAACTTATCAAATGAACTTATATGTTCTTAAAACAATAAAAACATTGTGAGAAATTCTTGAAAAACTTTACTCCTACAAAAATAGAAAAGAGGAATCCACTTCTACTATAAGTTGACATTTAATGGATTCAAATTTTCAACTGTAGTGATTGTTATAGCATTGCAAAAGTTCCTAAAGGAAGGAACATATACATAAGTTCTTTTTAAATAATTTCATAAAATGTGAAAAATATTTTATATTAATTAAAAGTATTTTGAACTAACCGTATGTAAATCCCATTACATTTAAGAGTGATTGGAGGGCGATTCAGGAAGGATTTGACATTTCCTCTTTAGGCAACCTGCAATTGGAAAAAACAAGCAAATTACTATTTTAGGGTTGGTAATGGACTCTTATGGGGGTCCTTCTTCCTCCCATAGGTTAGAGGTGAGTCAATTTTCTACCCTACAAGAAGCTAAAGCCATAAAAGAAAACAAAACCTAGAGTAATCTGGTAACCTCGAATAATCAGAGGGTCAAGCCTAGGCACTTTCCCTCAGCTGTCAATCAAGGAATAGTCACTCCTCCACTTAAGTTACTGCAAGAGGGAACCAAGCTCTGGAGCAATATGATAGTAGGCTATTTTCTTATCAAGAGATCAACTTTCCTATAAATTCAGAACTAGGCACAGGTCAGATGGGGTGACAAGCAGCTCAAAAATATCTAGTTGATTAAGGATGATACATTCCTCTTCTATCAGACTGTGAATCACTTAGCAAGAACATGGAAGTTAGGACATGGAATATTGGTGGATAACCTATGTTTGTTAAGAAATGGGTCATTGGTCTTAAGCTTGATAGAACTTGAGTTGTAATTTTTCCTCTGTGGATTAAATTACACAATATTCCACTAGAGTACTGGACTCTAGATGGCTTAAGCTTTCTTGCAACCTCTGTAGGAAAGCTTATAGCATTTGATTCAGCTACTGCCAAGCTAGAAAAAATATGTTTTGCTAGGCCATATGTATAAGTGAGTTTGACAAAATGAGTTGAGTGTTATGAAGCTTGATCTGGATGGAGAATTAGTCAAAATTGAAGTCCATCTATCTTATAATTAGAAACCGTAGATGGAGAAAAATAATGGAAGCTAACAGTAAAGAAATTTTCTACTGGGAGCTATGCTGAGTTGATGGGAATTAAGGAGAGTTTAGCTCTATCTTCTGCTGAGGTTAGCTTATGGAATGAAGAGAAGCAATCATATATGCCTGAGGATACTCAAGATGTTCAGGAAGTGGAAAATGGACATATCTCATATCAGGAAGCTAAAAAGAATGAAATAAGAGAGGAGATTGGACTAGATAATAAGTTGGAGACCTTCTTTATTGATAATTCTGGGAATTCAGATAGAGAACATATAGTGACAACTCCTGTTACCACAAAGAAGTCAAGTAGGAAGAGGATAAAACATAATGGGGTAGATGAATAAATATCACTACTTTTGATGATTTTTTGGAATATTAAGGGCATGAATGAACCCTATAAAAGACAGGCTACAAAGACATCATTTTGGAAAAACATACTATCATAGTATGAATGTTAGAGACTAGAATTAAGACACATAAAGTCCAAAATTCAATGAGGTTTCATGGTAAAAATTAGGAATATGGCTCCAATCATATTCATCAGTTTAATAGAAGAATTGTGATTGCTTATAATATACAAAAAGTTAATGTCTCTTTATAGAGTTGCTCAGGTCTGTATGTTCATTTTCTATGTAAGCTTGAAAATTCAAAAATCTTCTTTAAGGTAACTATCATTTATGCTTCCAACTAAACTATAGGATGAATTCCGTTTCATAAGCAACATGATGAAAAATCCTTAGATTATAGCTAGAGATTTCAAATGTGTATTACTTCCATTTAAGGCTGAGGGGGATAAGGTTAATCACTTCAATCTTAGCAGAGAGCAAGAAAAGGCGATTGCCAAGTTAGAGGTAACTGACTTGAAATACTGGGAATATTTTCACATAGAGAAATAAGACAAAAGGTAGAGCTTTAATTGGGAAAAAATAGACAAGGTTTTGTCTAATTAAAGATGGATGAGGTCCTTCTCTAATTCCCTTATGTTGTTTGGTTCACCCTTATGCTCAAACCATTCGTATAAGGAGGTTAAAGACTTTTCCACAATAGGAATAATAAATGATTCTTTTAGGTTTTTCAACTTCCTATCCAATGATAAAGGCTTTATATATTTGGTCAGGGAAGTCTGGTACAGTAACTCTCAGGGCTTTAAATCTTTTTAGATCATAAGGAACTTTAGCTACTAAGAGAAAAAATGAAGTTGTTTCTTAAAACAAGTGGTCTCATAATAGAAATGATATTACTAAAGGCAAAATATGAACTAAAGAAAGTACAGAGAGCTTGTTACCTCTTACCTCAAAACCAAAATTTGTAGTCTGAAGAAACTAAGATACTTATGGTATATAGCAAGGTTCTAAATGATCATAGTTCAATGTTATTGCAAAAGGCAAGGACCGTGTGGATAAAGAAAGGAGATCCTAATTTAAGATTCTTTCACCACCTTATCCTAGCTAGAAGGAATTCTAATAAAATTCAGAGATTGCTTAACAATAATGATCAACCGGTGACAGACAATACATTGTTTGAAGGTATGGTTACTAAATTCTATACAGAATTGTTAGCTTTAAGCGGATTTAGAGAGTTCTTTTTATAAGATCTAGTAAAGTGTATTGGGCCTCCCCCTTCCTAATGCAACTTGGAACTAATCCAACAATCAACGACTAGTTAGGAAATAAAGGATATCCTCTTCTCTCTCAATCCCAGAAAGGCCTTAAGACCTGATGGATACAATGTATATTTTTTTCAATATACATGGATTATAATAGACAAATTACTAGTAGAGGTTGTGCAGGAATTCTTACATTCTAGAAGGATGTTGGGGGAGTTGAATGCCACTTATATTTGGATGATTGACAAAGTTCCTTATATTAATTCTTTAAACGATTTCAAACTTGTTTCTTATTGCGACTTAGTGTACAAGGTGATTGCAAAACTATTGGGTAATAAACTTAAGGAGCCTCACAAGTTTATGGTTCATCAATCACAAGGTGCATTCATCCATACAAATCCATATCAGATAATATTCTATTGGTTCAAGAGTTGATGAAGGACTACAATACCAAAATATCTATCAGAGGTTGTGCCATTAAAGTGGATTTCTTTAAGGATTTTGATAGTATCAATTGGCGCTTTATTCTCAACAATCTAGAGTGGTTTGTTCTTCCTCTAATATTTTTCTTATGGATTAGGGAGTGTATCTCAACACCTTCTTATAGTGTTCTCACTAATGGTTCCCCTTCTAAACTTTTCAAAGGATTAAATGGGATAAGGCAAGGGGATCATTTATGCCCTTACTTGTTTGCAATATAGTTGGAAAAACTCAACAAAATGCAAGGTATTATACCTCACTTAGCTTAGTTTTTCATTATAAATGTAAGGTATTATAACTTCACCTTTCACTATAAATGCAAGGTATCATAACTCACTCAGTTCAGTTTTGTAGATTACCTAATGATGTTTTGTGCTTTAGATCAAAAATCCTTATCAATCTTGCACAAATCTCTCATGAAGTTTTATATAATTTCTAGTTTGAAAGTTAATATTCTAAAAAGCAAGATATACTTCTCTAGTGATATCTCCAATATTGATAGCATTCAGAATATCTTAGGATTGAACATTCAAAATCTCCCTTTCAAAAATAAAATTAATGTTTGGCATAACAAATCCCTTTCACAAGCAGGGAGTTCTGAACAACCTACACAATCATTAGAGCTTACACTTGGTTATTCCTAAGAAGATAAACAAATAAATTGAAAGATGCATGAAGAACTTCCTTGGGTCTAGGAAAGCTAAGGAATCTAGTCAAAATGAAATAGGAATTCCTTTGCTGGAGAAGACAAGGAGAGTTGGGGTTAGTCTTAATCCAGCTGGTTCAAACAAAAATAGTAGCGAAGAGGACATAGAGACTTTTTAAAGACAAAGAGGAACTTTGAGGCAAATGGATAAATGAATACTAGTTGAATGACACTAATTTCTTGCAGTTAGAAGAGAATTAGGAGCATTTGTGGCTATTCATTCAAATGTTGAGACAAAGACACATTATTTATCCTTTTATCAAAATCCATATTGGTATTGTTGAAGTCTATTAGCTCTGGTTTGAAAACTGGACTCCTCAATGTCCACTAATCAAAAGTGAATAGTTGTCTACTTTGGTTGGTAGGTTGACTATCAACACCAAAGTCTCTTTTATTATCAGTCAAAATGATTGGAAGATCACAGGTAGAGGAGCTAACAGATTGTACGTCTTCTTTCCAAGTTATTTGCCAAAATCCTCCATCCAGGATAAAATCTTTTGTTCTGTTAGCAACAATAGAGAGTACCCCAATTCTTCTTTCCTTAATGTTATAAGACCTCGTGACCTAAACATACCTTGGTTCAATATAGTATGGAAAGGCTCCTTAATGCCTAAGGTTTCTTTTATAGGGATGGTAAAAATAACTTGACTCGGCCCAGTCAAACCAGGCCATAGGCTGGGCCATAAGCTGGATGACCATGGCCTGAGCAAGCTCGGGCTAGGCATGGGCAGGACCTGAGCTCGAGCCAAATAGCTCGACTTGTGGCTGTGGCCCAACAAAAGTCCACAAAAAAACGATGTCGTTTTGTTTGTAGCAAAACGATGTCATTTTTATATTAAAAAACTTACAAAGGAAAAACAACTTCGTTTTACTTTAAGAGAGAAACAACGTCGTTTAAGTTACATATAGCTTAAAAAGCAGAAGGAAAGATGACGTCGTTTAAGTTACGTACAAGTTAAAAAAGCCAGAAGAGAAACAATGTTGTTTTGCTTCTCATAAAACCAGAAGAGAAACAATCCTTCTTCTATTCTTCACTTCTTCTTCTTTACATCATTTGTTCTATTCTTCATCCATTCTTCTTCTTCACTTTACCCAGTCACATTCTTCTTTCGTTCTTCTTCTTTGTGTCATCTATCCTTTCCTCAGCTCCGTCGTCAGCTGTTGTAAGTATGAATCACCAATTCCACTAACTAATCAACATATTATTATTAATAAGGTAATCTCTCTTCTCAAATTTGGTTTTTTATTAATAGTTGATTGTTTGGAGATTATTGTGGTTTAGTGAAACTGATTTGGCTAATTTGTGAACTTTATATGTTTAATAATGGGAATATAAGATAATACATATATAGTGTTTGATGAAATGCATAATGCATATATAGTGTTTGATGAAATGCCCCACCTTTTTAATGAATATATCGTGTATGTTTAAAGAAAATGTTTTCTTTATAATTGTTTGTTCATAAATGAAGTTTGTTGTAAAAGTGAAATTTAGTCAGTAATCTGTCTGCTTGCTCTAACCTTTTCTCCATAAGTAGCTTAGTTTATAAATTTGTATTATTGTATGAATCGATACTATGTTTGCATAATAGACTGGTAAAATGTTGAGAGATTATGCTATTCTTAATTTCTTTTTTACTTCAAATGAACTAGCTGATATTTATTATCAAGTTTTAGAGTAAGCACAACCAATATTAAGGTTTTTGACCCATCTAATTTACAAGTTAAGACTAAAGTAAGTTCATTAATTTATTAAAGTATAAAGAGTTTGGTTCTTGGCAATACATCTAGAATTGGAAGACAGGTAAACATCCAACCTTAGGGCAAATCATCTTTCACTTCATTGTTTCTCTTTTATTCTACTAAATTAAAACCATGACTCTTCATATACAAAAGATCTTAGGTGTGTTTAGCATATATAGGTCCCCAACTTAGTCAAAAGAATAGAAATTGGTTTAAGATAATCCAACTCCTTTTCCTTATTCATTATCTGAGGGCACATTCAATCAAATGATGAGTACTTTTTTTTTTGGGAATTTTTCATTTATTCAAAATCATCTCAAGTTTTGAGGCATTGCTTGTCAAAATTCACTTGCCTAATTAATAAGTTTTTCAATTGCATATAGCCTTATATTTTAGCAGGTAGAATCTCACATTTGCATTAAAAACTAAAGCGTGAGAGATGGTATAAGATACATTGTCCCAATACCCCTTCCTCCTTATGTTACTTACCAATTATTAGATTATTTGAAAAAGACACCCACCCACCACCCACCTTTATCTAATCCCTATCAACTAACTGAAAGTAAACAACATGTTACCTTATCTTTTCCTTGTAAGTAATCATAATCATAAAATGGTAGGTTTGTATGTTTTGATAGACTATGAAACCAAGCACGTCTTTTCCTTAATATGAGCTACAAATATATACATGGTTCTTAGCATGTCTTTTCCTTAATATGAGTTATGAGCTACAAACATATAGTTTATACTTGCATCAATTTGTACAAGTAACTTATAGTTTATCCAGCCTATGTGTCTATACTTGCATCAATTTGTACAAGTAACTTATCATTAGAAGTATAATTATATAAGGCTGGTAATTGTTTACAAAGCGATTTTAGTAGACATATTATTTTGGTATCTTCTTCGGTCCATGTCCATTATATAATGTTGGTAATTGTTTACAAAGCAATTTTAGTAGACATACTATTTTGGTATCTTCTTCGGTCCATGTCCATTGAGTTTTTGTACTAGATTTAAGTTGTAATTTTTTTCGTTCTTTTACTAAATCTTTAAGAAATTATAAGTGTTGACAAAAGTATTAATAAGCTTTCTACTAAGTGAAATTTTTTGTTCTATATGTATTATGTTTAGATGAATATTTCTACACATAGTACAAATAGGCATTTAATTACTAATAAATAGATTACTGATAAACAGGTATAGAAATAAAGAGAATTAATGAAAAACTAAAAAACACAATTAAACATACCTACTGTGCTTGTGATCTTTTGAACATTAATTCTTAGGCTTAGAATGAGAGGAGAAGAGCGAGTCAGGACTAGGATAATTGAGTAGTTTATTTTTTTCATAAATAATCATTATGAACAAAAACGTGGAAAACGAAGAATGGTTATTAATTATAAAGAACTAAATAAAAATACGATAGGGGATGCATATAAATTACCTCGAAAAGATATATTCTTCTAAATAACAGATATCACATATTCACATAGTATTTAAATGCCATAGAGCATTTTTTTTCTTTCTTAATTTCCAATTTCTTGTTTATGTGAAGTTATATCTTTGCCTATAAATTCTTTACAAATTTCATTAGTAACAACATGAAAAGGTTTTATTGGTTCTATAGCATTGAGGAATAGTGGTATTTTTTTCTTATTTCATTATCTAATAAAAAGTTTAATACTATACCAGTAGTTTTATAGGTAATAAAATTCCATAAAGTTTTTCTAATTGGATAAATAAATCTAATCTATTGGACCATTCAAGTAATAACTTTTTTGGTGACAAAACACAATCTAAATTAAGAATTCCATCTGGTCCTAATGTTATATATTTTGGTGTTTATTCAGTAGGAAATTTTCCTATTTTTTGATCCTTTCTATAATATCCAAAACAATTTGATTCATCCTGTTCTATTGGTTTATAATTCCATTGATAGCTAGGTCTATGTTCTCTTTTTCATTTTTCTCCACTTTGACTTGTTTCAGGTTGTTCTTCTAGTTTTTGTTGTTGATCTGTATATATCTCTTGTTGATCGAAATCATACCCATAAATTATTTCATCTTGATCAGTAATAGGGTTAATAATTTCATAATTTGATAATTGATTTTCTTCAATTAAAGTTAACATTTTTCTAAGTGGGTACTTTCTTCTAATTGTTCTTTAATATTTTGTTCTATATCTTCTATGGTTTAACTATGGATAAAGGAGATGACTTAGATGGCTCTAATACCAATTTTTGTTCTTTAATATTTTTTAGTTTTTAACTGCAAGAATAAATCTAGCTGGAAATTCTGAAAGGATGGTTAAATTGGCTAAATAAATAGTGTCTACAAACCCACTTTGGAAAAAGAGATAAGTGGTGAGTGCTTCAGCTCAAGAAATATAATAACTTTTATTCCATAGTGTATACGATTTTGATGATAGTATTGGAAAATTTTTTGATCTTCTTTCCAATCACTGAGTGCTTGAAAGCAAGCATAGAAGAATTTAGAAGTAATTTTTCTCATTTCTTTCTTGAGAGCTTTGGTAGATACTGCATTTATTTTTTCCATATTAACCGGTTTGCCTAAGGTTATCATCTTTAATTCAAAAGGTTGTTTCTCAAGAGCTTGTTTATAATGGGGTCTTAATGATAGTTCTTTGAATTCATCCAAAGCATTTTCTACTTCAGTGCGGTTGTTATAGCTTCAATGGATAACAGAGGGTTTTATTACCTACAAAACTACTGGTATAGTATTAAACTTTTTATTAGATAACGAAATAAGAATAAAAAATACCACTGAATTCTTTAATGCTATAGAACCAATAAAAGCTTTTCATATTGTTACTAATGAAATTTATAAAGAATTTATAGGCAAAGATATAACTTCATATAAACAAGAAATTGAAAATGAAGAAAGAAAAAATGATCTATACCATCTAAATAATATAAGAATATGTGATATCTGTTATTTAGAAGAATATATTTATGAATTTAAAAAATATTATTACAAATTAACTCATACTGAATAAGAAATGTTTATACAAATATTTATTCAAAAATTACCTTATCCAATAAATAAAACAGTCGAAGATATATTTCCACAAAAATAATATAATAATCTAGTTGCTTATAATTTAGGTGGTGCTATTTCTATAGTTAAAGAAGTATTATCACAAAATTGTTTAGAAGCAAAATTACATAAATCGTTAAAACATAACGATATTAAACTATGTTGTTCTAAATATGCAGAAGTACCTCAACAATACGGATGCGAATCTTTTATCTATAAAAAACATAGAAAATATAAATATAGAAAACCTAAATATAACAAATATATATGGAAAAAAATATCCCACAAAAAGAATCAGAAATTCCCAGCTAAACCTTACAAAAGATTCTTTAGAAAAAAAGCCTATAGACAAATCAAAGCAAAGAAAAAAATATTATCCTCAAAATAAGAAAACATGTAAATGTTGGTTGTGTAAAGAAGAAGGGCATTATGCAAATCAATGTCCAAAAAGGAATCACAATAAATACAAGGAAAAAATCAATATTTTAACTTCAGCATTTAAAAATAATTTAGAACCTATAAAATCCCAATATGAAACAGATTCAACAATTCCTTCATTATATTGTTATAAACTCCAAACCTCTGTATCAACAACTAAATCCAAATACAATTTTTATTCAAGTGATTATTCAGAATAAAAAAGTTAATGCTTATATAGATACAGATGCAACTATTTATATAGCCTCTAAATCTTTATTATCAAATTGGAAAAAATTAAATAAACCTTTACAAATTAGAATAGCATATGGAAGTATTAAATCTATTTGGTATGCAAGTTATTATAATAATATCATTATTGAAAATTACACTTTTATTATTCCTTCAATATATCAACAAGAATCAGGACTACCATTAATCTTAGGAAATAATTTCCTAAAATTATATAACCCTTTTTGTCAATATTTGCACTATATAACTTTAAAAACACCCGTAATAAAATCTTTAAATCAAAAATCCATAATTCTCAAAATACTTATATACCATACCACTTATTATAAAAAATTAAAAACTATAACAGAAAATTAAATTACTTACAATTTTATCTTCTTAATAATCTTACTTTACAAACTTAAATAGAGACCTTAATAGAACAAGTATGTAGTAAAAATCCATTAGATCCTAACACGAACACCAATAAACAATTAATTGAAATAAAGTTAAAAAACCTCACACAAGAAATTAATATTAAAAATACTATTCCTTATACCCAACAGGATGTACAGGAATTTATTACTGAATGTTCCGAATTATTTCAAAAACAATTAATAACACTAAGCACTAGTAAACATTCTGCTCCCGCCTTCTATGAAAATAATCATTCTGAACAAAAACGTGGAAAACAAAGAATGATTATTAATTACAAGGAAATAAATAAAGCTACAATAGAGGATGTATATAAATTACCTAAAAAATATTATATTCTAAGTAGATTAAAAGGACATCATTGGTTTATAACACTTGATGCAAAATCAGGTTATTGACAATTAAGATTACACGAAAGTACTAAACCATTAAGTGCCTTTACATGTCTACCTCAAAAACATTATCAATAGAATGTATTACCTTTTAGATTAAAACAAGCCCGTAGTATATCTCAACGATTTGTGGACAATAATTTAGAAGGATTAGAATAATTCACATTAGCTTATATTGATGACATTATTATATTTTCAAATAAAAATAAAGCAGATCATTTACAAAAAGTAAAAGAAGTTCTCACTTGATGTAAACAAAAAGGACTAATTTTAAACAAAAAGAAAATTAAATTAGCACAACAAAATATCAAATATTTAGGAATAGAATTTCATAATGGATTCTTAAAACTACAACCTAACACTCTTGAAAATTATACTAATTTCCTGACACTTTAAAAAACGTCATCGAAGTGGATTACTCAATTATATTTCTGATCAAGGATTTCTTACAGATTTAGAAAAAAAACGAAAAAATTACAACTTAAATGTATTATGAAAAATCAATGAACATGGACCGAAGAAGATACCAAAATAGTATGTCAACTAAAATCGCTTTGTAAACAATTACCAGCATTATATAATTATACTTCTAACGATAAGTTACTTATACAAATTGATGCAAGTATAGACACATAGGCCGGATGCCTTTTGTTACAACCACCCAAGTCAAGGAATTATCTTTTATGTAAATATATCAATGGGACTTTTAATCCCACTGAAAGGAAATAACCTATTCATGAAAAGGAAACATTAGAATGTATTAAAACATTAAGAAAATGGAAAGTAGATTTATTACCCAACGAATTTATTATTCAGACTAATTCTAAGTATTTATGTGGATTTATTAAATATAATATTAAAAAATTATAATCAAGGACGCCTAATCCGATGGCAATTAGAATTAAATCAATATAATTTTCAAATATATTATATCAAATATTCTACTAACAGTCTTGCAGATACATTAACCAAAGGATGGAAACTGCTATTCTTAGTCTGAAGGAGTCACTTAACCAAAAGGAAACTAAATTATTAGCACTACAACAAGTGGGAAGTGTCACTAAAGAAATTAACCAAATTAGAGCAACCATTACCCTCCTTGAAAAAAAAAACTACACACCAGTCAATCATCAAATGTACCCCTATCTATCCAACCTATTACTCCTTAACAAATTACCCAAACAGTTACACCTGTTTTTCATAAAAAAGATGATTTCAAAGAATCCAAAGTCTATGTCATCTTCAATGGACCCATGGCTAGGATATATGATGAATGGTATAAAGCTGCCGTCCATATCAACGGAAAACCCTCCATTATCCATTGAAGTTATAACAACCGCACTGAAGCAAAAAAAAGCTTTGGCTAAATTCAAAGAACCATCATTAAGACCCCATTATAAACAAGCTCTTGAGAAACAACCTTCTGAATTAAAGATGAAAACCTTAGGCAAACCGGTCAATATGGAAAAAATAAATGCAGTACTTACCAAAGCTCTCAAGGAAGAAATAAGAAAATTTACTTATGAAATCTTCTATGATTGCTTTCAAGCACTCAATCATTGGAAAGAAGATCAAAAAATCTTCCAATACTATCCTCAAAATTGTGGACACTATGGACCAAAAGTTATTATATTTCTTGGAGCTGAAGCACTCACCACTTATCTCTTTTTCCAAAGTGGGTTAGTAGACACTATTTATTTAACAAATTTAACCACCCTTTCATAATTTCTAGCCGGATTTGTTCTTGCAGTTAAAAACTACAAGGAATGTTTTGCAAAAGAAAGAGAAATTTTTATGAAGGTTTTTAGCAGCTATCTTATCTTCAAACAAGCAGACACTCTTAAAGACACGAAAGTACAAATATCAAGAATAACATATATACAAATTGGAATCAGTAATGGTATGTATCCACTAATAGACCCTTCTAAATATGAATTTGATTGGGATCTAATTAATCAGTTCAATCTTCAATGCATCGAGGGTGTTTATCAACAATGCCTTAAAATTACCCCAGAATCTTTAATCAAATTATACTATAAAGGAGCCAATATGTTAATGACCTCAGCATATAAAACACCTATCTCTGCTGAATCATTACAACTCGTAAAGCAATTTGAAGCAGCATTTTCAACTTTATCTAGAGTATTTAGTAATCTATCAGCATAATGAAAGCAAGCTCCCTGTCAACACCTGCATTAATATTCACAATATAAATGTCAAAACTGCTCTTTAACATCACATAAAGAAAAAGCCGAAGACAGCTCATCCGATGACATTATAATTGAAGAATATTTAATAATATAAGAATGTAGGCCACCGATCGGGCCTTACATTCAATTACATAAGCCCTCTGTCGGCTACCAACAAAAGTAGATTCTTCATATCTACTTTTCTACTTTTTCTTTTTCTTTTGCTTTCTGTATTTTGGATGCTAGTAAGCCTCCTTTTTCTATATAATGTAAGCTATGAGCTTCGCTCAATATGAAAAAATAAACTACTCAATTATCCTAGCCTTGTCTCGTTTTTCTCCTCCCATTCTAAGCCTAAGAATTGGCGCTCAAGAGACAATGAGCACAACAGGTATGTTTCATTGTGTTTTTTAGTTTTTTATCAATTCTCTTTATTTCTATACCTGTTTATTAGTAATTAAATGCTTATTTATACTATGTGTAGAAATATTCATCTAACCATAATACATATAGAATGAAAATTTTCACTTACTAGAAAGCTTATTAATACTTTTGCAATACTTATAATTATTTTGAACAAACAAATGCTAATGAAATTATTCTTCATAAGTTTCAAGATATAATTATTCGTAATACTGAAAACTATAATCAAGAACAATTAAAATTAAAACAACTATATAAACAATTTAAAGAACATTATAAAATTCACTATTTATAACTAATTACTCTATCTATTTATGTCCTATTTCTATTTAATGCCTAATTGCACACACTGTAACCAACTATTAACAAACATCATTCATTTCCAAACTATGGTTCTTCAATATAAATCAGAAAAAGATTATTATGAAAAACGATATAATTATCTCTAATTTTGTATTAATAATAATGGTTTAATTCCCATCAAAGAAAAATCAGATCTTGCTAATAATCTTTATAAGATCAAGTAATCGAAATTATGAATGAAAATTTAGCCTATAGAAAAATTAAATTTAACACTCGCCTAAAATTAGGAATTCCCTTACAATCCCAAAATTTAGGCGAAACGATTACGATCACTTATAAACTTTATCGTGACAATTTAATGACAACATGACTATATCCTTTTTCAATTAATTATCAAATTAGTTATATGTTAACAAATTCTCATCATAGTGTTGACTTTAAAAATATAGATCGTATTTATATCGATCAATTATTTAATGATGTAGCTAAAGTAGGAATAAATCTCAAACTAGTTTAAGATAATTACCTAATATTAATTATCCTATCAAAGTATTAAGTTCTCATGAAAAGCCTCGTTTATCTTTAAGTGAAAATAATACAACTAAACAAGAATCTAAGCTTTTAAGATCATACTATACAAAACTAGAAAAAACAATTAGATTTACTGAACCTAGAATATCTATGCATTCAGAAGATCAATTAGTTGATGAATTAAGTAACATTAAAAATCAACTTTGAGAATTAAAAAATCATCTTCAAAATACATTATGAGTATTACTAAATAATTATCTGAATTATTAGATAAACAACTTTAGAATGAAAATCAATTACAAATAATAATACAAATATTAAATTAAAATTCTCAAATAATTGAAATTAATAAAGTTTATAACATATTAGATTCTTTGATTAATTGTTATGAAAAATTGATGAACCTAATATCCTCCATAAACGAAAAATTAGAAATAATAGTAGAAAGATTCAAAACAATAGAAAATTTTATTAAAGAACAAGAATTGGTATCAGAGCCATCTAACTCAAGGTTAAACCATGGAAGATATAGAACAAAATATTAAATTCACTTGTTTGTGGGGAATAATTATAACAATATTATCATAGCTATATATTTTTAATAAATAGGTATTAAAAATATTTTATATCATTTATTTTATATAATATTTTTATTTAATTTATAGATAATTCTATCCTACAATTTGTTATAAATGGTTACAGAGGAAGATTGATGACCATATATAAACTAAGGGGAATGAATTACCATATTTATGTGCTTTGCAAGACTTTACCTGAAACTGTAAATCATTTATTCTTTGAATACAGATTCTCATTTATAGTGAGGGCAAGAATGTTGCATAACATGAACGTAGTTTGTCTTGTAAATGATGGAGAAAACATCTTAATTTGGGTGAGAACTATTATAAAAGAAATGGGGAGGATAAGGAGTGCCTAAGCCTCAATCTAATCTACAATGTCTATTCAATTTGGTATGAAAGAAATCAAAGAATTTTCAAGGAAATTCATACTGAAAAAAATGATGTTACATATAGAACTTGTTGCTGAATCAAAGAGAGATTGGTTGCTCATCTAGTCGTCAATAATCTGAGTCTTTTTATGAAGTGTAACTAGGGACTGGTGTAATTTAAATCTAAATAAATCAGCAGTTGAACTGATGATAGGTTGTCTTACTACGTATCTACTTATCTTTTTGTTGGCCTTATAATCTGCCTTTGTAAGCCTTCATAGTCGATTTCATTGAATTTCTTATTTTTCAAGAAAAGGTCTTTTGACTTTATAAAAACAATAATCTTTAACAAATTTGTTTTAAACTACTCTCTTAATTATATTTATTCATAAAATGTTTATTTTGATAAAATATCATTTTCAAATTATTTTAGATTTTGTGGTGCAAATTAATCTAAAGTAGCTTACAATTGTTTTTTAAAAATCGGTAATACAAAATATGTCTTGTTTATAATGATATCTATTGGTTTATGCCCTTGTAGCCAATTTATTTTGGTTGTAAATTGATTTGTATGACATTATTATTATTCAATAAAAGAAATTCTTTATCTTTATGTATTTGTTAATTATTTAATTATTAACCATAAAGATAAAATCCATGGAATAATTATTATGCAATTAGAAATTATAATGCGATTATAATTATGAGATTCGAATTGCATGTTTTTATATTAT
>JAOTAY010000003.1:13487802-13528278 GCA_025629805.1 Erythroxylum baracoense | reverse complement strand
AAAGCATTTAATGCATTTATTGAAAGCACATTTATTAGGCTAACTTCTCAATTATTAAAATGTCACCCACCTTGAATCCTTTAGCTTTATGCTTGATCAAAAGCCCCTTCCACTTGCTCCTCTTGTCTCAAATGTTCCTCTTCAAGACACAAAAATCCAAAATTACAAGAAATTCTAAATTGGAAAACCTAAGAAATTAAAAGCATGAAATTTATCTTAGAACAAGCATACCCATGCTTTTCCCTAAGCCATTTGAACCTAAACCCTCAAGAAAATCCGAAAATGCTTACCTTAAAGATCACCCACGGATTTTGCTTCTTGCCCTAAAATGGAAGATGAAACCTTCTTCCTTCCCTTTCCTTCTTGTTAATACTCTCAAAACACCTTCCTAAAGTCAAAGAAAGGTGAACCCTAACTTTTCTTCTTCTTCTCTTCTTCTCTTCTTCTTCACCGAAACTTACTTTCTTCTTTGTCTTATGAAACTTTGTTCTTCTAACACTCATTCACGACAAACACTTGTCTTCTTTCACTCTTTCATTAACAAGGAGTCAAAAGACCAAAATGCCCCTCCTTGCAAGACTTAAGTTCTAACCTCTTTAGTGATCTTCCTAAAATACCCCTACAAGAACATGTTCTTTCAATTTTAATAAACTCCATAAGCTTTTTTAATTTAATCTTAATCTCTCGTTTTAATAACATCTATCCTAAAAAAAAAATTCTACACCCAAAAATATTATAATTAATACCTAATCCCAATCAAAATAATCAAAAATTTCCTTCAACATAATCTAATCACATGCATTACTAGTATGGAGGGGATCGGGGTCCAACATAAAATATTATAATTTCAATTTTCATTATATAATAAATAATAATTACAACAAAATATTCAATAAAAAGAACAATAAATATCTTTAACTCTCAAATTATTACAATTTACAACAAGAGTTCGTGATAAGGAAACAAAAAGTAGAATGGAAACATGAAACAAAAACATATATTATTTAATTTACTATCAATTAAGTATATTATATATTTAATTAATTAAAATTAATTATTACAAAAATTATAAATATCTTAAGTTATTTTATAATTTAATTTATAAAATTAATTTAATAATTATTAATAAATATAAAAATATTTTTAAAATATATAAATTTCAAATAAAATTTGATTTAATAACTAAAAATATATAACATAAATATTAGTTTATAAATAATAATTTTTAAATTATTTATTTTTAAAAACAAAAAGTTTTTGAAAATTTTGTTAATAAGTCCTATATTTTTTAAAATTTTTGGTGCCAGCCGATATTATAAATACCGTAGGTATTGGCCGGTACAAAACGAAACACGCCGGTACCTTCTAATATTTATATCCAGTATATAAGCACCTTTATTTCGTACCGTTCTCTGGTTGATACGGTATGTACCGCCCAGTATTGATTGATATTTACACCCAATACATAAGGACCTCTGCTTTGTACTGTTCTCCAATCGATACGGAATGAAATTCAAAACCTTGGGATAGGTTGAACTTCTACTTCCAAGTTTCCAATCTCACACGAAGATAGCACGTTGTACCCAAAATCAACATTGTTAGAGAGTATGGATGTAGCTTTCTTTTTGTTACCTGCATGAAAGTCATTCTACGTCTAAACCACTGCAGAACTCAGCTTGAGTTAAAAAAGTTCTTACTAATATCTATTGAAGGCAGGAAAGTTGGGTGGCTATTTCGTGGGAGAAGTCGAACATGCCAATTTCATAAATCTGATGATAAGTGAAGGACAGGGAAGGCGATGGAAACATAAAACGTGTAAAAAGAAGTGAGAGTGATTCTTCTGCGAGTGCATGAAGATAAGGTTATGCTTTAATGATAAAACGTGGAAATTCATAAACGATCGGCAGGAGTGGAGAAGATATGGAACAATAGGCACCTTAATAAAGCAGATTTCTTGGCTTGATGATGATACTATGGCTTTAAGTGAAGAAGCGAGGTCAACGTTGTATGTCTCCCAAAAAGCAACAACAATTATGAACATTGGTTAATGCACCTCTTTTTCTGATTTTTCTCGCAAGAGATGACATTTTGAATTTTTCCAGTTTGAACTATTTTATTCCTTTTGGTGGAATAATCTTGAACCATTACTAGTATCCTAAATGCAAGCAGACATTTCCTCTCTCCTCTTTCCCTAATCAGGAGAATAGGTTAACTTCTCCAGCACAACAAGCCAATTAAATGGTAAGGAAATAGAGTAATTGTGGAAAAACCCTAGTAAAAACAGAAATATATCTTTCACTTTCCTGACGTGAAAACCTTAGGAAAAACAGAAATACACCTTTCAATTTCATAACGTAAAGCAGTGCATACAAGAACTGTTGTTCTGTATTCATCACCAAATGAACAATTCAGGTCAGTAGAAGAGACTGTTAAGCACAAATTTCTAGAAGCTATTCATTGCACATGCAAATGACAGCTTTCTTACAACTGTTTCTATGAACACATAGCAAAACGTTGACACATAGCAAAACGTTGTGACAACTTGCATTTGGAAGAAGCTAAACAGGAGCAGAAACTTGCGCGCAGCTGATATCAATCTTAGTTAAAAGTATGATGGAAACCTACACGAGAGATGATTGGACGTGACTACCAAAATGGTTCTTTCCTACCTTCAAAGAAGCCTCCAACAATATACATCCTGTCAAGGTGTTCTATTCTCTTTGATATAGCCCTTTACTTGGATTCCCAAAAGATAATATCACCTTGCTCGCCAACTAGACCGAGGTCCTTGAGCCTCCTTTCTTGATAGTACTCCAACTCATCCAATTCCAGTTCTCTTTGATTGAAAATTCCATCAATTTGTTGTAGCACCTTCTTTTCCCCTAGTCTTATCTCCACTGCAATCTCAAGTTTTGGATCCAATTCTATTTCTTTTAGCTTCTCATCCTGGAACACACAGAGAAGTTAAACATATTCATTGCAAGGAGCTAGCTGCTTTTGATAGAAAATAAGCATTACCAAATAGTATTTAGAATTGCTTCAAACACCTAGGAAGAAGCACGGAAGGAGCAAACTGAATTATACTTATGTGGGTATGTTAGTTCCAAAAGGTTAATATAGCTATGCTATCCTGCAGTGACTTTCAGCTATATATACTGCTCAAAAAACAAATTAATGGACATAGAAGACATCTTAAGCTGCCTACAATATTTTAATTTGTTGCCACAAGTAATTTCTTAGTTGCATGGATAAGTCTGTAACCTTATGAAAGTTAAGTAATACAGCTTATTTTAGGTGGCATGATTACTAATTTTTGAAATGGAAATCAGATAAAAAAAATTGATAGATTACAAGTAATGATGGGAAGATGTTGACTTGCAAATAGGAGGATAATATTACCTCTTCTATGCTAGTTTGATATCCAGATAGAGCAGATTTACAAGCATCTTGAACCACTCGGCATATGAGCTCTTCATTGGCACGGCTTACTGGCAATTCAAGGTGGCCCCAGACAGCATTTCTGAAGAGAGCTTCCAACAGGAAAGCATCTGTGCCCCCAAGTGCTACGAGCCGAAGATATGGAAGCATTGCTGGAGGAAGAGAATCGCCTAAAACAATATTAAACTCTGCAGTCTCACCCAAACCATTTATCTCGGCAATATCCAACTTGTCCGCAAAGAATGGGTCTGACTCTGATATTTGAAGTGTTAAGGTGTATGAATTCCGATCGGACTTCTTTTCTATGAACCCATAGTCCAGAGCTAGTTCAGCATTACTCTTAGATAAATCGTACTGTATTAGGACCTGTTGAATGCCATCCAAATGAGTCATCACCAATAACCAAATTCAAATGATCAAAGCTCAAGTACCTTGGTATAGAATTTTCATTCTTAAAACTCAATACTTGTTTCACAATGATCCCCCAGTTGTCTTACGCTACATCAGCTATAAAATTCATGCTTTGAAGTTCCAGAATATTGCAACTTATCTTACTCATGGTACCTACAATCGCTTAGCAAGTGAATTAAGTAGGACTCAAGCTGAAAGGCTCTAGACCCAGACTTAATTGATAGAAAGGTTGAAGAATTTTTGGACACTATACACTTCGGGAATAAAAATTGAAAATTTTGAAATGAAGTTTTACCTGATTGCCAGCCTTCACTGAAACAGGGGACCTTAGAGAAAATAAGAGATCTCTGGAGAATAGGCCTGCTCCTTTAATTTCGTATGCATATTCTTCTGTGGTTATGTCGGGGCTGTGGTTGATCTGATCCGAAAACCCAAAATACGTTTAGAAGGGCAAGGGAATAACGATCAAGCGTGCAAAGGTAAATGGCACATATATGCCCATCAAATCAAATAGTATGCTATGGTATGGATTGCTTTTATATGAAAATTTTATCATTATGTTTACATACTATGCCACAAAGTGTTTTATAATATATTAGATAAGATGCTCACTAAAAATACTATCTATTGCTTTAGGTATCATTATTATCTTATATTTATGCTGATTATATGTATTAATTGTATAATCTTGCTGTCACCTTGTCTATCAATAATAATAGTCCCTTCATGGAAACCTTGATTTATTTCAACTGGAAATATGTTGTGGAGTTTGCATCAGAGATAATAGACAAAAATTATATGTAAGCTCAGCTCCAAAACAATTATCAAGGCAACTGAAAAAGTGTTCAAAAACTTCCTATGGGTGGCTCAACTTTTACCAAGGGTGCTCCTAAAGTCAAATGGAAGGATATATGCCTCCCTAAAGCATAAAGTAGACTAGGTATCAAGAGCATTAGAACAACAAATAAGGTTCGTACGACCAAAAGAATATGGGGGTTATTCACTGATCTTGAGTTGCTACAAGCCTAGTGGATACATAAGAAATTTTTAGAAGGGAATTATGAAACTTCCTGAGCCCTATTCCAACTGCTGAAACTCAGATAACTTCTTGCTAAGGAGATAAAAATTAAAATTGGTAACGAGGAATCACCAACTTCTAGTTTGAAAACTAGTCCAACACATCCTACTCTCCCATCCTTACAATTGATCATTCCAACTAATGATAAAAGTAATTATGGTGATTAGGGAAGACCTTTGGAATGTAACACACTGGGGACTGTCTCAGCCATGTTTTAGGGAAGTTCACAAATTGCCCATGCGCCTCTCCATTCAACCCTCTAATGCAAGTAGCTCCTTGGTTTAAGTTGGTTTGGTTTACAGACCATTATCCTAAAACTTCATTTATTCTTTAGTTGGTAATAAGGAAATGCCTCTGGACTTTGGAAGAAGTCATATAGATCCCTCAAGTGATACTTGTTGCCTCTGTCAGGGAGCTCCTGAGCAGCTAGATCATCTTTTCTATATATGTCCTTACACTAAATTCATCTGGAGACATATTCTCGGTCGGTGTGGATTTCAAGCTCCAATTCTTTTATGGGATTAGGTGATCCTTTGGGCTCTAGGAATAAAATTTTCAATCAAAAATGGCCTTAAGATCTTTAGTTGTGCTCTAGTTTCAAGGTGTATGAGCTATAAAGGGAAAAGAACAGTAGAGTCTCCCTTCATCGCAGAATGGAAGCTATTGCTCTGTGCAGAATCATCTTATCTAGACTGCATGAAATCCTTATTTACTAAATCGCTTTATACCAAATACAACGCATATACGAAATGCAACGAGCTCTTTAAATCAAGACTAAATCGTCCTTAAGCACAATCTGATTAGCCATTCCCTCTTTACTACAAATTTTGAAAAGCTTTGGACATGGTGTTTGTTCCCACCCCTGGCTACTCTGCCTAGCCAGGTGTCTGAGGTAGGGACTCAACCAATGTTACCTACCTATACTATTTGTTAATATCGTAATTGTTCCTAATGGCTTTGTTGTCCTAGTCATTTTAGACTTAAATAGGTTGTACCCTTTTGTAAAACAAATTTCTGCTAATATTCACTTGATAAAAAAGCCTTCCATTCCCACTGCTAGTAGAAAAGCTAAAAAAGCAGCCTATACACCCTTGGAATGGTCAGACTATTATTTCACTATTAACAAGTCCATGCCTACCTGTTCGCTTAGTAGAGTTTTTTTAACGAGCATAGGAAAAGACTTTCTCAACTACGTTTCTCAAAGTACATATTTTTTAATTCTAAAATTATAACCATTTTATATAATATATACCAGGGATTTAGGAGTGAGAGAATACACATAAGGATGATACACCTACAAAGCAAACACAAAAACCTTAATATAATTATTTATGATACAAGTATATTACACAATGATTTGAATACTCTTCTATTAGAGTTTAATATTCATATGACTACCTACAACTCTTGGGATGATGCTGAGGACATGGATTATTTTACCACTTGTTGTGTGAGTAAGGAAGAGAAACTAGAAAATATTACACCAAACCTAAATCTAAATGTTGAAAAACTAAAGGTAAAGCTCCTAAAAATCCTCCATTCAAAGAACGATATCAAATGAGTGGTATAAGGGGTCTTGACGATGTGATAAGATTACTACAAGATATTTGTTTTTTTTTTGAAAAAATTACAAGATATTTCTTTCGCATAAAGAAAGTTCGTAAGAAATATGATTACATGAAATACAAAGCTTGAAAAGAAAATCAAGAATATTAAGGTACTAAATCTTTTAATTCTTGTTATGTATGAATAGATAACTTTACTCTAGCCACATCAAATTCTTAGTGACTAGACAGTGGAGCTTTTACTTCCTCTATGAAGGATTTCTTATTCAAATGGAAGCCAAACAAAGATGGGTTAAAACTGATAGTTGACAAAAATTAAGAAATTTAGGTAGACATTTGTTTGAATCTTGATATATGATTTTCAGTTGTCTAGCATGAGACATTCTATATATATCTTTTAGACAAAACTACTCTTTGTGTCTATTTTAGATATAAAGATTTGTATTGAAAGAATTTCAGTGTACAATTATCTTTTGATACAAAACATCTTGCACAACCTTTTTAGGCTAAAAGTGCACATTAAACCTCAACATTTACAATAGAATATAAAACGAACCTACTATTTTGAAGCATTCAAATTGAATCTCAATATTTTCAAAATGTTCAAAACAAACCCTAAACGGACGAAGAATTTAGCAGGGTTAACTTCTCGTTAGTTAAATGTTACGTCAATGCTAGCATGACATTATTTTTTATTTTTAACAAAAAGTGAGGCTCGCTGTCATATGACAAGTGGAACCCACGATCTAAATGTATAAAAGTGGACTCCATTGCCACATGGCTGTGGGATTCTCTTTCTAGTTAATTTAAAAAAGCTAATTACATTATAATGAGGCCCACTTTCTATTTAGAAAATAAAAAATAATGTTACCTCAATATTGATGTGATATTTAATTGACAGATAATTAATTCTTTCAAGTTTTTCATCACTTAAGATTTGTTCTAAAAGTTTTGAAAATGTTAAGGCTTAATTTGAACGCTTGAAAACGTTGAGTTTAAGTTATATTTTATTATAACATTTAGGTTTAAGATGCACTTTTGACCAACCTTTTTATTATTTGATTTATATATATATAGTGTGTTTGATTCTTGAAAATATCTATACTTCTTCATATGTTGTTGAACAAATTATTTGTAAGATAACTTTGGAAAATAAAAAGTTATTAATGTTATAGCATAAGAGATTAGGTTGATTCTCTAAGAAAATAGTTTAAAGAATGAAAAAAAAATTCTTCCAACTCTTAATTTTATTGACTTAAGAGACATGTGTTGACTATTGGGGAGGGAAGTTGATCAAAATAAAGACAAAATGATCAACTTACAATTTTGGATTTCTTAACATCATTCATACTGATATTTGTGGACTATATTCACCCACTATTGTGATTACACAATACTTTCTAATTTGAATTGATGATTGTTCTCAACATAGATATGTCTTACTAATTAAAGAAAAGTCCAAAGTTCTTGAAAAGTTTAAGATCTTTATTATGGAATTTGAGAACCAATGAAAAAATTAAAGATTGTCAAATCTGACCCTGAAGACACATACTATAGCAAACATAGGATCTTTCGTCAAGGAAAATGTTCATTTTCAAATACCCAAATCATGTGGAATAGTAACTCAATTTACCGTGTTGGGTAGTTTTGAAGATAATAATGTGGTTGAAAGGCAAAATCATGGATATGACGAGAAGCATGCAGAGTAAAATTAACCTTCTACCTTTAGGGTGAGTCTATGAATAGTGCATATATTTTAAATAGAGTTCTAACAAAATTAGTGCCTAAAATACCTTTTTAGTTATAAAAGGCTAGAAATCTAGTCTCACTCATCTTCGAGTTTATTGCTACCTATGAAAATAAACCACACTCTCATTCTACTTATTATCTTATTGGTTATCTAGACCATTATAAAGGCTATAAGTTTAATATAGCCAAGGGGGGATAAAGAATTCTAGAGTCATAAACAACTAAGTTTCTAGAATATGATGTGTCTAATAAGGTAAATCATTCTTAAACTTCAGAAGATAATAGAGTACATACTGCTATAATTTCATATCCTTTACCCATTCAATTGGGATTAGTGAATTTTTTACCGAACGTCATTCTAATACAAAAAGATAAACTTATACAAGCATAGAATGAGATTCTATGGAGGAGATCTACTAGAATGAGGAGTCTACTAAATCATTAAAAGATAAACTTATACAAGCATAGAATGAGATTCTATGGAATAGGATAAAGTTGAAAACGTTCAATTAAGGAGATCTACTAGAATGAGGAGTCTACTAAATCGTTTGATTATAAATTTTATATCAATGAGAATAACTATGACATTGGATATGTTACTGATCCACTTACTTTTTCAGATATCGTTTTTGGTCTTAATGCAAATTTGTGACAATAAGCAATGAGATGAAATCTAGTCCATGTGTGAAAACTTGTTGATTGACCTTAAAATTATAAAAATATCAGTTGTAAATGGGTTTATAAGACCAAAAAAGACTTATAAGATAGGATTAGGAGATTTAAATGCAGGCTAGTCGTCAAGGGTTCCACTATGAGAAAGAATATATTTTAATGTCACATACTATCATATGTCTTCTAAAGATGCTTTTAAGGTGATTATGACAATAGTAACTCAATATGATATAACTTATGAATATTAAAATTGTCTTCCTTAATGGAAACCTTTATTAGAAGGACTATATATTATAACCTAAAAAATTTTAGAAGGATAACAAGAGTCATCTAGTTTGTAAATTAAAGAAATCTATATATGAATTGAAATAAGCTTTTATTTGGTGGTACCAAAAGTTTAATGAGGTAATCACCTCATTCAAATTTGTAAAAGATAAAGTTGATATGCATGTGTTATAAGACTAAAGGGAGCAAGATTACTTTTCTACTTTTGTATGCAGATGATGTCTTACTTACATTAAACGAAATAGGCTTATTGAATAAGGTTAAACAATATTTCCAAGAATTTCAACGTGAAAGATCTTAGTGAAGCATCTTTCATCCTCGGTAGTCAGATTTACTGAGATAGAACTCAAAACTTTATAGGTTATTTTTAGAAAGCAAACATTGAGCATGTGATGTAAAGGTTTAATATAGAAAATTACAAAGTTTATGTAGCACCAATCTCTCATAGAGAGAGAATATGTTTGGCACAGTATCTATAGAATGAAGTTGAAAGAGAGACTAGGAGGAATATTCCTTATTATAGTATGATTGGTATGTATGCTTAAGTGTGTAATAGAATAAATATTGTATTTATTGTTAAGTAGATATTTATCTAATCCAATAAAAGCTACTAAAATCTATTAAACAAGTTTTGAAATACCTTCAGGATGCCAAGGATCTAATGTGATATAGAGATTCTAACTTTTCTAAATGTTCAGATGGTATAAATCAATTTTAAGTTACAATCTTATACCAGTAGACGGTGTTGTTTGAAGAAAAAGTGTGAAGAAGACACTTGTGACCTCTTTTACTGTGCACAGTAAGTATGTTTCATGTTATGGAGTTATCTCATAGGCAATTTCATTGAGAAATTTGATTTGTAATTGTTTGTGGCTGATTTTGTTTTTAGACCTATTTGGTTATACTATATTAATCTTTTTATAGTGCTATTCAGTAACAACAATAAGAAAATACAGGATCTAAGCACTTAGAAATTAAATATTTAATCATAAAGGAACTTATATAGAAATGTGACATCATATTAAAGCATGTTTTGACTAAGGATATGTTCGTTGATCTTCTAATTAAAGGACTTCACATTGTTATTTTTTATAGACATATTTATAATATAGGTGTTTTGAGGAATCCTTAGACTCTGTTAATTAGAGATGATTTTATATTTGCAATGAGCATCAATTTACATAACACAATCATAAAACATGAGAATAAAACTATATCTCATTATTTCCTTCTCAATGATACATATAATTTTTCTTTGCATTGTCATAACATTGGTGAAAGTTTTAAGATAAGTGTCAATCTAAAGCATATGATAGGTCATTAGGCACATTTATAGTTTGAACTTGATTTCATGTCTCTTGACACATTTGGGTAGTTCTAGATATATACGATTTTATAAGACATAAAGAGAGAAATTTTTTAATCTCACAAAATCTTTCTCTATTGTAGTTGAGCATAAAGCTTAGAAAAATCAAGGCCAATAAACAATATATAATACATAATAGATCATTCAGGTGCCATTCTTATTTATCACATTTAATTTTATCATTCATGTTAGTATGATTATTAGATATAAGTAATTATGTTGCATTTGTATCTCATACGACACCTGTTTTTGATATCTTTTGATATGGGAAGTATTATAAGACCGAATGATTAACTTCAACTATATTTAGACCAAATGTTATTCAAAAGGTTTACTAATGTATTTTATTTTATTCTCTTAATCTTTATTATTTTTATATTATATAGATGATATTTAATTAAAACAAAATTTAGCTTTTTTAATTAATGGATCATCCATAGATCATTATTTAATGATCTCTAGTAGTTATTATTATTAAATAAAAATATTTATCCATTAAAATAATATTTTTATTATTTATAATAGCGATGATAATTTTATCTTGGGAAAACTCTAGTTGTGAAATCTGAAAAGTGATTTCAGGCTATGTATGCGTACAATATTCCTTCATTACATCATGCAAATCCAGTCGAATAGCAAATTATTATAGTCCCAAAACATACTTCAAGTTTTAAACTAGCTGCACGAAGTTAAGTAGAAGAAAGAAAAGATCTTACCATGTCAGCAAGAGGAACCAAAACAAGATTTTGACCACGGAGACGTGAAAATGCCCGAGATCTCAAAATCCCAAAAGCCCACGAGAAGTCATCCAACGATATAGGTGAGGGAAACAGCTGCTGATTTGGGAATAAAATCTCTTCTTGCACTTTGGAAAATTCGAGCTTCAGATATTCTTTTGCACCCAATGTCATGCTTAGGAGTTGAGTCCCTACATAAATGTTCAAAGAATAACATAATTCACCTCTTCACTTCGGCTTTTTGAAACAATCAATTCTAACATTTGAAAAGAGAAAGTTGACAGCTTAACATTAAAACGGAACAGAAGAAAGAGAGGACAAGGAAAACTTAAAAAGCACGTTACTTACCTTGAAGCTCAGCAAGCTCATCTTCTGACCTGCACTGAAACCCATTAAACAATACTTCATCAACCCCCAGAATTAGAAAGAAAAAAAAGTGCCAAAAAGGCCAAACCAACTAAAAACGACATTACCCACCAATATATGGTAGAATTTGTACTCTGAGGAAGCACATCCAAATAAGGCTGCCAAGTAGAATCACCCTTCAACTTCTCTCTGATCAAGAAAAGTGCCACGGAGACCCAAGGCTTCAGTCCACTACACACATTCCCAATCTCAGAAGCTGAAACCTTATCAGGGTTTAGCCACAATTTATTGGGTATCTCAAAAACCACTTCGTTCCTCCCAATGTCTCGCTGTGCTATCAACCCCAAGCCCTCCGAAACCATACCAAGTCTCACTGCAGACCTGGCCGAGACCACTCCTTGGTCATTGAGCCATTGCCAGAAGGTTTGCACAGGTACTGCTGGTGGTTGAGTTGCTGAATGTATAGACGTTATGGAGAGAGGTCGTTTGAAGCTAAGAGATGGGCAATTAGTAGAGAAAGCATAGTGGTTGGTGGGTTTTGAAGGGGATATGAGGAAAGAGGAAAATGGGAGACTAAACAAAGCAGCCATTTTTTATCTGACAGTGCACTGTAGTGAGGTTGGCTTAGAGTTCCATAGAAGAAGATAAGAAGTTTATTATCTTTTGTTTTTGAAGCTTGTGGCTGAGGATATGCCTATGCATTTAATGAATAGGTGGTTGTGGTGTTATTACCATTGTGGACAATGTGCATGTTTCCGTTATATGTTTTTAACAACTACAACGTGTTTCCCACCACTTTTTCTGTCTATTCATGAACTGAAATGGCGTTCGTTCTTAAGGATTAAAATCATCGGTAACAAGAAAAAGAAAATGAAAAGAGGACATTCGGGAATTTAAGCATTCTCTGCTTCGTAGTTTTCGGCTTTATACTTAAATGAAGATGACATTTTTAGCTCAATTTTTATTTTATTTTCATGGAATTGGTATTTAAGAAGGTATCTTTCAAACAAAAAAATAAATGCAAGTACTAAATTGATAAATATAAGTCTGCGTCCAAAACATTTAAAATTAATTTTTATATTGTTATAATTTTTAGATTTTATATTATTTAATTACTATTAACAAATTATATTTGTATTTTTATGCTGTGAAACCTAATAGCCATAGATGATTAATAGTGGGCTAGAGAATATTTTCTGTTCAGTAATTTCATGATACTTGAATTAGAATATGCAAAAAAAAGAAGAGAAAAATATGAATGAGATTCATTCTGAGAAAATTGGAAAATGGCTTCAACTTGGATTTGGATTAAGAAAAGGATTCAATATTTAAAAAACACATTTCAATATAAAATATTTATAAAACTGCAATTTATATTCTAAATACATTTATAATGTATAATTTAATAATGATGATCTTAAAAAAATATCAGGATTGCACCAACTAATCATACTTTAAGGGTTTAGAAAAATATGAAAATTGGTGATGGAGATTTGGTGTTCATGTTTAAAGCTTGATTGTATGGATGCTGATATAACTACACGGGCTATTTTAAAAAAAAAACACTATACGGCCTCCAGTAGCCCAACTCATCTCAAGGTGAATCTATCGTTCCCATTTAATTTGAAGAACAGATTTGCTAGATGTAGACATTGGAGACAAACATCTGAGGTGAGGTAACTCAAGAATTGAGCCCTTCTATAATATCAATACGTGGACCTCCCTCATTTGTATTTTGTCAAAATATATTTATAAGCTTCAAGATTTTTACAAAAATGTCTTGTGACGTTAGAAATATTACAAACATTATCATATCAAAATTTTGTAAAAATCTTTAATTCAAGCTATTACATAATTGATTACTGTATACTCACGATTTACTAAAAATATTTAACAGAAAATCATTTATTAATATTTTAAAATAATTTAAAATATTATTCGAATACTATGGAAACATATGAATACATTTTGAGGAAGTTCAAATTTTTTTTACCTTTTCATAATTTTTTAAAATTAAAATAGTTGACTTTAATTAGTATTCTCATTGCTATATGAAATGGTATAATTTTGTATAACATAATATTTTGATAAAAAAGTAGTGACCTTAATTGAGTTAAGAATATGACAAAGTTTCATTAAATTTTATGATACAAGGGGAGAGGAAGTTATATCATTCTATTTATTACAATTTAGATCTAATGAATTTTTTAATACTTTTTTATGTATTAAAAAAGGAATATATATGTATATAAGATAAATAAAGATCTTCAAGTTTATTAACACTTTAAATTGTTTACAATAAATTTAGTATTTAATTAATAAAATACTCTTACATGTCAATCCTTTCAATACATCAGTGTTCTCTTTCAAATCTTTTTTCATATTCTCTTTTTTCCTTTTAGGACTTTTATAAAAAATTTAAGAAAAGAGAATATTATATCCTGTTGTTTATATTATTTTCTCTAAATTATATTTCAAATCACCATTTTTATTCATCCTTTAAATGTTCCTTTTTCAATTTCTATTTTGGTGAATACGCTATTTCAATTGAGAAAAATATAGACTATTTTCTTGTAGTATTCTTGATTCTTCCTACTCCAATATAAAAACGATAAGAGAATTTTGAAAGAGAAGGTGAATCAAAAAGGAATTTTCTTTATATTTATGTTCTTTTTAAAACTTTTTTTAAATATTAGTTCATATGAAACAATTAATTACTATATTTTTTGAAAATTACAAGAAGAAGAAGATGAAAAAAATAAACACATGAACAAAAGAATTATAGTCAATATTTAATGAGTGAAGGTTCATAATTAAAAATTTTTAACGAATAAAGAAGAATATTGAAATAAAATTTTCTAACCCAAATATATTTCATACAGATTAAAAAATGTGTCTTTGATTCTTTATTATGATTTTACTGTATTTTCTAATTATGTTTAAGTTTTTTAATTAAAAATAAATTAATGGACAAGCCAAAGGTAGTACAAAATAAATGGAAGTAGGATCTGAACAAAGATAGGAACTACTTCACAGAGCTAGAATACTATTATTATAGGGTGTTTAGTTCACTTATTAGAATAGATAAGGGATAGAATGGTGATTCTTTAGGAATAGAATAGATGAGGAATGAAACGGAATGAGTATTATTTAGTTTGTTTATTCCTAAGAATTTCTAATGATGATGTAATATCAATGTTTGGTTTGAAAATACAAATTTGGAATGACAAAAGAATAACTAATAAAAAATTCCAAAATATCTATTAGTCTCCACTGACTACATTATTATTATTATTATTATAGCTAAGTAATTATGTGAATTCCTTAAGAATATTTTTCCAACATGTCCTCAAATTTATTCCCAACCATTTGGAATAAACTTGGAATAGATAAAGATAGGAGGTAATGGGTTTACTTATTCTCCAAACTTAAAAATAAATAAACCCTTGGATTATATATTATGTATGTTTTCTTCAACCAAACAAGAGAAGAATCTATTACCAAAAATTGATCAGAAATGGAACGGTAGTTCCAGTCAACTAAGCACCTTCCTTTGTTTATTAGGAAGATTACAATAGGAAGCAGAAAGGAATTGACATTGGATAGAAAACTAGATCTCAATTATCTTGCAACCAGGAAGGAACTAGCGTCAGATGGGAGATTAATTGATTAGCTTAATAAGAAATCAATAATGAATTACATTATATTAGACTTTCTCAGGCAAGATCCATGTTATTTTAGCTTTAGAGCTAGCTCTATACCTAACTTAGAGGCTATAGTTATTTCCCTAATCTATCTCAAAGTTTAAAAAACAAAGATAAAAGTTATCTAAGGTTTTCATTTAGTACATCTTAGGATTTCTTTCCCTCTAAATAACGTAGACTCCACAATTGAATGCAATCTTAAATATACTTAAGTCCTTCTTCATATATTTCAGCTGATTATTAGCCCATTGAACTATTTTTGACAATCAATTTCTGGGCAAGTGTAGTCATATAGGAGAAAGATGTGTTGCCATAGAGTTAATAAGAGTTAGCATGGAAAGAACATATGGTTAACAGATTCAGAACTAAGATTGCAAAGGTGGCAATTAGTACTAGAGATTCCTTTAAATCTTTCTTTGATTTTTAATCTCAGTTTAGTAGTTAACCATATGGTGAAGGAAACTTTAGGCAGGTTAAATTAGTGCCATACCAAATCAAACCATTTGATTATTTGTGTAGGATCTTGATTATAGCTAGACATGACTTGTTTGGAAATCTTTTATATTTATACCTTAACAAAAATAATATATTCATCAAAGTTTAAGTTTGGACTGTAGTTAGGGAGGTTTCCCATAATAAAGAAGAATCCTCTTAAGTGGTAATTATATTCAACATCTTAGATAATCTCCTTTTCTTTAGCTTTATTGGGAAGCATATATTTCATTACATTTATAATGCTTCATACTAGAATCATTTGCCTTATCCATTTCGTATTAAGCATTTAATATCTTGGCTAATTCACTCTCTTATTCTTAATATTTGTTCCAAAGTCCAATAGTAATCTTCCATTGGCTTTTAATTTTCTTGAGCCTCCTATTTATTTTTTCTCTTAATTTTCCTTTTTATGGTTTAAAAATTAGGGTTTTAGGTGGTATATGGGCATTAACAAGCTATATTAGTGGTCGTATTAATTAAAATTGTAAATCAAATTTGGGATAAACACAAGCTCAAATGAGAACACGTGAATCAATAAAAACTTGTTAGTCTCCAAAATAGGAGTATTGATGGCCATGTAACTCTCTAAAACTTTTAAAACATTTATTTTACATAAACATGTCAACATGGGTGTGTGGCCATCAACATGGGCATGTTGTTGCCCATGTGCTTTTCCAGCATCTTCATAACTTGGTAAAACAGCTCCAAATTTCCCTAAACTTGTCCCAATTCATTTATTTTGCTCTAAATAATTGAGTTACAACCTAAGAACACATTATGAATGAATAAAGTACCAAAAACAACAAAAAATTAAATAAACAAGAAAAATACAGTAAATATAAACCTAAAAATATGAATAATTAAGAATTTATCAATTATGAATCTCAAGCCTTGTAAATAGTTTCTAAGAGTTTTATGTTCTTATTGTTTAAACAAGTTGTTAGATAGGGATGTATAAAGTTCTTCTTCTCCGTTTGACATTCTCCTCAGTGTTGGGAACGAGTTATAAGTTAAGAGGCTTAAACTTTTCTTTTATGGAGCTTAGCCTCCTCATAAGCTAGTAAGCTTTGTTGCTAACTATAAGAACTTGATATCTTTCCTGAAAGCCATATCGAAGTTACTAGTGTTAATAAGGAAAATGTTGAATCTAAATAGAGCATTAATAGGATTCTTTGTAGATATATTAATAACTTCTATTGGGGAGTGATTTGAGTATAGAGAGTTTTCAAAGTGAGCTCGATGAAATTAGAAACTCCTTAGTTTGAATTTACTATAATCTTGTTAAGTTTTTTTCCATTATGAGTCATTCCCTATTTTGTTTATTACTTCAAGAGAAAAATTGACAACTAAATGATAAGTTTGTCATCCTATTTGAGATGCAAAATATAAAAGTTCATCATTCCTTTTTCTAGCTACAAGTTTATAGTTCAGTAAAAATACCACCAAAAGTATCTATTGATTTTTAAGAGTTAGCATGAATACTCTTAAGGTCATTTAATAATATGTTCCTTTAAAAGGCTAAGTTAGCAATAAATAAAAGAAACAATGATAAGTGTTGGAGAAAAAGGACTTAAATTGTTTAAGTGGATAACTTAATTAGTAAGGAAGGTGTTAACCACTTACACTACCTTAAAGTTATGACTAACTATTATTATAATTATAATGTTTCTGGTGGTTTGATAAGGTACTTTACTTCTTTCCCTTATTGATGAAGTTATCTTTCATTTTTGTTCCTAAAAATTCCAAGAGTGTAAGATTCTTATCAGATATCAGGTCTTTAACCACTTGTTATTTATTTAGACTATTTAGTCCTCTAATTCTCCAAGTTATTAAAGACATTAAATAGGTTTGGAGGGAAGAGACCCCTAAGTTATTCTTCCTTTTTAGTTTTTGACTTAGTCTTCTTGTGATAGAGGTAATAAATTCTTCATTAAGAATTTCCCCAACATCAATCCTATGAATCAATATGAGGGAGCTTGATTGGCTATTGTTTATCTGAATATTATAAACTTCCAAATCTTTAATGCCTTAGTTCATCTCCTATGGTAAGGATGAGTAAGTGGTCATAGAGGTATTTCTTACTACTTTAGGATCAATATCCTCTTCACTCCTACTAAATTACAATTCCTAACTATTAGCAGTTAATAAAGATACATTCGTGAAATCAGATAGATGAGTGCCTTAGGATTTAACCATATCTTTAATGGTTATTTTTTCATTACTTTTATCTATAATAGTGTGGTTTCTTCTTGAAGGAGTTGGTTTAATTTGACTTTAAGTTTAGTAGTTGCTTCTTATTCATCAATTCCATCTAAACTAATGGCTTATAGTTCCATTAACTCATTATAGCTCCCTATTATAAATATCCTTCAAGTGGATTTCCATTGTTTTCTCCAAAATTTAGCTAGCTATCATTAATAAGAGATATTGATTTCAACCACTTAAGTATCACTAAACCCAGTCAACCTCTTAAGTTCAAGTGTCTTAGGTAATTTCTGATCACCAATTACTTCAGTCCATAGTCTTGCATAACCAATTCAAATATCATTAAGACAAATCAGTTGACCAATTGCACTAGCCAGGTGACTTAAACATATGGTGGTTTAATATTCTAGAGGGATATTATAGAAATTTCCCTAAATTGGAATTTTCATCCTTTTTCTCTTGTTCAGGTTTAAACTTGTTCTTCATATTAGTAGGCATAATTAGTTTCCTACAGATATGCTATGGCCCTAGTTCAACAATTCTTTAAATATTGGATTCATAGTTAAATTTAAAAATGAAAGTGTCTTCATTAATCAAAGTGTTGAACTAAATGTAATTCAAATCAATATTTTGATGATAAAAAACATAAGTAATACTACTAAGTTACTATTTTAGAGAGAACTAATATAAGAGCAATTTATAGTTATAAATTTAAAAAGATAGTTCATTAAGTTGATAAAGAAAAGTTGAAGCTTTGTAACCTTGAAAGTGAATATCAAGTCAAAAACAAAAGAAAATCAACGCATATCATGGTAATTTTATATTAATTATATAATTAATATAATCTCCCTTTATTAGTTTGGTAATCTCAAAGTCTCACCATACATAAGCATCTCATCTTACTTCATTTTCTGAATCTTTTCATTCATTAAGAGTTATTAAAGTTTTTTTAAGAGAAAAGTCGCTTGATCTTTCAAACACCCTTAGGGAACATTTTAAAAAATCTTTAAATCATAATTGTATTAAAAATTTGAGTTTAACCATTTGAAGCTATTAAAATTATAATTTTTAGGGGATTGGCTGACCTACATGAGTTAATGTTTGACAATATAAAGTTATCAAATTTGATGTTAGGAGGGTTTGCAATAATATTGGCCAATATGACCTAATGGTCAACCAATATATCAAAAGTAGCTATTGTAACAACTCCTTTTTGGCTCCAACAGCTAATAGGGGTCTTAAAAACCTATAAATATATGTTTTCTCATTGGTTCTTACATTAAGAGGCATTTGTGTGTCTTTTGCACACATTTCTTGGCATTTATTAAGCATTTGAGTATTATTGTCTCATATTTTTGTGAGTGAGTCTCTTTAGAGTTATCAAAGTGATAAAGTGAGATAGTTTAAGCTTTGGTTAAGGTATTATATTAGGATATTCAAAATGGGACCGAGGTTCCTCTTTACCATAAAGGAAGATTGTAAAAGGTTCCTGTTTTCAAAGAAAACATTATATAAAGGTTGTTCTTTTCTTGGAAGAACAATTATGGTGGAATTCTAAGATGAATTTTTGAAGTGGATGTAGGTCAGGGTTGTTTACCAAACTACTGTACACTTTTTGTATTCTATCTTCCTCATCATCTTTAAATTATTATTCAATTTTTTAATAGATTTACATTAATTAATTTCTTTATCCATATATATATATATATATATATTGTTTTTAAATTAAGTTTATTGGTTAATTTTTTTTAAAATCTTATAAACACTTAATTGGGGACTAATAAGTGGTAGAAAGTAGTTTTATTAGGCTAGCATTTTAAACAAAAATCATATATTAAAGATTATAATGACACATTTTGGAGCATTCTCATCATCATTTTACCAAAAGGGGTAAAACATTAGTAAAGCCCCTTCTTTGATAGAAATGGCTTTATATCTATTAGAAAACAAGGATAAAATTTTACTTGATAACCAAAAATATTGATTTTTAGGAAATTGTCTTAATTGGTTTGTTCATTCCTATCAAAATTATGGATGATAAGAAAGTCTTCAAGCTAAAAAGGAATGAGATCCTCCAGACAAGCGATTCATTTCCTTGAAAGCAAAGTTACTCATATTTTTTGTTTTGTATTAGGAATAAACAAATTCAATAGAGTCTTTATGTGTGCAACAACTCATGAAATTTGACATACTCTAGAAGTTATAGATGAGGGAACAAATTAAGTAAATGAGATCAAAGTTGGCATACCATCACACAGCTATGAATTATTTCAAATGAAGTTGGATGAAAGAATATCTAGCATCTACACTAGATTTATTGATATTATTAACAATTTCTAATGTCTTAGCAAGACCTACACTAACATTAATATGGTAAATAATTTGCTTAGGCCACCTCTAAAGATATAGGAAGCTAAAATGATAGTTATACAAGAAGTTAAGAATCTAATAGCAGTACCATTCGAGGAGCTCATTAGATATATTCTCAAATATGAAACGAGACTTTTATGAAGGAAAAGGAATTAGCATTCAAGGTCTTAAAGGAGGAATTAAATGAAGAAGAGAAATTTATAATTGAAAGTTATGATGAAGACATCACCTTTATCACTAGAAAGTTTAATAAGCTTTTTAAAGAGAAATAATTTCTCTAAGATAAATGACTTTAATGAAGGTAAAGGTGATTCAAAATGTAACTCTTCTAACATTATTTATCTTGAATATAGAAAATTCAGTCATATGAAGTCTCAATATCCTCTACTTAAAAATGATTGTAAGTATGAATGAAATAATAAGAAGGAGAAGGACACAAACAAGAAGAAAGCACTTAAAGCCTTAACTTGCGATGAAAGAATTGAATCAAAAAATGAGCAAATAGAAGGAGAGATAGCTCATATTTACTTTAGAGATAAGGATGATGATGAAGTAACATCCAACTCTGATTTGTATGATAGTGATAGTAATTTGATATATTATGAAGTAGTCAAAAGTTTAGAAAGTATGAGTAATAAAAGGAAGAAATTATATTTTAAATTTAAGGAAGTTTAAAGCAGTTGGATGCATGTATGAATGAGAATGAAAAGATGAAAGGTGAATTCCATAGAATGAAAAGATGAAAAGTGAATTCCATAGAATTAAAGCATCTAAAATATTGATCATTGATGACAATCATAAACTAGATATATTAAAATATGAAAATGAGTCATTAAAAGAGGAAGTAAACGTTTTAAAAGAATCTTTATCTAACTTCACAAAAGGAAGTGAAAGTTAGAGAAGATATTGGATGCTCAAAAGAATTTCAATATTATAGAAGTGAAGCCAATTATAAATCCATGTTTATCAAGGAAAAATATTTGCATAGTGAAGAACGATTTCCTAATGTGACAAGTGATTATGGAGTATGCATATCTAAGCATATGTATACATATGCCACATCCACTAGGTCTCATTTTAAGAGCAAGCATCTTTCTTTCATAGATGGATTGTAATCTAGGAATAAGATTTATTAGTTTCAAGGGAAGAATAGGCATAACTTCTATGACAAAATTCAAACCTACTTATACACGTTTAGGCCTAAAAAATGTATGCATCGAACCTTCATTCATAATAAGAGTTATATAATAATGTTAGCTTATTTAGCTACCCTAGGAGAACATTCAACACTTTAATATCTAAAGGAAGATACCTTATTATACATACACGCAAAAATGTCCAAGCAATGAATTTATTCATTATCATCACTCATATGATATACCTTCATTTATGTGGTAAGTACGGACATACTGATATAGATTTTGTTTTCTAAAATAAAGAACTATAAACAAACCCTTAAAAGTATGGGTTGAAAGGAGGAAGGAGACTAAATATCAAGGATCCAAGCCTATATGGGTACCTAAAACACATTGATTACCTTAATCTGTAAAGGTATAAGAAAAAGAAAAAAAAGATGGTATATAGTAGAGATGGTAGTTATTGAATTTAATATTATCTTTTAAAGAGCTTATATTTTTTATCTTGATGACTCTAACATTTTTGTATCTAAGAAAAGTTCTTGAAGATGGTGATATGGCTATTAAGAAAAAAAAAAGAATGATCATCAAGACACCCCTTAAGAGCAAATTATTGAACCAAGTGAGGAAGTTCTGAAGGATGGGAAGCTTCTAGTAGATTACAAAATTTAAAAAGAATCATCATCTAAATCATATCATAAGTAATGTTCAACAAAGGATAATTATTAGTTTATTTTTTAGAATGTTATTACATCTTGCTTTTATTTGGCAATTTGAGTATAAACCTTAGTGATAAATTTTTTGGTTTGCACTATGAATAAGGGATTAAACAATCTTTTAAGAGTATAGTACAAATTAGCACCTAGACTTAGAGATCATGTTCAAATATGGATATTGTGTTAAAATTTGTTGATACAATTAACCAATAAGGCAACAATTTTACTAAACTAATAAATAAGGATATTAGAGAGACTTGGGCATGATTCTATATTATTAAAGTCTCTTTTAATGCTTAAGATTGTTTTTAATTGACATTTCCATAAATTATTAAAATTTTTAATGTTTTAATTTGAGTTTGGTTTTCGAGCTTTCTGTTCATATTGGTTAACCAATATCATAGCATGGTTGATCAATGTTTCAAAAATCATTTTTTGTCTTTCCAATGAGTTTTAAAGAGTTTGGTTGCTCCTTTGGTAGACCACTTATGCACATAGGTCAATGTCCCCTTAACTAAAAAAATATTTCATTTTAGTGAGTTTGTAGCATGTTTGACTGCTAGTGTGGTTGACTATACATAAATAATGGTTAACTAGTTGACTAAAGTGATAGACTAATCTTCATGTTTTAAGCTCTCCTCCTCTTTTCTTCTATTTCTCATCTTAGCTATTTATATCTTTTAAAACCCCAGACAAGTCACTCTTTTCTTTGAAAAATGTCATCTTTATTTCATAAAATTAAGTTATTTTATTGAAAAATTCTTGGATTTTAAATTTGGGGATTCTCAAAGTTATTCTTAATTTAATTTATTTTTTTTCAAATTGATGCTTCCACGATCAAATTTAAAAAGAGTCAAGGTTGTTATCATTTTAATTATATCAATACTTTTATTGTTTTCAAATTTGATATTTTAAGCACTATATCATATTATTTTTATGAAAAACTTTTTAAATTATGCACAATTTTAAAATTAATGGTTTGATATTGCTATTATGTTTACACTTTTACAAAATTAGACACAATTATGGAGATTTATATCAAAATTGAAATTTTAAACAATTACTTTGACGCTTTTAAATATTCAGTATAACTATTTCTTAAACAAGTTTATCAATCTTATTCAAATATATTTTGATCTTTTAATAAAGTTAGATTGATGTATGAAACTTTATATTTTTCATTTTTGGAACATTGATATTTTATGATTATAAAAAGGAGGAGAGGTATTGGTGATATTAGATCTAAAGGAAATGATGACATTCATAAGGAGTGATTTTTGCATTTGTCATATTTTGTATAGTATTGTATACTTAAGCAAATTATATTATGTTTAAATTAATATGTGGATTTTTTTACATGGGATATTAAAATTTTTTTGTTCTCGATATTAAATTATGATTATGCATGAATTAAGGGGAGTTAAACTCTTTCTTTATTGTATGCTTAATTTTTTATTATTATCTAATATCATAAATGTTCTGTCATTTTCAAAAAGGGGAGGATTGTTAGAACCAAGGGTGGTTCTAGACAATGTTTTAATGATAACAAAGCATAATTAATACTAATAAGGTTATTCTTTTTTTGAGAAGCAATATAAAAAATAATATGTAGCCATAAACTTAAGAAGATAGTTCATGAAGTTGATAAAGAAAAGTTGAAGTTTTGCTCAAAATGAAGATCAATCCAATAATCAAGGCATATCAAGGTCATTATATATTTTTTATTGTTAATTTTAATCTTATATTGTTAGTTTGGTAATTTCAAAGGCTCATTATGCATAAACATTTCATCTTACTTCATTATATGAGCCTTTTTATTCATCAGAAGTTGTTAAAGCTTTTGTTCTTATGAAAAGCTTCTTGATCTTTTAATTACTCTATAAGGAACATTTTAGAAAGTCTTTTAATTCATACTTGCATTAAATAAATTGATTTCCATCATTTGAAGTTGTTAAACTTATGTATTTAGAGGGATTGCTCGACATATATGAGTTAGTGGTTGATAAGTTAAAGCTATCAAATTTGATATATTGAGGGTTTGTAGCAACATTATTTGATATATTGGTCCATCAATATGTGCTAGTGGTCGACCAATATATACCAACTAGTGAATACTATACATTTAATACACATTGGTAGACTAATATACTAAGATAAGTTGTTGTAAAGACTAGTTTTTGGATTCAACAATTGGTAGGGGTCCAAGATACATATTTTTTTTATTTTTTCATCAAGAAGCTTTGCATATATTTTTATGTGTTTATCAAACATTTAAGTATCATTGTCTCCTATTTGAGTGAGTGAGTTTATTTGAAGTTATCAAAGTGATAAAGTGATACATTTTGAGTTGTAATTTGTAGTTGGGATATTATATTTTTGTATATGCAAGTGTTCTAAATGACATTAAGATTTCTCTTCATTGTGAAAGAAGATTGTAAAAGAGTTCTTCTTTGCTAAGAAAAAAAATGCACCAAGGTTATTCTTCACTTAAAAAAAAGATTTATAATAAAATTTCAAGAAGAATATCGAGAGTGGATGTCGAAAAAGGTTATTTATTAAACCACTATAAGTTGATTTGTGTTCTCTTTTCCCTATCATCTTTAAATTATTATTCAATTATTTAATTGATTTATGTTAAGCAATTTATTTACCTTTATGTATATATATTATTGTTAAGTTAAGTGTATTAGTTAGAAAATGTCTTTAAGTTTTATAAATACTCAATTCACTTCCCTTTTGGATGCTATTTTGAACTAATAAAAAGATTGACCGACAGGAAAAATATGATCCTTGTATGCATAAATTTGAGGAAAGAAAAGTTAACTTGCCTTGCCTTGCTCACTCACATGCAAACTACCTTACACCAAACTCTTTTATTTGTGACATTTAAAATTGTATAAGGTTATTTTATCTATGGCATTTAAATTTTTTAGTTAATACTTTTTTATTAGAAAAACTTTGTTTTTCTGAATCCTTTTAAATCTTTAGGAGTTAGGATTGTATTATATTTATTAATTTTATTAATTTAAACATATCGGTTTTTATTGTAGATATATTAATAATTATTAACATATAAAATAATAATAATAATTTGTTAAATTTTGATATTTTTAAATACTTTTTAGTATAAAAATAAAAATTATTTTTTTAACCTTTTTTTAATATAATCTATCTTATTATAAAAAGAAGAAAAAAATAAGTAACTCAATATCTTTTTTTAAAAGTATATATGTGTTCATGTATAATGAAGTAAAATAAACATTGATTGAAAAATATTAGAAATTATTTACTTTCACATTGTTGCTTTCAAATGGTATTAAACTTAATAAGATCTTTTAAGTCTCCGTGGGTTTCTAGATATATGATCCTCTCTTTTATGGGTTTAAGGAAAAAAAAGTTAACTTGTCTTGCTAATTCACATACCAAGTCCCTTTAAATTGTAAGTTTACTTCATCTATTACATTTTATATGCATTTTTAGTCAATATTTTTATGATTACAAATTTTTTGTTTTCTTAATTTTTTTAAAAAATATTTGGGAGTTTGGGATTATCTATCTTTTACTTAATTTTATTAATTCAAACATATTATTTTTAATTCTAGATATACTATCAATTATTAACAAATAACATTTTTGAACAAAAAAATAAATTATTAACAAATAACATTACAATAATGTTTTGTTAACATTTGAGATTTTTTTAGATACCTTCTAGTGTAAAAATAAAAAAATTATTTTTTATATAATTTATCTTATTGTGAAAAAAAGAAATAATAAATAACTCAACATCTATTTTGAACAAAATTATATCTTTGTTAGTTTCTATATATGTGGTAGCTTCTTTAGTGTTTCTTTGCGATCGCCTTTAGTATTTGAGGGTGAAAACTATGTTTTTAGTCTTTCCAGATCAAAGCTTCTCTTATGGCTTATGATATATGGGAGATATGTGTGAAAGAATTACTATCCAGAAACTTAGGAAAGCAATCCCATGGTCACATAGATGAAGTTCTGAGTAAAAATCCATTTATTAGAGAAGTGAAAAATAACTCGAAAACCAAGTTAGTATACTATAATTCATAATACATATTGCTAATATTGGAGCACCTTCAAATGTTTAGACTAAGATATCTAGAGTTTCTAAGAAAATTTTCAAGGATTCTTCCACAAATTCCTTTTGTATGAGTGGTAAAAGAGAGATCGATGGTTTTATTGGTGTTCATGTATGATGTATATTATATATTTATATAATAATTATAAAACATATTATTATGTATATTTTTGTCTAAATTTATGTATAAATATCTTCTTATATAATAATTTTTCACACACAAATACAAAATATTCTTTATTCAAATATTTCTATATAGTTCCCTTTATAAATAGGAGATATTTTATTATTCTAATTCTTGACTTTCAGAGATAATTTGGTCACTTAAATACTGTTTGGTATATACCAATCTTTTCTACTTTTTAAGATATTGCAATGGTGTACATCTTATCTTTAAATGCCCTCCAAATGTTCCTAGAAGCTTAAAGTCGAGTTTTGAAATTCTAGCTTTTTGATGTTGAAGGCGACTTAAAACTACGTCATTTTCTTCTAATTTTGCCAAAATGATATCATTTTAACTAAAGCAACATCAATACCCAGTCAACAAGCAATGACACATGTCAAGTCCTAACTAGTCCGCAGGCTCGAGACATTAATATGTAAGAAGACATGTTATCTGGCACGTCAAACATCCACATCAGCAATAGGTCCCACTTTTTGCCACATCATCTACCATCTCATATTCCACACTACCATATTATCTGCCACGTCAACACCCTATGACAGCAATGATTCAGTCAGCTGGGTTCAAATTGGTTCGATTCAGACTTGTTGACTAGACTTTGACTAATGGATTTAGCTATTTTTTGTTAGTTTTTTTCTCAAGTTAGACCAGTTCTAATGGGTGTCCTGAACTCATCCTTTAGGTAAAATTGGTTAAACTCTAGCTCTAAAGACAAGCTTCTTTATTTTGTGTGATTTTAAGCCTTATTATCAAGGACTTTTTGTCTTGCGTGCACTATGTATCCTTCTAAACTTCATCAATATTTTTATTAACCAATTAATTCCATCTTTGATAGATTTAAGTATAATTTGTGAGTTAAGGAAATGTGTTAACTTTTTCAAAAGAAGATTTCTTTGACGCATTGTTACTAGAGAAGTATTTAAACCTCCGAAAGGCTGGATAAAGTAGCGGATACATTTATAAAATCTCTAGTATCTTGGGATGATATGAATCATCAGATTCTAATATGCTTTCATAATACCTGTATCAAATTAATCAAGCTTAATTAACATTAGCAGGTACAAATAACTTCTTAGAAAATCTCCTAAATTTGCTTTAAAAGATTTTAAAGCCCTTTTACAATAACTTCAAATAGATTATGTTATTTTTTCCTCTCCTACTTTATTTATTATAGTAGATAATACTTCTTTATGGTATCTTGATTCTGCTTGTTGTAACTATAAAACCTCTAGCTTTTCTATATTTGACTCCCTAAAACTTCCTCAATTCCATATACTATTTATAGAACTATTTAAACATCTTAGTTACCTAACACTTTTTTTCCTGAACTCTTATCAAATCTCATTTTTATTGGTCAATTATGTGAATTTTATATTAACTTATCTTTTCTGAGTTGTAGTTGTACTATATAGGATCTACAAACAGGTGAGATCTTTAGGACAAGGCGTAAGGTTAGATGGTTATTTGAACTTACCTCCCTCTGTCTTCCATCTAATCTTATTATTAATGTTGCTACATCTAATATTTGTCACTCTAGTCTTAACAATCTTTCCTAACCTTACATTTGAATCTTTAATTTCTAATGGCTCTTAAGTCAAATTAAGACTAAAAATTTTAAGTTTATCTCATGCTAACTTTCTAAAAACTATACTTTACCTTTTATTAGTAGTGATTTTATCTTTTGGCACCTTTTAATTTGATTCATTTTGATATTTAGGGACCTACCCCTCATGACACTAAGAGAGGTTTAAGATGTTAGGCATATTGGAACCCAACCATGATCGGATCATGGGTGCAACGAGAAAATAATTTTTTATTTCTGATCAGATCCTAATAATTAAATAACTTAATAATAAAACTTGAATCATAAAATAAGAAATCATACCTAATTAGATTTTCTTATTGAAATCCTTGAAAACTTTTCGATGTATCAACTACAAGTTGTTCACGTGTCCAACCTCTAACGGTATCTACAAAGCAATTTCTCAACTCTTGAGATGAATTAAGTAGGAGTGCTAGCTCCCTTATGCTTTTTCCTATTTATAGGAAAAAGTATTAGGGGTTTTAAATAATCTATTAATATTAAATACCTCAATTATAATTAAAGTCAAACTTTAATTATAATTAATTTAATTTTAATAAAATTAAATATCTCATATTTGATCCCTAAAGTTTCTCAAACTTTATAATTTAAGTCCAAATTAATTAAAATTAAGTTTTCCTTTACAAACCATTCTTTTATGTGTAACCTATTAATTTCTTAATATATTAGCAATGATTATAAATTATAATTTTGATTTATAATTAGAATCAGATAAATTAAAACTCCTTTTAATTCTCTAATTAAACTAATTATAATTATAGATCAAGATTGATGTCTAGCAACATGTCCTGACCATTTGAATATCAGAAATGTCAAAGTGGTTTAACTTAACTTGTCCATGTATAATTATGATTTATAATTTAATCATTTTGTCATCCAATATTCCAATGAGATAGAATATGGATATAATGTCTACTCTTTTGTATCCAATTATGTTTGTTCTTGCTAATTAGTAATTGATTTATAATTGATATTTGAAAAGACCTTTCAAATGTTAATTCACTCTAGCCAAAGAATTTCATAAATCACTACTAATCAAGAATAATAAAACATTCTCTCTGATTACTTTAAAGTGATGAATCCTTTATTGACTTACTCAACTATCTTCATATGGTTCATACTGCATCTAAATACTAATGACTGAATTATCTTAGGATAATTTATAAGTAGCATCAAAACACATTAATTCCTATATGAGATACCTTTTTATAAGTAGCATCAAAACACATTAATTCATATATGAGATACCTTGATAATCTCAAGTCTAAGGATTAATAATACAATCATCATTATAAGGAATTTCACATACACACAAGTAATATTCCATTTAGGATCCTCATAGTCAGGTCAGTTCAGTGACTTATTCTTTAATAAGCACACACACACTAGTTTAAGTATCTCCATACTTTAATTTATAAGATCAATTACTTTCTTCATAAGAAAGAAACATAATGTGTGCTAATTTTACCATTGCATCAATATCCATCTTAATAAAACTATAACTGTGAACATTTATGAATAATAGATAAGTGTAAATTGAATCTCTTAATTAGGATCTCATCATAATTTCAATTACACAATAATTATTCTAGGGATTTTACCTTTAATATTAAAACATCAAATATAATTAACATAATAAATAAAGGTAAAGAATGCCTTTATTAATTAAACAATAACGTCATACATCAAATTGTAACTAATCGGTTGCAAGGGCATAAACTAACAATGTAATCTTTATTAATAATTTCTCTAGATACATATGGATTTATTTCTTATATTATAGGTTTGAACTATTTTTTATTTATTCTTGCTTTGTAAACATCATTCAAACTTAGGTTTCTTGTTAAAATAAAATTTTTCATGATGATAATACTGTAAAATATAAAGAAAAAAATTCACTCATTTTTTAATCAATAAAGAACTATTATTTAAATATCTTGTTTAAGTACCTTCGTATTGAATGGTAGGTTAAACAAAAAGATAAACATATACTTAATACTATCTGAGCTCTTCTTATTTTTTCCTATTTTCCAGAAAGTTTTTAATGAGAAGCTGGTCTTACAGTTACCTATGCTATGAATTAATATCTCTCTTTATAAACACTTGTATAATCGTACTCCTAACTATTAAACTTTTAAAGTCTTTGCAATGCTTGTTTTTCTTTTCTCCAACCGTATGAATATACCAAACTAGAACTACAAGCATAATTATGTTGTTTCCAAAAGCATGAGATACAATATAAAGGGTATAGGCGTTGGCACCCCTTATCATAAAGACTTAATATTTCTTAACGTATGACCGTTTAGGAGCATAAAATATTCTCATCCTTTAAAAATTTTATGTCAATAAACCTTCTTGTCAATTATTCTCTGAGATGACCTTATTTTTGTTTCCTAACATTTCTTTTACAAGATCATCTAACAATTCTAAGAGTTTAACATAACCTACATATGATCACATTGTGTCTCCACAATTTATGGATCCACATCTTCTTCAGATGATTCCTCTAGATCTATTCATTCATTATAACCTCCTATACCTTAACTTGCTTTTTGTAACTCCATTTTCTATTTGTCTTCGTGATTTTTATGTTTATTCTACTATTGTTTCTCTATATAAACCTCATATATATCACGAGACAAGAACTGACCCTCTATGAGAAAATGCAATAACAGAAGAATTACAGGAACTTACCAGCATTAATACTTGGGACATGGTTAACTTCCTTTAGTCAAGTATATTATTGGCTACAAATGGGTTTATAAAATTAAGACTCTAGTTGATGGATCAATTGAGTAATACGAAGACCAACTAGTTGTTAAAGGATTTATCCAAGAGTATGGTATTGACTATGAGGAAACATTTATTCCTATAGCTTGTTTAACTTCAGTCCACAATCTCATCAGTACTTGATACTAGCAAACATTGTTTACTATTCCATATGGATGTTAAGAATTCCTTCGTTAATAGTGATCTTATAAAAGAAGTATTCATGTAACCTTCATCTGGTTATAATCATCCACCAAATAAGGTTTGCTAACTTTACAAAGCCTTATGTCGACTAAAATAAGTTCATCGAGCTTGACTTGACAAATTTAGCTCCACTATTGGCCATCTTATTTTTTCAGTCTAGATTTTATGTTTATGCTATGTTCATTCATAAAATAACTCAAAGATATACTTTTCTTCTCCTTTATATTGATGACAAGATAATTATTGATGATAATACTTAAAAGTATTTTTACTCTTAATTCATTTTTAGATTAACAATTTAAGATGAAGGATTTGAGTTATTTTTTGAAGTTTCATATGATGAATTTGGATATTATTTATCATAAGTAAAATATACCACATATCTTATTTCTTGATCAGGCATCACTAACACTAAACTATTACCTCTCCCTTTGAATCTAATGTTTATCTCTCTACCACTAATGGGACTCCCTTTAATGATGGTACTCTTTACTGCCAATTAGTTGACAGTCTTATATATCTCACTATCTCCGATTTTTGTATTACTCATGCTATTCACATCGTCAGCCAATTCATGTTAACACTTCATACCACTCATTTATCTACTATTCTTTACGATCTTCAATATTCTCATTCATCTCTATTGGAGTTATGAGCATACTTTAATGCTGATTCAGCTAGAGATATAGTTGGTTAATGATCTACTACTGGTCATCGTTTCTTTTTTAGCACATCCCTTATTTTATGACACAATAAGAAACAAATATTTATCTTTTAATCTAGCATGAAAGCAAAATACTAAACTCTTATAAATATAACTTTTGGGCTCCTTTGGCCAGATTAATTGCTTCAAGATATCAATTGTTTCCTTTTCTTTGGCAACTTATCTCTTTTGTGATAATCACAATGCATACAAATGCTCATAATGATATCTTTGATAGGCTTATCAAGCATATAAAGATTGATTGTTACCATGTGCAATACCATTTTATTCAAGGCATTATTCAAGTTGTCCCTACCTCATCACAATCTCAGACATTTTTGGCACATCTTCTCCATCTTAATGATTTCAAGAACTTGTTTTTAAATTCAAGGTTTCCAACTCCTCACCACCTTAAGTTTGAGGGAGGATATTAATGTATAATTTATATAACATATAGGTTATAGAATTATGTAATAATCACAAAGTATATATTTATATATATTCTTATATAAATTCATGTATAAATATCTCTTTATATAATAGCTTTATATATAAAAATACAAAACATTTTTTACTCAAAGTAATTTTGTAATTCAAAAAGCAATTGACAATAAGTATGCTTTGGAAGTATAAAGCATTAACTCAGACGAGGTCAAAAATCAAAAACGATAGCGGCAGGTGAATAGTGCACGTTACTGTCCTACTATACAATGTCAGCGAATTTGGCTCACTAGAATGCCACCTACAATAATATTTATATTGGACAGAAAGGTTCCAACTTTATGAAATTGTTAAGAAAAGTATAAAAAAAACTTGTAATCACAATCCATATTTTCGATGAATAAGCTAATCAATTTCTTTAAATAGTTATTTCTCAATATGAACCAAAGGAATAATTCAAATTTATTTTGAGATTTATGAAATTATATGTTTCAAAAATAATTACAATACTATGTATAAGAACTCAAGTTTAAACTAGTTGTACATAAAAATAAATAATTTATAATTAATAAGTAATAATATTATATAAACTTATAAATCCTTCCTTTTTTTCTTTTTAATAATAATTTGATACCCCACCTAATAACGGATATCACATTTAGAGTATGTATCGTACAATTCTTCTTTAACGTTGTGACTGGTTTGGTTTAGACTTACCTTGATGAAACAGGCGAAACCAAGATAAGTTGCCTTTTCAGGGAATGAGAGTGAGACCCGGTAAAAGTGGATCAAACATTTATTTACCAGTAATTAGTCCTATGACTTTCTTACATGGATGACAGGTCGATGTCATGTTCTTTCCTGCAAATGTTTCAGACATCATGCCGGCCTATTCCTCTTCCTTTTATCATTTCGCATAGTCTGTTGACATGTATCAATTCGTGGCTCAGGAGTGAAAATTCAACTGTATATCAGCAAAAGTTATGTAAAAGAGTCGCTCTCGCAGGTGTATATAGAAGACCAAGGAGTTAATGCTTCATTACTCAATCTCATATTCCCTTTCATTTTCTTGTCACAGGAGCAGTCAAGAAGACATTAGGGAACGTCTAATCAAGTGTTATTCATTATAGTGACTAAACTGGAATTCGATATCAATTGCTATAATTGAATTACAGCTGGAAAATGAAATATGGGAAAGAATTCGCTGCTCAAATGGTGCCGGAATGGCAAGAAGCTTACATGGACTATAATTTTCTCAAGACCCTTTTGAAAGAGGTTCAGAAATTCAAACAAAGAAGCAGGCCGCAAAGCCACCAATCTGGCCTAAAGAGAAAGCTAACATTGTACAGAGCTTTCAGTGGCCTAACAGAAAGAAACAACACCTCGACTCCTTCCTCACCAGATATTGACAGCGAAGCAATTCTGGTCAATTCTCAGAGTCATGATGGCTTTCAAAGATATCAGACTATGTTCCTTATGTCCTCAGACGAAGGAGGAGAATACGAGCTAGTGTATTTCAGGAGGCTTGACGATGAATTCAATAAGGTGGACAAGTTCTACAGATCTAAAGTGGAAGAGGTAATGGAAGAGGCTAAAATATTGGATAAGCAAATGGATGCTTTGATTGCTTTCAGGGTCAAAGTGGAGAATCCGGTTGGCTGGTCCGCTAGGTCCACTGACATGACTCGTCTTGCTTCAGATGTTGCAGCTTCTACTGCTGCATTGTCTGCTACAACTCCTCGAGGAGCCAGAAGCAGTAAGTTCTTTGAACTAACAAATCAAGAGTTCTCACTTCTTTATCTCTCTCGTCATTCCTTAAATTGTAAATTTAGGAAAGTAAAGGCAAATTTGAGCCGAGACTGGTACCTTCTAATCTCAACGACAAGAAGGAAGTTGGCCAATATATGCTTAGAGAAACATTTAACCAAGCGCAAAAAAATTGGCACGTTTAGATTTGAGATATTTTATGATAATTCATGTGCAGGAAGAGTCCATATAATGGACGTGATTGAAGAAGGGTCGAGTGCACACGAACAATCGAAGGAATCAAGTGATGATAATGGAGAGAAGACTAGTGAAATTGGTCTAAGGGTACAAATAAAGGAGCCAAAGACTAGACCAGCTCAACTGGAGGTACTTAACCGTGTGAAGATTAACAATATAATGGAGACTCCTAGTTCAACCATTAAAGGCGTTCTTAAAGTTCCTCAGCAGACAGAACTCCAATTTACGAGGCAAAACCTCACAAAAGTTGAAGACCAACTCAAGATTGCTTTTGTTGAATTTTACCAAAAGCTTCGACTGCTCAAGAGTTACAACTTCTTGAATACATTGGCATTTTCAAAAATTATGAAGAAGTATGACAAGGTATGATTTCCCACTTGACCTCAGACTATTGTTGACTCATTTCCTTTATTGTTCCTCTGTCTCGTCATGGCGTACATCTTGCAGATTGCTACGAGAAATGCATCAAAAGCTTACATGAAAATGGTGGACACTTCCTATCTTGGCAGTTCCGATGAGGTAAGCATTCCTTCCTATTGCCAAAACAAGGTCTAACAATACGTATCTTCTGGTAAGGACGATTTGCTCAGTCGGGAAGATCGTCTCTCTCGAGTCTCCTCAAACTTGTACCTTGGCCTATAATCACAGGTTACCAAGCTCATGGAAAGGGTCGAGGCTACGTTTATCAAACATTTCTCTAACTCGAATCGCAGTAAAGGCATGAACATCTTAAGACCAATAATGAAACGAGAAAGACATAGAACAACATTTTCGACTGGTAAGATTTTTCTTCTCGCAACAAGATTCAAGTCTAATCTGATTTACTTGATACAGAATCTAATTGATTACAAATTATTGAACCAATTTGTATGGAAAGTTCAGGATTCTTTTCGGGATGCACAGCAGCTCTGATAGTAGCCCTTATTTGGACCATCCGTGTGCGGAATATCATGGAACAACCAGGAAGGCTGAAATATATGGAGACTATGTTTCCACTCTATAGGTTCTGGACCTAACACAGCTAATTTTCTCAGCTTCATTTTCTATCCAATCCAACAAATCCACACCGTCGTTCAATTCAGCCATTTTATGTTTAACAATTACGTCTTATTTTTTTACAGTTATTTTGGATTCATTGTTCTGCATATGCTTATGTATGCTGCCAATATATACTTCTGGAGGCGATATCGAGTGAATTATGCTTTTATATTTGGTTTCAAACAAGGAACAGAATTGGGATACCGACAAGTTTTGGTTCTAAGTTTCGCTCTTGCAACACTAGCACTTGGCTGTGTGATCTCAAACCTTGACATGGAAATGGATCCTAATACAAAGAGTTACGAGCAGTTGACTGAACTTCTCCCTTTGAACGTGCTTATAGTATGATTCTTTCGTCAACTTGAACCACTCTTCTCTCCTAATAGTAATACAAATCGTAGAAATTTATAACAAAACTCGTCATTTCGTTATCTGCAGTTATTAATAGTCATATTGTTCTTGCCATTCAACACCCTGTTTCGCTCATCCCGCTTTTTCTTGCTCACATGTCTCTTTCGCTGTATGGCTGCTCCTCTCTACAAGGTAAGAAAATAATTCCTACGCAGCAATCGGGATTACTGAAGTCTAGATGTTAGATGTTAGATTATAGGTTTATTTTCATAGTACAAATTTCCTCCAATGGCAGGTAAGACTTCAAGATTTCTTTCTGGCAGATCAGTTAACAAGCCAGGTATGTAGATGAAAAATGCTTATTATCGATCTTGCAGTGTTCATGCATGTAATAATATGTCATCATTTTATTGATTCAGGTGCAAGCATTCAGAAGTCTGGAGTTCTATGTTTGCTACTATGTTTCGGGAAACTACAAATACAGAATAAACACTTGCAATATGAGTAATGTATACAACACCTTCTACTTCATAGTTGCAGTGATTCCATACTGGTCTCGCCTTCTTCAGGTACACAGCTGATTGTCTGCTCAACCATAGGAAAAGATCAGAGAATGTGAAATTAACTAACATGTTTTCTTCCGATCTCAGTGCCTCCGGCGCCTGTTTGAGGAGAAAGATCGTATGCAAGGATGGAACGGTTTAAAGTATTTCTTTGCAATTGTTGCAGTCTGCATGAGGACATCTTACAGTCTTAACAAAGGTATTACCTGGAAAATTATAGCATGGTTCTTTTCAGCAATTGCTGCACTCTACGGTACATATTGGGATCTGGTATGCGATTGGGGGCTCCTTCAACGAAACTCCAAAAACCGCTGGCTAAGAGACAAACTCCTTATCCCTTACAAAAGTGTATATTTTGGAGCCATGGTGAGTAAAACATAGGAACATGAAATGCCAAGATTTGTACTTGGCATCCCGTAGTAAGTTCAGTTGTTAATGAAAGTCATTATCTATAACTTGCAGGTCTTGAATGTCCTGCTGAGATTTGCTTGGCTGCAGACTGTGTTGAATTTCAAGTTCTCCTCCTTGCACAAGGAAACCTTGACTGCCCTTGTTGCTAGCCTGGAGATAATTCGTCGTGGAATTTGGAATTTCTTCAGGTGACCTATATTTTACTCTTTTGAGCAGCTAAAGAATCTTCAGGATTTAGGACTAGAGTTCCAAGACGTGATATTGGTCATGTTATCATTTCCTAAACCCCAATTACATGTGGTCAATGATCAGACTGGAGAATGAGCATTTGAACAACGTAGGAAAGTATCGGGCTTTCAAGTCCGTGCCACTACCTTTCAACTACGATGAAGATGATGATAAAGACGACTAGGCCATGCAGCAAAAATTTTTGGCTCGAGGGACTATACCGAAGATGATGACAAGTATAGTATTCTGTCATCTAACCATGTTTTTTCTTTTAATCCCTGGATTTTTCTGTCTACTTTTTGAAGTTCTTGTAACCTTCATAGTGAAATTCTATCTTTTTTTTGTTTTTTGGTTTATTTTGAAAAGTTAAATGGAATTAATAAATGAAACGGTAACAAAGAGTGGTTCGTATCTAAAAAAAAAACAACAATAAGCAAAAGCTCCTTCTAAAGCAACGACACCGTATGAGACCAAACTATAGCCTACGTTAAACACTTCATCGCGTCACTTTGTTAATTAGGGTAAAAACGTTAATCGCTTTCCCCCTTAGCCTCTAGAGAGCTCCGAAATTGGGAAGACCGTGTGGAGTTTGTTATCGCAATTTCTTCTCAATCCACGTTTCAGGTAGTTTGCTCAGCCTTTTGTTTTCTTCTTCTTTCCATCCTTGAACAGTTACTCTTCAGTTAAGGTTGCAAGTGAGGCGAATCTCGACTGTGGATGGAAGTGAAACTATTCAACCGTCCGATTTCGATTGTAGATGACAAAGTACTATAGAAGCAACGCCACTTCGAAGAGGTAATCTTCTTCATGAGTCTTTAAGTAAGTCTTCGTCTCTTCTACCGTTAATATCTTCTGAACCTTCTCTAATATGTTGTCTTTTTTCGATGGTGATGATGAGCCTCCCATATCTCCCAATCTGTGAAGACGATTTTCCCCATACTGATCTGTGGAGCCAAGTACTACTTTCCATCTTTCTTCTGTTTAATAGCCTTACTCTGTTAATTGATCCTCCATGCGAATACTAATGTAGGGCTTAATTCTTTTGGTTTAATAGAAATGAGGATTTTCTCTCTTATTCCTCCAATTAGAGAGATAAATACCTCCTGCCTTCTGCATTGCCTGTTTTGAAATCTTCTGTTTTTTCTTTCTCGCCATATCTCCTTAACATAGGAGGCGAGAGAGATAATATAAATGTACTCAGAGGACTTAGGCGTGTAGGAAACCTCAGAAGCCACTCAATGGCTTCTGTGATAGTGGCACTGCATTAGAGATATTATTGAGTGATTGATTCATTCCCATATATCCTTTGAAAAGGGACATTTAAAAAAGAGATGGTCCCTTGATTCCGACTCTGTCTCATAGAGGACACAATCAGAATTGGTAGACATAAAACGTAGTCTATCCATAGTGCTCAATAGATTAAAAACTGCTAGCCATAATATGATAGAGTAGCTTGACATTAATGCTTTGTGCCAGACAATAGGAAACTAGGCCAGTCTTGTATTGTTTCGAGATTGCCATTTCCTAAACTTAGCAATGCTGAAGGTATTAGGAGGTAGATTAAGACAATAGTAAGCATCCTCCCTTTGGATGTTAGGAAGATAGTTAGGAGTCAAGTTCTGTAGTTCAGCTGGAAAATTCCACTGATCTCCTGTTAGGATAACTTTGTCCTTCTCATTGATGGGAACATCATGCCATATTTGAAAAGCATGAGGATGTCGAATAAGAGGTCCATGACCTATCCAATTGTCAAACCAGAATAAAGCCTTCTCTCCACTCCCAATCTTGCAATAGATTAGAGGTTCAATCATAGATCTAAGTTTCAATAGTTGAATCAAAGGCCATGAAAATGATGGTTTGATAGGGGTAAACCAAATACTAGATCCCTTTAGTATGTAGTTGTGTAACCATCTGATCCAAAGAGACTTCTTTTATAGGAGGATATTCCAGAGGTTCTTTGCCAAGGTTGCTCTGTTAAAGGAGGCAATTGAGATCAGTCCAAGACCCCCTTTCTTGGTGCTCGCATTGAACGCATAAAGGTTTGATTAATTATAGCATGGAAGCCAATTGATCCAGTGTTGATGCGAATGTACTTGGGAATGACAGTCATGCCACTGCTGGCAGACAATGTGGTTAACGGTACGTGACTCAGTCAGTGCTTTCTGTTCCTCCATTGCCACAACACTAATCTTCGTTCCGAGCTCAGCTTAACGTGTTGTCTAGAGGAGTCCCTCAACTCACAATAGAATCCGACTCTAAGTCAGCTGTTGTCGCAAGAATCATGGACCAGAAAGAGAATGTGCAAATTTAGTCCTTAAAATCTAACCTTGAAATTTAAAAACAGATCTTTTCAAAGAGAGACCTATAAATAGAGTCATAATGAGGGAAATATCTATTTGAGTTTTTCCAGGATTGAATTTGTATATATAGATCATACAAGATATGGAGTTTCATTTAATATATGTTGGAAAGAAAATAAGAGAAAAATGATAGAGATGAATTTTTTTTATTTTATTCAAGATCTGAAAAAGCCTATTTATAGACTTATATGAAACTAAATAAGTTTAAAATTTTTCAACTATAATAAGATTTGTTGACACTATCTTTTGACTAATTACAGTCTAAAATTTCAAGGACTCGGTCAAGTTGAAAAATAAACACATGTTAATTTGAATCAACCTTCAACGATATATAATTAAAATAAATATAAAATTAAATAGAAAGGTTGCAAATGTTCACAATTATGTTTACATGACAATCAAAATTTTCCCAATATAGTATGATCCGAATATATGAGAAATCAATAAAATATCAATAGTTAAAAATTTTTGAATATAATATGGTGTAAGTATATGTGAAATCCATAAATATTCATATTTAATGCATTATATAATGATGTAAACTAACACACAAAGTTGTATAACTATTATGTTAATGTCGGCTAATTCATCCTAATCAACGAAATTATATAGACCTTATTTTGGTGTCAGCTAATTCACGCTAGTTAATGGATTAGTACTTGTCTTGATTTGATATTGACTAATTTATTCTAATTAATAAAATGGTACCTATTCTATTATGGCACTAATCAATTTGTCTTGGCTAATGAATTGGTACTTTTTCTAATTTAATATCAGATGATTTGTCTTGAGTAACAAAATGGTACTTGGCTTATTGTGGGGTTGACAAGTAAGTTCGGGAATAAGTCTTCTATTCCTAAGAACCTAGTTCCCCCAATTTCCCATTAATCTCAACCATTCAGTGCAATAAATTGATGGTTGAAAACAAAAGGGAAAAGGGGGAACATATCATAGGGAACAAAAGATCTGTTCCTAGTAAGTCCCCATTTATCATCACACTCAAAATATTACAAGTTTAACTATGTTAGATCACATTTCAATATGCATAAAATAAAATATATATCACATAGGGTGAAAGCGATCTAGAAGGGGGGGTTGAATAGATCGTTTAAACTTTTTCGCAGAGTTCTACACAAAACACGGAATTAATACACAAGAAACAATCAAATTAAACAAATGAAAAGAGTAGGGAAGAAAAGCAAACACTGTTTTTATA
>JAOTAY010000003.1:13464693-13479636 GCA_025629805.1 Erythroxylum baracoense | reverse complement strand
GACAATTGTCATGAATGCACGTACAATAAATTCTTATATGCACATATCACTATTCACACATGCATGAGCATGAGATGTATTCATTTACCACACTTGGACCCGTTTCTCTGGTCCGACCAGTTCTCTGGAAACGGGATGTTACAGTTTTTCTTTTTAAGGGGTCTTTATTTTCATTAAGCTTCAATTCTTCATTATAAATAAGATGTAAGGCCTGCAATCATATGTAGTTCCTAATGGCATCCAAGAGGAGGTGAATTGGGTGTTGATGAATTAAAAATCCTTTTATTACTTAAAATTGTAATTTGATCTTCTAATATAGTGATTATATGGAATGTCTATTTACTCAAGTTCAATCACACAAACAAGAATAATGTAAAGAGTGCTTTGGTCACTAATAACATCTAATAGGGGACAAATTAGGTGTTAGTGAATTTAGAGAACTTTTTATAACTTAATAAAAACCATTAATTGAATTCAAATTGAATGATGAAATGCAAAGAAAATTTAATTAAACTTAATCAATCAACCAAGAGTAAAGTAAAAAATATAAGGAAGAGAAGTTGCAAACCAATTTTAAAGTAGTTTAATAAACAAACCTTGCATAGGTCCACTCTTTAAGTCTTTGTTATGATTATGTTAAATTTACTTTCAATTAGGTAAGGAGGAGCCTTCTTATAATAAGTTTTATTCAACAAAGAGGAAAACTTATACAATCTTTCTCGATTGATCCTAAAAGCCTCATTAGGTGAAGAAGAACCTCAATACTTCTCACAAAACCCAAATATATGAAAATTATCCCAAATTAATGTTTACAACTTAAATGAACCTCACTTATTCTCAGTAACTCTTAATCATTTCACAAACAATGACTGAATGCTTATAAGTGCTTAAAAACTCCTAATAATATGTTATTGTAACACCCTAATGTTATAAATATGTCCAAAAACTGAATTCTCAAGTATTTATATCTATATTAGCGATAAAATATCTTTAAACACAAAAACTAGTTATTGTAACAAATAGTAATAGTGAAATTGGTTAATCAATTTGACATGTTGGTAATATCACATATTTCTCAGTATATAATCTTATCAAACTCTTAATACATTAGTCAACCATACCTAGACATTGGTCAATTGATGTCTTTAAAAACATTATAATAGTCAACTACACCTACATATTAGACATATAATATCTAAAAACACCTTTTCAAGGATTTTCAAGTTCTTTCAAAGATGAATTCTAACTTCTTTGACTGAAACTTAACCCAATAATATATAACCAAAGAGTACTTTAAAGATCAATAGGCTTTTTAAAAAAAAATTTGAAACCTTGGTTCTCTTAATAAAATAAAAAAATTATGTAATAAGTTCTAAATGTAATATACTTATGCATGAAGAGCTCTTAAAGCATTAAAATAACCATGTGGGAGATAAAAGAAAGATTCCAAGTAAATTTGTAGAATTTTTATGCCTTTATCTTTCTTAGTCTTGATCTTCTTTTTAAATTAAATGTATTTAATATTAATATATTATTTCTTAATTCATTTCATGTTGCTCTCTTTTAAGACATTAAAGAATAACTCAATAGTAGTGACTATGCTTTGTTATCATCAAAACATAAAGTTTAACCTCCCTTGGTTCAATAATCTCGCTCTTTTTGATTATGAGAAAATAAGTTATGATGCTAGAAAAACAATAATGAGATTAGTTATTTAAGCACATATAATCTCTTAATATAATGTAAGATGAATATTTGACTCCTTTATAATTTATACATCATAAAATGATCTCAAAGGCTAAAAGATAGACCATTTATCACTCACACATATGTATCATCAAGCAAAATAAGAACACAAGTTGAGTGTAATTGATTAACTACTAAAATAAGTAAAAGGTCAATATACATCTATAATTAATAAGAATATAACAACTCCTCCCAAATATAATAATCACTCATATTAATTATATCTAATACCCTCTCTCCATCTTTTTATAAGCACAAAAAATAAATTAGCTAGTTGAGGGAGGAAACAAGAATCAATTAATGTGCACAGTCCGTAATGCTTTATTTAATGGAGAACAAGTCCATAACGCAATACTTAATGGATTGAACTTCGCCTCAAGGTAATGTGACGTGAGCCTTAAGCATACCAAAGTAAGAGTCTTTAGTGGAATCATAATATGGTTTAGAGGAGGGATCCTTGTTATCTATAGGCAACTCAATAGTGTGACTCAAAATAAAGTTATGAGTACCAGCTCCATATAAATGAACATCATTGTTATGTAGTTGCTACTACTGCTATCACTAATGGGGTTTAGTTATATTTCCATCAATTAATTGGTAACCCATATGATGAAAAGTAGCATAATCAAAGAAAAATAGAGATCAACATCATCATTAGTGGATAGAATACAAAAATTTTTAAAGATAAGGGTGAGGATAAGGGCGAAAGAGATTTGTTGATTCTTTTTCTTAGTACAATTAAAACTGAACATATTATTCAGAACAAAATCATTAAGATTAACATTCTCACCTTTAATGTGGGTGGAAAGAAACCAAAGATCATCAATCAAAAAATTGAAGTGTCCATTAGAGGAGACAAAGTTATATCGAATGAAATTTAGTGGAAATAAGGAATGTCTTTACAGCCACAGACATCTTTGGGTTTCCTAGTAACTTCTTCCCTACTATCTAATTCAAAGATAACTTTTGACTTTTCAGGACATAAAAGATCAAAATCGGTATTTGGTACACAAATTATAAGTATCAGAATTCTCAAGTATGGGAATACCTAAAATATTATTGATAAGATCATTAGCAGGATGAATCTCTATACCATAAAACTTTGATAAGAGATAGGTGTCATCGCAAATGATATGTGCTTGAAGGTTACAATAAAAAGATTGCAAATTCATGAGACTCACTTAACATGTCTTTAAAAGCAAGGATTCCCACCCTTGATTAATAAGATACTAAACAAAACCATATTTCTTAATTTGATCTAGGCAAGCAGGGGAAATTACATGATTTTCATATAGGACACAAGAACTATAATCAACAAATTGTGTTGATCGAATGTCAAAGTACTCATCCTTATGAATCAATATAAGAACAGGAGGAGGTGGAATAGAAGATTGCTCACGAGAGCTTGAATTCCCAATAGATTTATGATGATTTAACTTTTTATAATGGTCCTAGAACTATAAGCATGATACGATTAAGGACTATTAGGCTCTATGGATAAGGATGAGGTATTTCCTCAACGGTTAACAATAAACGTATGAAGTAAGAGACACTTAAAGGATTTAAGAAAACCTGCGAAGGCTAAGATAGAAAATGGAAAAAGGGTACTAGTTATACAAGGGGCCAAAGGCCAACCTATAAGAAAAAAACATTTTGATAAATCCACAACCAATCTAAGTTCCATAAAATACAATGCACAAAAAATTTAACTTCTTCAACATCAATCCATAATCAATCTCAAGGCTAACAAAAAATTTAAATTTTTTAACGTCAATCCATAACCAATCTCAAGGCTAAAATTCACTTTATATATTAAAAATTAAAGAATAAAATGTTATAAACTTAGCAAGTTTGATTAAAAAGTCAAAATTAAAGTAATTTGAAATAAGATTGATACAAAGAAATAAACATATATAGTAGTGCAAACTTTTAATTAAATGTTTAATAATCCAAATCAAAAGGTAAATATGTTCTATTTTATGGAAATATATTCTATTAGGAACAAATTTGAAAAATTCCCAATTCTTATCATTGTGCCTAAGTTGAAATTTTCAATTGAGGTATGAATTCACAATTATGATAAAAATGAAATTAGGAATAAATCAAATGTATTGCTAATTGTAGTAATCAACCATCAATTTTGTGAAAGATTGCATAATTTCAATCACTAAATTATGTCAAAAATAGGGATGATCAAATGTAATTGGGATTTAGAAGGCCTTAATTCAACCTTCAATTTCACTATTAAGAAAATGAAAATCCCCAATTTTAAAACCTTAAAAACTGACTAAAATTGCAATATGATTTAATATAAATGCAATATCATGAAATCAAATGCACAACATGTATCAAAGAATAAAAATAAAGGAAATTAACCAACCATTGAAAGAAAAAAAATCATGCATTTAAAAAATAGGTTTTACCCCAAAATTAGTTTAATAAATTATAAGTTCAATATTTTATGGAATTTGGTTCTAGAAGTGTAGGAGAGTTTACTTGAGCTCTTTGTGTCAATTGACACTTGCCAAAGATAGGGGAATCCACTAGAGAAAAAACCGATATTGTGTTAGAAAGCTTAAAAAATATGCTTCTTTAAGAGGACTTAAAGAAGATTTAAGTGAAGTGGAGGTCTGATAAAGTTGAATGAAATAGAAAATTTAAAAATTAAAGATAAAATGAGTGGGAGGTATAATTAGTGCGTCTCGTGATAGTTTAGCTGTTAAATGAGTGTCATTTGGTTTGGCTTTTATTTTTTTTGTTGTAACTTTCAATTTTTGTTTTTATTTTTTAAAAATAAAATCAAAACATTTAAATGTTAATGTCAATATAGTTATATTTTTATAATAATTAAATATTAGATAAAACTTAAAGATAAACTATTTATCATTAAATAAGTTTATTTCAATATCTTATATAATATTTATTAACATATTATTAATAAAATTATTTTATTTTATTAAAATAAATAATTTAGAAATTAAAATTTTATTTATAAATTAATATTTATTTTGAAATTTATATATCTTGAAGATATTTTAAATTTAACTACATTTATTAATAATTATTTAATTTAATATAATTTAAATTTTATCTAAAATTATTAATTAAAATTAAATTATCAATAATTCTTATTAATAATTAATTTTGATTGATTAAATATAATATTAAATTAAATTATTTACAATTCTTATTAAAAATTAATATATTAAATGATATATATTTAATTTATAGTAAATCATGTTGTGAAAAAATAAAAAATAAAAGCCACATTTTATAATTTTCATAATTTTTGAAAGCCGAAGAAACAAAAACCAAAAACCTTAAACCTTAAACAAACAAATTTTTTTTCCTAAATTTAAAAATAAAAACAGAAAATCAAAAATAGAAATGAATACCTAGATTTTAGTTTTTACTTGTTGACTTAAACTTAATTGCTGATAAGTCTATACTGCACAAGAGTTTCACTGTATCTGGATAGTTGATTGGAACAAGTGATACTATTAGAAATTTGTTTATATCATACCTTCTCTTCTCTCAATTTAGCTGCAACTCATGAAGACAGTAGCATTGAATATTTATTTTCATATCCAAAATTCATAACTTAAAGATCAAATCTGTAGAACTTTGAAGTGCATTAACTGCTAACATGTGCAAAATTAGGGCTTCTCAATGAGATTAGATCTGTTGGTCCCAAATGTGATAAAATACCCACCACCAAACTAATGATGGCGGTCCATTTTCTCCGCAAATAAAATTAAAAAAAATCTGTAAATGATGAACTCAGGCTTGAGCTTTCAGTACAAGACTTTCTTCTTGAACTCAAAAACTCTATCCAAGACTTGCATTAACCATCTCGATGATGAATCAGATGTACGTCTTTGCTGTCTGTTCCATGAAGCTTTTGATTTTCCTTGGAATTGTTTTTAATCAAAATTATATGATGCACTTGCTGTTTATCATGCAAAGAGGCTGAAAGAGATCCTTCAACCAATCCTTACGCATTGTATGTCAAACTTATAATCAACCAGGTTTCTTACTTTCTTTTATTGGTCAATCATGTTAACATAATATGCTGTTGGATTAACTACCACCATGAAGATTTCCTGAAATTTCACAAGCTGGAAATAAAAGTAGACTTTGTGTCTTTTAGTTTGTTCGTTCATGTTTGATTACTTGTTGTCTCTGCAATTTCGTGAAGCAGACCGAGGACATCAGCTTAGATACAGTGTCACCTACTTTAGTGCTCGTGACCAAATAAAAAGAATGCTGAAATAGGGTACGAGTAATTTCAACTTAAATATTTAAAAATTTTACTAACGTTTAAAATAAATTATTAATATTGTAAAAGTGTTCAATTTTCTAAAGTTTGACTTATTTTTTGTTGTTAATTGTCGACATTTCCACTAAAAAAATGGATTATTAATCTTCTCTATATAACGCGATGGTTTAATAATTGTTCCAATTTCTAAACCATAAGATCCTCTCATCTCCGTTTACTTTTCTTCGTCTTAGTTGATGTTCCAAAGTGCTCGACAAAGTATAACTAGATCAACTCATTCATAGCTCAACAATGGATTTATTTGTTTATTTTTGCAACAAGAAACTGTGGCCCCATTGCTTCGCAGGAAGAGCTTCAAACTGCAACTAAACCAACCGCTCAACATAACAATAATCGCTTTATTAACTTGCATTCTTGCATCTGGCTTTACTTAACCAACATGGTCACTAGCAATACTTAACCAACCAAGGACAAGTTTGAGATTTAAGTCAACAATTTAGGCAGATGATTAGCAGCCTAATGGTTAATTAGACCATATATGTTTTCCATTTTTTTTTAATTAGAGTAGAGTTTATCAAATCTTTGAAGTGAGTGATTATCTCGTAAGAGAGATCTAATATGTTTGGCTGTATATTGATTTTGATACCCTCAACTGTAGGGAGAAAAGAATAGAGAAACAATTGCCTACATCTGTTGTTACATCTACTACTATTACAATAGGTAAGGCTATGAGATTAGGTTCTGGAATTGCCAGTGCAAGTGCCCTAAGGGCTCCTTCAAAATTCTATGAGATTAGGATAGGAATGAGTGGGACATGAACACGGATATGATCCAAAGAAAGCACTAAATTACCAAACAAGTTTTAGTTTGTCAAGATAGTTCCCTGTCTCTAGCTTACCAATCAAAACTGAACCTTTCTTTGATTCAGCAATTTATCTATTTTAACAAAAAGCCAGAAAAATAAAAAGGATATTAGCTTTTCAAATAGACTAAAATGAATAAATTTCCTAGTGACTTCATTTGTTGACCAAGACCTGTTTTACCTCTGAATCCTTAGAATCAAGAGGTTCCTCCATTTCATTCAAATCTACATTACAAATTTACACTGGGATCCTCTGACAGCAACGTCCTCCGATTCCTTTACTGTCACCTCAAGATGGACTCGTAGAAATCCTTATTTACATCCATACGCCTCCTCAAATCTGCAGTAACCTCGAAGCACTCCTCCACTATATCAATCATCCTTGTTCTTATCCCCCTCCTTGATGCAATTTTCCCACGCTAAAGAAGTGTCTCTGCAGCCACCCCCCTTCATGAACAAGCACAACCCTCATTCTCCCTCCTCTTCCTCTTTAGCCTCCCCCTTGATATTTATTCCCATTCTCTTCAATTGTTGATCCAATTCTGCTGGTGGTTTTTAATGGATGGAAGAGGATGACAGAGGACATTGCTTCATGATGAAATTATAACTTCTTAAGAATTTAAACATAAACTCCCAAGAGAACAAAGAGTCACTTTCTTTTAGTTTCTGTCTTCATCAATGAATTTACTTATTCAATTACCCATTTTGAGAAACAGGTTTCAAATTGGAACCTGGTCCCTATGAGCGTACTACTAAGTTCTAACTAGGGGCCACCCTTCATTATCATCAATCTGTCCTCAGCGATATTGAAATGCTTCTCTATCAACATTAATAACTCCCAAGTCCCAGTTGAACCTTCGCATATTCTTGGATCAATTTACCAAGCCCTTTCTTTCATTTAAAATGAAGCGTAAAACTGTCTACAATCCTACTCATGAACAATGTCAAGATTCAAGTAAGCTCAATGAATACCAATCCCATCAAATGAAATTTGACCATGCAAGGAAGGGGAAAAGAAAAAGAATAATAAATATGCTTATCCAAATATATCAGGAAGATACTAAAGAAAAGATGCTTGAAAGCGTCCTCAAGGTAATGTTTGTAAACCTAAATGCGTCCTATGTTTCAAAGCTTACCTACATTTTCCCTTCCAATAACACTAGAATGGACTATGTACTAGCCTTTCTAAAAACCTTTTACCTCCAGTACCACTAAAACAGGCCCTGCCAGAAGTATTGTCTTCATGGCAAGATCTTTATCTTCCAAACCCAGTCAATTATGTTGCTGTTCATAGATCACAGAACAGTATCACTACCTAAAAGGACAGAAACCCAAAGGAGATTAGCTAAACACCGAGTAAATGGTTCAGAAAGTTGAACCAGAGAAGTTCTGAAAATGGTGTGATCAATCTTCAAAGTCAGCTTAAACTCATCTTCTCACACCTCAGAATGGTTGTCATAAAGACCACGAGTTATAGAGTTAAGACCCAAACTTGGTTTCCAACGACTTACATCATGGCTTAGATGCCTGATGACAGCATACGATGTCCTGTGATTAGCAACTAAATGGAGAGAAGATGATTGTTTTCCTGTGAAAAAGTTTTAATAGTTCCATCACTTAAAAACAACTAACCAAGTACATCTAAACTCTTTGTCACTGCAGAATTTTCACCAAGATAAATAAATAACTTTAATATAAGATCAACAGAAAATATAAATAACAAACAACAACATTGATAGCAATTCACGAGAGACAAATTAGTATTGGCTTTTCCCACAGAAAGCACAAATAAGTATTCGTAACTAAACAACTTCAGTTTCTCAAGATGGTCACAAACCGAACCTACCATAGGTTCACAGATCCCGTAATTCATCAAAATTGAACTTAGTTCAACAAAATTAGCATAGAACAAGCAAAAATTTTCGCTTTTCTGAAAAAGAAAAAGAATAAACTTCTGTAACAATCTCATTTGCCGGGCAAAACCTCCTTTACCTCACAATCCTTGGAATCAAGAGGAGGCTCTCCTCTTTCCTTCTCGTTAGAAGGTGAATCTTTGACGGCGATCTCCTTCTCCAATTCCTTAACGGCCTCCTCCTCAGCCGCCTTCTCCGCCCGCAAGATCGGCTCGTAGTAATCGGAATGGGCGTCCATACACTTCTTCAACGCCGAAGTAACTTCGAAGCACTTCTCCACAATGTCTTCTTTGTTGTTTTCGCCCTCTTGCACGCAATTTTCCCACGCTATAAACGCCTCTTTGCAGCCACCGCCCTTCATGAACAAGCAGAACCCACACTCTCCTTCCTCTTCATCTTCAGCCTCTTGATCATTGTTATGTTCATTATTGGCTTCAATGGGCTGTTCTGGGTGATCTGATTCATCTGAGATTTCGTTGTTGGTGGAGGGGGCAGCGTATTCCCTTGGGTAACCGTCAGGGAAGTGAGTGGTTGTGAATGGGGTTTGGGGAGGTGAAGAGGACATAGTAGGGTTTAAGGAGGTTTTGCGGAAGAAAAGGAGGTGGGAAAGAGTGAAGCCATGTTGTTGTGGCTTAAAAGTTGAAACCCTGCCACGAATCCCTCTCTGAGTTGACTTCAGCTTTTGTAAGCTAACATTTTCTTTCCATTTTATTACGGTTTGATCCTTTCTTTTCTCTGGTTGTTTGAAATTGGAGTTGTTCTTCTACGTGGCCGAGCACGAGACTGCAACATGTCAATTTAGGTATGTTGAACAAGTCAGTTTTAGGCATAATTCATTAACGGCAGATATTTTATAGTATATTAAAGCTTCAACTTTGAGTATCACATGGCATATGTGATTACGCCCCTGTTAGAGAATGGAGGCGTTTTTCTTTGATGGCCCGTTTGGTTCACGAGAAAGTAAAGAGAACTGAGAATTTGATTCTTTAAAAGTTAAATTTATAAAAAATAAAAATATTTACATGTTTAGATACTTATAAGAATTCTAATAGAAAAGTTGAATGATTTCTTATTATAATATTTAATATGCATCAGTATTTCATGAAATGTAATTTAATTTTGATTTGTGTTTCTATTTATATCTCTATCGAACAAAAATTGAAATCGTTAAATAATGTTAATTTGTAATACAAGTTATATTATTAAATGTTAATTTTTATTTTTAATATTTTAATCATATAATATTGTTTTATTATTTTTAATAATATTATTTATTATTATTATTATTATTTTACTTATTATTAATTTTATTACTACCAAATTTATTATTTTTATCAATTATATATATTATTATTATCGTTATAAAAGAGTTGAGAGAGAAGGAATGGTTGAATTAGCTAGTGTATTTTTTTGATTAAATTCCTGAGTAAAGTAATCTAAATACCAAGAGAATAGTGAGATTTAGAATTCAAGGAAAATGCGACTACTTTTCTTAGATTGGGAAAGTTTTTACTTTCCTAACAGATCAAAAAAATGAACGAAACATAATAATATAAATTTTAGGAAAAAGATTACTTTGCTGAGAAAAAATCCATTCCAACCTAACAAAGCCCATAAGTAATTTGATTTTCAAATAATTTTATTTACCTATGTAATAACTCAATACGTGCCTAATCCCTTATGTAAGAGTTTTGAATTCGTTAAATGTATGGCAGAGTTAATGAATATAGCAAAATTTTAGGTATTTAACGAGAATCGAATAAAATAAATATTAAAATGCTTATAAGATAAGATAGGGATCTAATCCTAAGAAGGATTATTCATTTATCTATGATAAGGAAATTACAATAAACTTAAAATATATATATTATTTATTAGCGACGGAAACCCCAAAACTCTCTGTGTTCTTTAAACCCCCATCTCGTTAAGAACTCGTAACGATGATAGGGGAAACGCAGTAAGTTTCAGGCATGAACGTCTCCACCACTTCTAGAGCGAGTAATGGTGATGATGTTAGGAAGTATCTGATGAAGCTTAACAATGACTATAGCAATGGTTACAACAATATGATGAATTCTTATACTTCGGAACAGGACGAGGCGTATTAGTCGACCATTCCATCTAGTTCCAGGTTCAGGTCGTATCATAAAGAGCTTGTTTATAGCTATTTGAAAAACAATTTAACTATTTCCTTTTAGTTAATTTTTTTAATTCGATGTTTATGTGATTAATCTTTTCTGGTGGCTTGATGACTGGGACTTGTGTAAGCTATATTATAAGGGCAACAAATCTTCTGTTGAACAAGTAAAAGGAGCTCTGTAATTAGACGGTGAAGGTCGAGCACTAGCAGGGTATGAAAACAACTTATTACAGCGGAAAACAACATTGCATGCCCAAGAAAGGCCAGCTTATTCATTGGCCCGTCCATATTCCATTATGCCAAGTAATTGTAATAGCCCAAATTCCATGGTGAAAAGTCGTTGTAATCACTGTCAAAGTCCAAACTCCATGATGACAAGTAGTAATCACGATCAAATGGGGTGCCTTTATCACAAGCGTCTTCGTGTGGAATTTACATACGGTCACCAGAATTATCCTGCGCCATGATACCCTGCAACTAATGCGCTAGTTCGTCAATTTCCTCGATCTGGATCATATAGTATGCCGGCTCTTGCACATGATTTACATGCAGCAGCTTCAGATGGTATGCAAGCTTCGCCGTATGTCTTACATGCATCAGCTTCAGATATTATGTAGCAGGCTTCGCCATATGTTTTACATACACCAGCTTCAGATACTATGCAGCAGGCTTCGCCATATTTCTAACATGCACCAGGTTCTGATACTATGCAGAAGGCTTCCCCATATGTCTTAGACGCAGTAGCTTCAGATGGTATGCAGCAGGCTCTTCCATATGCTTTAGACACAGCAGCAGCATCTTCAGATGGTATGCAGCAGGCTCTTCCATATGCTTTAGGTGCAGCAGCAGCAGCTTTAGATGGTATGCAGCAGACTCTTCCTTATGCTTTAGACGCAGTAGCAGCAGCCGCTTCAAACGGTTTGCAGCAGGCTCTTCTATATGCTTTTGATAGTCCTTTTCTAATAGATGCACGTATATTGAATAGAGTGCTTCAGGAATCCACACTACTTGATCCTCATCTCTGCTTAGTTGCTTTAATTAGGAGATCAGTATTGATTCAAGACAGAAAGAAGCCAGGGGTACAATTAAACAAATAGTTTAATCGGTGCAAATTTTAGATAAAGATAGATAGGCAGCCTCTTCACTGGGTGGAAGTATTGTATTATCTTGCTAGTAGTTCAAGAAATTAACAAGAACTTGCTTCTCCGTGAAAGAAGGTGATGTAAAGTTCAGTAAGTCAAATGTTACAAAGAAGTAAAAGGTGATTGTGGGAGATCTAAGACTTGAAGCATGTTAATTATACAGGAGGATTTATTGGTAGATTATAAACTATTTGTTAAGTTAGTGGTTAAATTGCAATTATTTCTGTACATTTAAATGCATATATGATTGTGATTAGTTGGGAGTTACGAGTTTTTATGCTAATACTGTTGTTCAAAGTTGTTTCAGTTGTTTGGTATTAGCAATTAATATTAATTTTTTGTTAGTTGGTATCTTTCTCATTATCTGTATTTAGTGGCGTGTTCTCTGTGAAACCCTACGGTTGGCAGACCCTAGGGATTTTAGCAGGAAGTACATTCACAGTACGAGTCCACCTTGTGTAGATGCTCTCTAAAATTACATTATTTACTTTAAACTTGCCTTCAAGATGATACAAAAATCTTATATTTTCTTTTTCTCTATGCACTCTACATGCAACTTTTCAGAAATTAATCAGCACTGATGCGTCGTGCTATTTATATTAGAAAACCAAACATATCTGAGATATTTTCAGATTGCAGACTTTCTTGAACAGAAATCGCTGTAGTAAATGGCGAATGAAAGCTTTGCATTTGACATAGAGCTTCTTTTTTTATTATAAACTCTTATTAACCGTCGTGATGAGAATGGTTAAGACAGCAGCTTTTTTAGCTTCAGAAAAAGTTTTAGGAGTTTACTGGTCTCATGTTATAAGAAACTTCCCCACCAGTTAACAAATCCCGGGAAAAGGAAATGAAAAATCCAGTGGACTTCGCCCTTCTAAAAAATTGTAGCTATTATGACTAGAGAAAGAAAACGTATGATCATTACTCTTCAACAAGGATATTCTATTCCATCTCTTAGCTACGTTACCCCTAATATGTGGAAGTAGCAACTTAATTTCATAGATTCATTCAGTCTAAATGAGGTAACATACATTCCCGCTGGAACATACTGCCTTTTTCTTTTTGCAGAACTCCCCAGTTTGCATATGATGCTGATGCACCAACAGCCTATTATCTTCCAATTGGTCTGTAGAGAAAATGATAGTCTCGGTGTACATTCTACCTATTTTCCTGACTCTGTTACGTTTAGCTTTCACCAGTTCTTTCCACAGTTGCTCTGTACTGTGAATTTACTTCAACAAGCGAAGATGAGATAATACAATTATGTAGAAGAGGAAACTACTCTTGATCCAAATTGCTCCAGCTAGAAGTGAAAAGCTTGAAGAGTGACTCAAAAGAAAACTCAAGTATAAAGGAACGCAATCAGCATTAACAGAGAGGAACTTCAACTAAAAAATATTATTGAATATTGTATAAGATTTCAACCATGTAATTCATAAAAATTACACACTTAGCTCTCTAGTCTACAAAATATTGCGAGCATATGGGCAGGCAGTTCAATGATCTCGTTTATTTTGTTCACCGGCATTCCCCCTGTCTCCACTGCAACAGTAAAAGTGTGGCAGTTTAACTCGACCGCAACTCCTGCAACCAAGCAACAATTTACCTTTTCAAATCTTTGGAAACAGAGAACAAAACACAAAGATCGTAAAAGATAGAAAGTTCTAGCTTATGAGATTAGAGGTGACTTTTAAAACAATTCATGCATAACGGTCACATGTAAGAAGGAATGCATTATAATTGAATAAATGGACAGGCACAAAGCCGTATCTTTATTAGAGCTCTTTCTAAAACTACTAAACGATAAAGCTAAGTTCTTCAAGAAAGTGAGAAAAGCAACAATTTTCTTGACCATATCCTCCATACCTAACTTTCAAACTAAACCAAAACAATAAGCCAACTAACATATACTGTAGCTTCCTGCCTAAAATATTGTACAAATCCTTAAATATCCTTGGAAAAAAGCGTCAATGCGTAAAAAAAAGAACTCTTACTTGCAACGAATAATAACAGGAGTTGGTTTCAAAGCCTTAGGCCCATTTCTGATACCTCTTTTGTGAGGAGAAACCTGCAAACGTGAAGTGAAAGATGACTATAATCCAAAACTTGAGAGTGGAAAGGGTAAAGAGTAACTCACCTTCTTCTTGGGAACGGCCATCAGCTCCATTGGACCTCCAAAAGAGAAACAGGGGAACCCGAATCCGAAGATTTTGTTGTTTGTATTATCAAACTCCGGTAAAATCATAGGCGAAGAGTGGACGGATGGTTTGATGGAAGCTCCCAACGGCGAAGGAATGGCAGTCCCGTGGACCCATCTTCTGAAACCAGATACGGAGGCGCTGCCAATCTTTAAAATCCCTAAGCGAAATGCCATTAACAGATCGGAGGATTTCAGAATGGAAAAAAGGTGAGAACTTTTGAGGCGGCCAAGGGAGAAGAAGTGGGATGGCTAAGGATCGTTTACTCTCTGCAAATTAATTAGGGAAACAAAAAAAAAAAATTATCCCATGATCTGAAACATGCTAAAAAAACACGGTAACTTTTGAATTTTTTAAAATTTTTAGTTTTTAATTTTTCAAATATCATTCTATTAGAATTTTGTTATAAAATAACTACAAAACATATTTAATATGAACATCAAATGTTGAACTAATCCAATGTTGTTTATACAACAATTCAAGTAAACTCTTAGGCCCTGTTTGGCAACCAACTGATTGCATTAACTGTTAGCTGATTCTATCAGCTGTTAGCTGACAGCTAACTCTATCTGCTGATTTGACTAGCGGATTGCATTAGCTGTTTGTTAGAGATGTTTGGTAAAATTAGCTGTTTAGTATTAGCTGTTTATGTGTAAAATG
>JAOTAY010000003.1:13444585-13464593 GCA_025629805.1 Erythroxylum baracoense | reverse complement strand
ATTATAATTTCATTTGCAATGTATAATTATTCCATGGACTTTATCATATACATCTAAACATGTACAAGATAAATAATTCCTTTAAATAATTTGTCACTAAAATACAATCAAAGCGATTGGCTGTAGGGCATAAACTAACAGCCCTGACTTTCTGAACTTCATTTTTCAGGAACATTTCAGACCTTTGGAGAATAGGAAAAGCCCTAGATTTTCCTAATTAGAGGTTATAAAAAGGACAAGAAAGACAGAAAAAGAGAGCCTCCAATCTACCATTTTGGGAAACACTCTAAGAGGAAAGAGAAAGAAGAGAGAGAAAGAGGAAGAGAGGAGAAAGAAGCGGGTCTTCATGGTTGCTGCTTTCTTGAAGCATCCTGATCCCATTTCACTTGTATTTCTTTCATTTTCATTTTCATTTTCATTTTCTTGAATTTTAAGATGAATACAAAAATGTTAATGGAATTGGGCTTGATTAAGATGTTATAACTTTCTTTTGGGATTTTACCTTGAATCAGTGTTAATCTAGTTATTTTTGTGTTATTTTGATTAGGTTTGTGATTTATTGTTGTATCTTTATGCTTTGGTAACAAACCGAGAGGGTGAGTCGAATGCAAAATGACTGGGTCAAGTTAATGAGAGTTAGGCAATCAAATAGACCATGCAATCAATCTAGTCGGTTATTATATAGAGAGAGATCTTATATGAGACCCGGTTGTTTATTAAAGAGCTTAAAAACTAATTAGGATTAAGACTGTTGGTAATTGAGAGATTACCCTTTCAGTATTAAAATAATTAGGGATTATTAATTAGAGCGCATGGTTATAACTCAAGAGAGAGTAATCCCCCCTTCGATAGTCTAGAATCGACACCATAATAACGCAAAAATGACTAGATTAACATTAATGATAGGGAAAATCCCATCTCTCATAATTTGGTAAGTCTTTTTGGTTAATTTCCATCGTGACGTTTGTATTGCTCAGTTTCAATTTATTTTTGTGTTAAACTTGCTAATTAATTTCTTGATAATTTTTGAATGCGAAAATAATACATTCATTTACACTAAAAAACTACAAGTTTACGGGTTGTGACTTATAGTTAGAAAGTAGAGATTAGTCCCATAAGGATTGATGCCCAGACACCACTTAATTTAGATCAAGCTTTGTTTAAGAAATGGAATTTTTTGTAATAAAAATAATCTGAAAAATTAAATTAAATTTGAAAGATGAACAAAAAGTAATAGACAATAACAAAGTGCAGAAAATTAGAATTTATTTTCAAGAATTTAAAAATAGAGATCACTTTCTACCTATTTTTGTCTCCCTATTTTCAAATGTATTAACTACCCTCTCTTAAGGTGTAATTAATTGTCCTTAATCAAATTCAATGAAGTCGATTGAATGATCTCTCAACCTACCCAATCACTGTACCAATTTAACTAGTTATTAAACTATCCTATGGGTGATCAATTGAATTAGTCGAGATCTCTCTTCTAACTAATCAATTAACGTGATGATTGCAAGTCTATAGGTAGCCAACTCTCATTGCACAATCCTACATAAATAATCTTACTCACTCTCTGGATTTATTGCAAGATAGAAATCAAATCAACAATTATCAAAGACAACTTTCATTCAATCCAATAAAATAGGAGTTTAACAAAAATAGTTCAAAAGCAATCCCTAAAAATAAATCAGCGAATCATGGTCTCCATAACATCACCAACACTCAAATATTCCATTCTACTAAGATTAGAAGAGATAAGATTGACAGAAAATTGAATAAGAAAACTCTTTCTCTTCTTTGCCAAAATCTAGAATTTTTGATGATGATGTGCTATTTTCCCAATCTTGATCATATTCCTTGAATCTTCACTTCCTTAAGACCCCAAACTTAGATTCTTCACTCAAGAAGGCTCTTTTCTATAGAGGGTTTAGTTCTCCCTTTTCATGGAGGCTTAATTATTTTTTATAGTCCAAAAACCCTAAGTTTAATTGAGTCTCGCATAATGTCTCAGATTATAGTTCCCACGATTGTGGGAATTAGCATGATTCCCACGATTGTGGGATTTTGCCACAGAATGTTCCCTCTTCTCTTCTCCTCTTTGATTTCTAGCTCAATCTCGAAGTTTCTCAATCTTCCTTCTTACATAAAATTAATCAATTCTTACCCTAAATTAACATCAAACTAAAAGAACGACAATGAAAATTAAATTAAACGAAAACATATAAAATGAATCCTAAACTACAACAATAATCAATAATTATGCCAGAAACACAAGCCAATTACTTTTAAAAATAGACTAATGCAAAACTATCAATAATCACTTATCGTATTTAATTTTCTGTGTAATTTTATTTTCATTTTATTAATTTCCTTACCTCAGATAACCTAGGATTAGATTAGTTCACCTTTCGTATAAGATCGAGCCTTCGTATACTGCAAATCATGACCCGCGCACTTGTGGCATTTAAGGGCTATAAATTGTAAAGCTTGCCTAACATCCAATAAGTTTTTGGTGCTGTTATCGGGCAAGTGTAGGATTAGTCTAATTCTTTTAGTGTAAGGATTAGGAAAAAAAAGAGTGAGAGAAGGAAGTTTGGGTGCAGAGTAGAAGACACATCAATTTGAACATAGGTAACTATGAGGAATCTAAAAGATTAAATGATGGAGAAAATATATTATAGGGAGTAAAAGACCCTTGCGAACTTCAATGAGGCACAATTTGGTTGGGAAGTCATCATTCTTACTATAACACGTACAATTGGGGGTGACAGAACCACCCAGATTTCTGTTGGTCTAAAAATGTAAGGACTCATTTGGAACATCAAAACCTATTACGATTTTAACAAGATTAGTACAGTTCATAAGATTCTAAATTCGACAAGATCATGGATAAGCTCATGAACGTGAAAGAGACTCTGAAGAGACTGAAAGAGATGTTTGAGCAAGTAATGGAAGATCATACCTCTTCTATTCATAACCTAAAGGTTCAAATATGCTAGCTTTCTAGGGAATGTTGTAAGAGAAGCATGGAAAACTGCCTGCGTAACTGAAAGTACATTCAATCCATATAAGACTATCATACTTCATAATGGGAAAGAGCTAGGAGAACCAACAAATAGACCAGCTAAAACCCACCTTGTAGAAGACCAAAAGAAGTAAGAGGATGAAGAAAAGAATGAGGGCCTTCCATACATTCCTCCTTCACCCTTATTTAGGAAAATTGATGTGGTGGAGTCCTTAAAGGAGAAAGAAAAAGAAGAATAGATGACAACATACATAGTGCTTGAAGCAGATATGAAATTATCTATTCATAAAGTGAAAATAGAAGAGGAGACGAAGGTGATTGAGAAAGAAAGAGAGTAGTTCACTATTTTACAAGAAAAATTGTTTGATTCCATTGAAGATTCATAGGATTTCATCATTCCCAATTATGTTGACAATTTGTTATTACAAAATGCATTATAAGAATTACTTAGATTCTTTGATTCGATTGATTATGCCTTGTTCATTATCTTCCAACATGTAGCTTATTTACAAGCTACAAAGCTGAAATTGGGAAACATGGGTGGAAGCAAGCCACTCATAATTGATCCTGGATGAGTTTCCAATGAGGCAAGGTCAAGCTAATGACCATATTTTAGCACGTTTAAGAGTTAAATTTAGATTCTGTGTAGTTAGATTTGTTTTAAGTGTTGAAAAATAAGTTTTCATAATTTGGAATGGTTAAGGATTACTAATTCTCTTTCTCTCTTTGAATTAATTATAAGATAGGAAAGCAATCTCGGTGGTAAGTGAATTTGGTTTCTGACACTGTCACCATCACCACCTCTAACACCATGACGGTTTTGTGTTCTAACCCTTTCTTTTTTAATTTCTATCTTTATGATTTGTTTTGTTTTATGTGTATTCCTACCTTATCAGTTGTTTGTTGCTCTTCTTATGTTGAGGACAACGTGTTATCTAAGTATAGGGAGGGTTGTGTGCATGTATGTTTTCTTTTGAATATGAATTTTGGATAATTTTATGTTAGTTTGTTTAGGTTGCATGATGTGAATTGTGTAAATGTGTTAATAGCTAGGACTTAATGGGATCGATTCAACTTTAAACATAGTCTTTTAGGTTGTGAAGATTTATTAGCTCATGAAATTATGATCTAAGTTACTTAAGGTAAATATATATGTTAATTAGGATAACATGTTAGTTTATTCACCCTAGGAAGTTGTCACATTCATTTATAATTTTAATTCAATTGAATAAGTAGCATCGCTATTACCTTTTCATAAGAACGATTAGCTAAAGAAATGAGATTAAAAAAAGAAAAGTGTGAAATCTTAAGCAAATAACTATTTCGCTGGCCCTTTTTGAAACAAATCAAGTTATTAATAGAGTTATTAGCTAGTTGAGAATTTGATATAGTTGAGTAACTGGGGGGCAAGCATCACAAATGTTTTCCTTCATATCAAAAGACTCTAATGACATTCCATCTAAGCTACTTAATAAAAACATGATCTAGTTGAGTAAACGGATCAACATTCATCACAAATATTTGCCTTCGTAAAAGGTTAGGTTTATGTCTATAAAATTAAAAAAAATAATGTTTTGTCAAATAAAACCTACTGACCTTGTGAAAAACTTAAATTTTCATGAAAACTTACTTAGGGATAGTTACATTTTTTATTGACTGAATGATTATCAACGTGTGTGTGCAAGTGAAAGGGGTGAAAAAATTTTGACATTAAGGTCTTAGTTAATATGTATATTTAGTCTAGGGTATTTAGATGGGGATTTCACAAGTTAATAAGTTAGAACAACTTGAGGGATATTGTTTGAAGTTAAATTAGTTTCATGAACTTGAATGCCATTGCCTCATTATTGCATTTGCGTGTTTTGTGTTTTGATGTGTTGAGCGCTTTTCTTTTTTGTTTTTTCTTAAGGACAAACAAATGTTTAAGTGTGAGGATGTTGATATTCATAGATTGCATCATGTTTTGTGAGTAGTTTAGGATGTGTTTAGTGTTTAAATTTAATCAATTAGCACGTGTGTAGATTAGAATTGTGTTAGTTAGTTAGATATTTGTGTCTTGAGCATTTTGTGGGTTAGAGAACGGGTTTGAGATTCGATTTTTTATTTTTAAGGTGTCGAGACGTGTTTGCTAGTGTTTCAGGGTAAATATAGAAGAACAGAGGAGATTCAAAGTAGACTTAGAGCTGAACCTAGGCCAAGATCGTGGCTAATAAGCCACAATCTTGATAGAAGTAGATGTAAAGAGCCATGATCATAGCATATTCTGTCACGATCATGATAGAAAATGAAAATAAGGTGTGCGCGATAGACAGTGTGTCCCGACTTTTTGAACTTCATTTTTGGACACATTTTAGACCTTTGGAGCAAGAGAAAAGCCCTAGAGTTGATCTAATTAGAAAATACTATAAAAAGGAAAAAAGAGAAAAAGAGATCCTTCAATCTACCATTTTGGGAAACACTCTAAGAGGAGAGAAGAAGAAGAGAGAGAAAGAGGAAAACAGCAGAAAGAAACAGGTCTTCGCAGCTAATATTTTCCTAAGGCGTCCTAATCCCCATTCCACATGTATTCCTTTCATCTTTGTTTTCATTTTCTTGAATGTTAAGATGAATACAAATATGTTTATGGATTTAGGTTTGATTAAGATGTTCTAACTTTCTGCCGAGATTTTATCTTGAGTTAATTTTAATCTAGTTATTTTTTGTTATTTTGATTAGATGTTATGATTGATTATTGTATATTCATGCTTTGGTAACAAACCAAGAGGGTGAGTTGAATGCAAAATGATTGGGTTGGCTTAATGAGAGTTGGGTGACCCAATAAACCCCACAATCAATCTAGTCAGTTATTATATAGAGAGAGATCTAGTGTGAGACCCGATTCTTTATTAGAGAGCTCAAAAACTAATTAGGTTTAGGACTGTTGGTTATTGAGAGATTACCCTTTTGGTACTCAAACCAATTAGGGATTATTAATTGAGGGGTATGATTATAAATTCAGAGAGAGAGTAATTCCCCTTCGATAGTCTAGAACTGACACCACAATAACACATAAATGACTAGATTAGCATTAATGACTGAGCAAATCCCCTCTTTCATAATTCGGTAACTCTTCCTAGTTAATTTCCATTATGAGGTTTATGTTGCTCGATTTCAATTTCTTTTTATATTAAACTTGCAAATTAATTTCTTAATAATCACTTTCTCGTATTTACTTTTCTATGCAATTTTATTTTCATTTTATTAATTTCTTTAGCCTTAGATAACCTAGGATTATATTAGTTCACCTTCCTCGTGAGATCGACCTTCACATACTACAAATCTTGACTCGTGCACTTGTGGTATTTGAGGGCTATAAATTGTAAAACTTGCCCAACATCCAACACAGAAAGTCTCAAAATAGTTGGGCACTTACAAACCTCCCCTCTAACCTAATTATGAGGAAGACATATTATTCTCTATCATCTATTTAAGATATGTCCTGGAACGCTACTACAAAGCTCATGTCTATTTTTGGGAATAACTTTAGTGAAAATATTAGCATCATTCAATTCCATATGAAACTTCTTCAACATCAATTGTTGTTCTTTAATCTTAGACCTTAACTAATTATATTAGACACCTATGTGCTTTGTGTGGGAATGATACATAATTTTTTTGCTAAAGTTAATAGCACTTTGAATATCATAAAATACTACATAGTCTCCATTCTTCACATCCAATTCTTAAAGAAACCTATTCTATCAAAGCATCTCCTTGTAAGCTTCCACTACAGCTATATACTTTGCTTTAGTCATAAATAAAGCCATATAATTTTGTAGCTTGGATTGTTATAAGATGGCTCTCTCTATAAACTTGAACAGAAAACTTGAAATGAATTTTCTTCCTTTAAGATCTCTAGCCATATTGTAACTATAAAATCTTTTAAAGATGGCCTGCCATCACCCCCTCATCCATCCTCATTTATCCTCTCTCTTTTCTTTGTTTTCTCCTCTGTTGCCATCACTGTTCGTGGTTCTTCGTCGTCCATCATACTTGCTTTGGTTTCTTTATTGTTTGCCCTTCTCTGCATCCATCTTCTTCCATCGCGTGCCATTGTTGTCATCTTCGTTTAATCATCGGTTGAGGTAAGTGGTCCATCTTTAATTTTCTTTTACAATATCATTGGGTTTTTGTTTTTTACTAATTTCTGTGTATTACTTTGATTGTATCGGTTTTTGTTTTTGGTTTGATTGTGTAGGTAATCATCAGTTTTTGTTTTTTACTAGGTTGAGGTATTAGTTTAATCATCGACTGAGGCAAAAATCCCATACATTGATACTTTTGTAATGCATTGTGCTTTCTTTACTAGTGATAAGAGAAAAATAGTTAAGGTGGAGAAGAAATAGAATAACAATAATAATGTAACAGATTGTGTATTACTAAAGGTGAATCAAACATATTGTGTATTGATTCTGCTGATTATTTGCTATAACAAAATTTACAGAATTAGAATCCTGATGGCACTTTATAAATATTATCTAAGGTAGACAACTTACAAAAACACTAAAAGTTGTCAGCTGCATGATGTTTTAGGGTTGAATTTGTTATTTATTTAGTGTGAATTTGAGTGTTGAGTGTGCATTTAGGGTTTAATTATCGTAGTTTACTTTTTAAGTGTTTTTATGGGTTAGATTGAGTCTTTGAGCTTCAATATTATATTTTTAAGATACCGTGATGTGTTTTTTAGTGTTTCAGGGTAAACGGTGAAGAACGGAGATGATTCAAAGAGTTTTGAGTCAAAGACATAGCCCACGATCGTGGCACAGCGGGCCACGATCGTGACAGAGAAGGATGAGCTAGCAGTAGCTAGGCCATGATCGTGCACATGAGGCATGATTGTGACAGAAAGCCTCTAAGTTAGGCCATGATCGTGTATACTAGGCCAACTTTATGACATAAAGGTTAAGGCGCTGGCCTACGTCGGGCTAATGCGAAAACTTAAGTTTCACAAGATTTTTTAGACAGTTTCGACCTCGGATTAAACCTAAAGCTTCCATAGAATAAATAAAACATTATGTAACAGAAGCAACAGTCTTTGGAGAGCCTAGAGAGTCATGTAAGAGAGCTCTGATTCAGTCAATTCTGAGAGAAACCTAGAGAGAAATCAAGAAATTGAGGAGGGAGACAAAGGAAGAGAGACACAGAGATGAGCTAAACGTGACGTACTTCCCAGAATAGGTGGTTTCCCACTGTCGTCACCTCCCCGACTCTGTTCCTGATGTATTTTCCATTTATTTCAGTTTTATTCATGTATAGGATTGAAATAGGTGTTGAGAATCATTTGTGTTATACTCACCTTTAGATCTTAATTTTTGAGATTAATAAAAATCGATTGATTGTGTTTTTATTGATTTAATTGTGATTTCAATCATGTTCTTAATAATTCAGTAACAAACTGAGAGGGTGAGCTGGGTAAAAATAATCGATTTGGGCTAACGAGAGTTAGGTGAATTGATAGGTTAAAAATTGAATAAAACCGGTTGAATTGTGTAACAAGAGATCGAGTATAAGTTCCCAGTAGGTTAATAGACAACTTAGAACTAATTTAAGTTTTAGATTAATTGTGAATCGAGAGATTACAATTCCATAATTTAAATTAGAGATCATCAATTAGGGTTAAGAATTATAACTCGAGAGAGAGTAATCCTTCCTAGGACCTTCTAGACCCGTTAAGTCAGTGATTGCATAATTGGTTAGGTTTCCATTAATTTCAAATCAAATCCTCTTTCTCTAACTTGGTGATTTCTAGGTTAATTTCGGATTTGGTTGTGTGATTGCTATTTTGTTTACACTTCGACACTTTAATTTCTCATAATTGATTCTTGATTGATTTAATTTCTACATTAGTTATTTGTTTAGAATTATTGTAGTTTAGGACAACCTTAGATTTTAGGACTAGATTATGCTTCCTCGTGGGATAGACACCCTAGGTACTAAGCAAACGACCTGTGCGCTTGCTGAATTTACCAAGGTTATAAATAGTAAAGCTTAGCGCGTGTAACCTTGTGAACAAGTTTTTGGCATCATTATCGGGGAAGGCGACATTTAGTTATATAGTTAAGGTGTTAGAATAGTTTATAATTCTTATTTTTATTCCGTTCGTTTTACTTAGGAATCATGCTCTTGCATGAACACAAGAGTCACGAGGGGTTCGAGTCGTGCAGCTGAGACTTTAGATTTAGATATCACGCGATTAGAACGAACCCTTAGGAAAGCTCAGTGAGAAGAAGAACAAGAGTTAGGAAAATCATAAAAAGCCAAGGAATTTCAGAGAAACATGGACTAAGGAGCAACTTAAGGATAGCAATAACGAACCCCCATGGACTTTATGAGGCCAGGGTTCATCCATCTAAGCAAGGAGTGCTATGTTGCCAATTCAAGCGGCCTCGTTCAAAATTAAGCTAGCCCTCCTAAACATGCTTCAGCAGAATGCCCAATTTTATAGATTGGCGAATGAGGACCCGAACATTCATATCGTAAATTTTCTCGAGATCTGTGATACTTTCTAGTATCACCATATGTCGGAAGATGCTGTTAGGATTAGACTATTCCCTTTCACACTTAGAGATAGAGCGAAGGCTTGGTATCACTCACTGAGCCCCGCTAACATTACGACGTGGGAGCAGCCCGTGTGTGCTTTTCTCGATAAATACTTCTCATTGATAAAAATCACTAAGATAATAAGGGAAATTAACAATTTACAACAAGGTGATGGGGAGTCAATTTATAAAGCGTGGGAGCGATATAAGGACCTGTAGAGGAAGTGCCCACACCACAACCTGCCCAAGGAGTTCCTTCTGCGGATGTTTTATAATAAAGTAAACCCACTGATTAGAGGCATCATCGATGCAGCATTGGGAGGATTGTTAATGCGTAAGACAGTCAATGAAGCAGAGGAATTGATCAAGGAGATGGACAGTAATAGTTACCTATAGACAAGTGAGCGAGGTAGGCAACCTACCACGTTTAGAGAGCAAAAGGGAATTGTCACGGTAGATCAAATGATAGAGATGCAAGCAAAGATTGACAATTTGACGCGACAACTCAATGGTATAAAGGCATCATCCTCCGCTCCGGTTAAGGCCATGAAATTGAAGTGTAAGTTATGTGATTAAGTAGATCATAATACTGTGGACTACTACTTGATGAGGGAGGACAACCAGGAGCAAGTGAACTATATGGGGGCGCAATTTGGATGAGGATGGGGTAACAATCCCTACTTAAAAACCTACAACCTCAGGTAGAAGAATCACCCTAATTTCTCCTAGTCGAACAACCATAATGGAGGGCAGTTTAGGCCTCAGGGGAAATCAAGCTTTTAGCAGGATAAAACAAGCTCGATGGAGTCAAAATTGGGTACGATTTTGGACAAGATTGATAGTATGGAGGAAGCTCATAGGAGGCTTGAGAGCAAGTTCGAGCAAGTAACGAAGAATCATGCTTCGTCCATACACAATTTAGAAGTCCAAGTGGGGCAGCTCGTAGAGGCAATATCTACTCAACATGCTGGAACTCTTCTAAGCAACACCGAGTCAAATCCAAAGGAGCATATCATGGTTATAAGTCAGACTTAGGACGAGGAACTAGGAAAGATAGAAGATAGAGGAAAAGGTCAAGTAGTTGAGGAAGACCTTCTAATTGAGCCCATGATGGAGTCAATTCAAGTAACTTGACGGGTATTTCTATTCCCTATTGCGTAGAAGCAAGAGTTATATGCAAAGAGGGAAGCGAAAAAATTGCAAGAAAATGAGCATAACAAGAGCGAGGAAGTGACGGAACAAGTACAGTCAAAGCTTAAACTACAGAAGTCCTTCAAGAAGAAGGTTAAGGAGCAATCACTAGAAGAAAACCCTAACATAGCTATAAAGAAAGATGACCGAGGGGGACTTTTTCATCCCCTGTAGTATCAACAAGATCATTATAGACAGGGCATTCGCAGACTTAGGCGCAAGCATAAATATGATGCCTTATACTTTTAGTCTAAAATTGGGGTTAAGAGAGTTAATGCCCACCAAGTTTTTGGTTAAGATAGTTGATAGAACTTCGTATAGACCTATGGGAATCATAGAAGATGTGCCAGTAAAGGTCGGTAAATTTATCTTTACCATAGACTTTTATGTTTTGGAAATTAGCGAGGATGAGGACACTTCGATAATTCTTGGGCGACCATTCTTGGCCACTACGTGCTCAATTATTAATGTTGATGGGGGTGAGTTGACTCTGCGACTAGGGAAGGAGCATATAACCTTCAAGGTGACCATCAGAGAATACAAAGCTCCTTCAACTCCAGTGGATCACAAAAAACTTGAGCCTCGAGATGAATGGTAAGATGTAGAGGATCCCATAAATGCTTTCCGAAAGAAGCACTCGTGAAGGAGAAGGCGAGGCAAAGAAAATTGCAAAGATGGTGGTAATTGTAGTATGGTAGCTAAGGTACAGACTTTGAGATTAATGACGATGCTACCATCGAACCATTTGAGATTACTGACGTTAAAAGAAGCATTGCATGGGAGACAACCCATAGAGAGCATAGTTCGTTGTTTAACTTTGTTAGAATAGTTGAATTCTGTAGTTAGGTTTATTTTCGTTGAATAAAAGCAGAAAAAGGAATAGGATTTTGGAATCAAAAAAGATTGTACAAACATAAAGAGAGAAGTGAAAAGGGCTATAAAAGATAAACTTGGCCTGCAAATGGTTATGTTGTTGGTGGTATATCGCATGCCACGATCGTGGCCTGCGACTATGTAGAAATAGGGTAGGTGTGAATTTTTAATGGAATTTTTACCATTTTACCCTTTTTACCACCTATATATTCAGTTCCTACATCTTTTTCACTTTCACTTTCATTTTCATTTTATCTCTCTAGAATTCAAAAGTCCAAACACTCTTACCTCTCACTAGAAATTTCAACCTTCCAAAATTCTCCCACACTTTGCCTTATTATGACACGCATTAAGCAATCAACTAGATGAGAACCTTATGGAAGACAGCAAGTTGCAGGATGGGGGAGAAGGAACCAAGTAGTGGACTTTAGAGCACCATTCCCCATTTATACAGAAGAGGAAAGTATTCATTTTCGATCCCTTCGTTCTAGGAAAATTTTAGTTCCTAAATACTTTGATGTTGACATATTAGATAGGCTAGAATTGCGTGAGTGGGTAGAGAACCTAGCCAAAAGAATCCAGTAGGGCCAATTCATACGGTTCCAATTCCCTGTTTATGAGGAACTTACACTAGAATTCTTTACTACTTTGACCTTTAACCCTAAGAACACAAAAGAATTGTGGTTTAGATTAGGTGGACGGACATATGAATTGAACGTTGAACTCATATGCGAGATATGTAGATTCCCCAAATCCACCATCATCGATCAATATAATGACTTCCGTCTTTCTCAATATTGGCATGAGCTGACTGGAATTGAGCGATTCCATGTTAAGAATGCACACAAGAACATTATTTAGTCCCATGAACACTTACTGCTGCACAAATTTATATGTCAGTTAGTTTCTAACAAGTCAAAAACCAACAAGTGTTCCACCAAGGAACTTTTTATATTGTGATGCATGGACCATAGTATTCCAATATGCACATCCATACATGTGCTGAATGCCATTGCTGCAACTCTGTGCAAGCGAAGCAACCACCTGGGAATTGGATACATAATGTCTGCCATTGCGAATCATGTTGGGGTGGAACGAAAGGGGTGAACAATTCACCTCCCTGACTTCCTCAATCACTATCACTTATTCCAGCCAGAGATTACCTATTCAATAAACATGAGTCTGCAAGATATCAATGAGAAGACACATGTGCGGATCAGGGCAGGTCAAGCGAGCTCAATTTCAGCGCCATCTCGATAGGAGGAATTAATGAGTGAAGAATCGGATAAAGAAGAAGAGGAAGAGCAAGGCTAGAAGAAGGTTTTGGATGCAATATCTGAAACCAACAGAACATTTGCGGAGATGGCGTGCACACAACGATGCCAGAGCTGAGATATCCGATGGATCCATCAGTATTTTGAGTCTCAGGGTGTTCAATTGCCACCTCCGACACCATCACCACTTCCATCTCCTTAGGATTTCTATCTAACCTAATTTTCTTTCCCAAATTAGCCTTCAGTTCTATTTAGGGTTTTAGGATTATTTTATTTTTATTTTTTGTTTCTATTTTTATTGTTAATTTTGCACGTTCTTTGTTACTTAATTTTTGTCTTTACCCTTTGTTTATGTGTTTGTGTGTGCTTCCTTCTCACATTGAGGACAATATGTTGTTCAAGTGTGGGGAGGGATTTTTTGTTTTGCTTTTGAATGTGATTTTACATACTATATGATAGTTATTAGGTCACATTATGTGAAGTGTGTGAATGTGTCAATGGCTTAGATTGAATAAAATCCATTTAATTTTGGATATAGTCTATTAGTTTATGAACGATCATTAGCCTATGAAATTAGTGAATTAGGGGCCTTTGGATAAATATATAGCCTAATTAGGAATTAGGGTAAATTTAGCACCCTAGGGTAAATTTAGCACCCTCTAGATTCTCACATTCATTCATAATTTGAGGTCTTTTAGGTTAACTAGTATTTTTCATGAAAACGAATAGCTAGAAAGCAACAAGGTAGCCAATAAAAAAAATCACTATTCTGCTGACCTTCAGGTTATGAATAGAGCTAGTAGCTAGTTGAAAATATGATATAGCTAAGTAACCAAATCGACACGCATCACAAATATGTGCCTTTATTTAAAAAGGCTATAATGACATTTCAACCAAGCTGTTTAATAAAATGACTCAGTTGAGTAACTGGATCGACATTCATCACAAATGTTTGCCTCTAAGTAAAAGACTAAGTCTGGGTTTAAAATAAAAAAAATGTGTTTTAAAAAAAACCTACTAGACTTGTGATAAACTTGAATTTTCATGAAAATATACTTAGGAACAGTTACAGAGTCTGAGGGACCAAAAATTATTAATGTGTGTGTACAATTGAAAAGGGTAAATAAGTTAACACTTAGGTCTCGATTAAGTTGTATATTTAGTTCAAAGCATCTAGACTCATATTTTGCATGTGTAATGATTTTACATAATTAAATGATTGTGTTTTAGATTAACTTATTTCATGAAGTCAGAGTCATTGCCTCATCATTGCATTATGTGTTATATGTTGCTATGTGTTTTTGTTTTGTTTTCTTGAGGACAATTTAAGTGTGAGGATGTTGATAGTTGTCAGTTGCATGATGTTTTAGGGTTAAATTTGTTATTTATTTAGTGTGAATTTGAGTGTTGAGTGTGCATTAGTGTTTAATTATGTTAGTTAGTTTGTTTAAGTGTCTTTATGGGTTAGATTGAGTCTTTAAGCTTAAATGTTATATTTTTGAGGTGTCGTGATGTGTTTGTTAGTATTTCAGGGTAAACGATGAAGAACAAAGATGATTCAAAGATTTTTGGGCCAAAGACATAGCCCACGATTGTGGCATAGCAAGCCATGATCATGACAGAGAAAGACGAGTGAACAGTAGTTAGGCCACGATCATGCACATGGGGCACGGTTGTAACAAAAAGACTCTAAGTCAGGCCACGATTGTGAACATTGGGCCACAATCATGACAGAAAGGTTAAGGCACAAGTCACGAACGTGACCCTGCCGGCTGATGCGAAAACTCAAGTTTCACAAGATTTTTCAGACCGTTTCGACCCCATATTAAACGTATGGCTTCCACAGAATAAATAGAATATGATGTGATAGAAGTAACAGTCTTTGGAAAGCTAGAGAGTCATGCAAAAGAGCTTTGATTCAGCCAATTTTGAGAGAAATCAAGAGATTGAGAAAGGAGACGAAGGAAGAGAGACACGGAGACGAGTTAAACTTGACTTACTTCCCAGAATAGGTGGCTTCCCGCTATCGCCACCTCCCCGACTCCATTCTCGATGTATTTTCCATTTATTTTAGTTTTATTCATGTATAGGATTGAAATAGGTGTTGAGAATCGTTTGTGTTAAATGTTGAGTTTGTGTTTATACTTACCTTTGGATCTTAATTTTTGAGATTAATAAAATCGATTAATTGTATTTTTATTGATTTAATTGTGATTTCAATTATGTTCTTAATAATTCGGCAACAAACTGAGAGGTTGAGCTGGGTAAAAATAATCAATTTGGGCTAACGAGAGTTAGGTGAATTAATAGGTTAAGAATTAAATCAAATCGGTAGAATTGTGCAACAAGAAATAGAGCATAGGTTCCCGGTAGGTTAATAGATAACTTAGAACTAATTGAGGTTTTGGGCCAATTGCGAATCGAGAGATCGTAATAAATTAGGGATCATCAATTAGGGTTAATAATTATAACTCGAGAGAGAGTAATTCGCCCTAGGATCATCTAGACCTGTTAAGTTAGTGATTGCATAACTGGTTAGATTTCCATTAATTTCAAATCAAATCCCTTTGCTCTCACTTGGTGATTTCTAGGTTAATTTCGGATTGGGTTGTTTGATTGCTATTTTGTTTACACTTGGAAACTTTAATTTCTCATAATTGATTATTGATTGATTTAATTTCTGCATTAGTTATTTGTTTAGAATTATTATAGTTTAGGACGACCTTAGATTTTAGGACTAGATTAGGCTTCCTCGTGGGATCGACACCTTAAAGTACTACGCAAACGACCTGTGCGCTTGCAAAATTTACCAAAGTTATAAATAGTAAAACTTAGCACGCGTAACCTTGCGAACAAACACTACAACATAATTATTAAAATATATTAGAGATATTACATAATTATAAAGATATAATTAAAAATACCATAAGTTTGACTTAATATAATCACAAAATTCAATTGATAAAGTAGAAACTATAGAAATCTTACGTAATAAAAATCCCATACATTAATATTTTTGTAATGCATTATGAAGGTAGCAATTACTTATTACTGGTGATAAAAGAAAGAAATCCTAATTATCAAGGTCCAAATGAAAATATGTATGCTTTAGAAAGAACTTGTTAAGTTTTTATAAGTCAAGTGAAAAGAAAAGATGATTACAAAATCATATTCTGTACATAATATGATTTTGTGTATTGAGATGTAATCTGATTACGTACATAATATAATTAACTACTACCCATATGGGATTGCTTCATTTATATGCATTCAAGGCATGCATTAGGGACTTTACTTCATCTTAAAAGGAATAAGACTTAAGATTTTAAAGACTTAGCAATTCATGCACATGTTATAGAGTTAATATTATTATAATTAGTCAAAAAATGTTATCAATTCAAGATCCTAAGAAGAAAGATTCATGAAGAAGACAAGGAGAAATATGGATCAATAAATAAAAATCTAATATTAATTTCTAAAAAGCAAAGTAAGCAAGCCCATTCATTTTGAATGAGTTCATGTTAAGGAGTAGTTAAGAACATAATATTTCCTAATATTATCAAAAAGATGAAGAGGGTGAACAAATTAGGCTTTTATTTTATTCATTTACCATTATTTACGTAGATGAATTTCTGCTAGATGAATTAGGCTTGAGATTGAATTTCACCTAAAGTAAAGGGTACTAAAAAGGAATGAATTGCAAACTAGAAAAATTACAAAGAGTCACTTTCACAAGTTACAATTCACAAAAATCAGCTAACAGAATGTTCCAAACATCTAGAGTGGAGGATATCCCTCCATATATCAAACATCTGGGGTGGAGGAGGTAATCTCTCTATATATCAATCAAAAATATCATAGTTTTCATGCGACAGTTTTAGTTGAATAATGATTAGTATATTCAGTCCAGGATACAATTCAATACAATCATACCAAAAGCTCAACTGAATAATGGCTTTGATTTGAACATTAACTATGAAAAAAGTTGCATTTATATATTAGGAGAAGATACTAACAAAAGCTAAGGAGCATCATGAGTTAGCATATTAACAGCGGCACGTCGTAACGCTAGTCAAAATAAACTAAACCTACTACTTTAGCAGTAGTGAGTCTAGGTCGATCCTACAGAGAGTGTGTGTAAAGTTGTTGAAATGAAATTAATCTGTGTTTAGGTTATGGGGGCTTCAGTTTAGTTTGAAATAAGAAAATAAAATTAAATTAATGAAAAAAAATTAAAGAAAAATGACGAAAGGGGTGATTTCGTTGGGAATTCAGTTCTTTAGTTCTATCTCGACCTCACCTCTAAATAGGCATCGGGATGTCTAGCCCTTCATCTTCTCCATAGCCATCACGTTGTTCATCTTTTGCTCTAACCCTCCCACCATCTTGGAAACCAAAGAGGACAACATCAATCAGCTCACAAAACTCTCTCCCAGTTGTCCCAATGTTGCAAAACTGAAGAGGATAAAAATATATAATTGTCTTTTACCTTCAGTTATGTCCCTTTTTGCTCCAGTTCTCACACCATTTTGAACACTAAAGAGAATAATGAATCAGCTCCCTCCCTGTTGTAGCTGTCTCAATTTTACTACCTATCCTAAACAAGATGAGACAATGCATCAACTGCTGTCTCCTTGACAAAATCGAGAGCTCTTTGGAATTTTCCAAATAAGAAACAACCCCCCAACGAAGACACACCTTGCCATCACCAAGTTATTGCCTTTATATGAACAATGTAGGGTTAAAAAAATGGGACAGCTGTCCACACTCTCCCTAGGTTATTCCCAAACAAAAACACCCTTTTGCTATAACCATTTGCTTGCTTTTACACAAAAAAACTACGTTTAAATAGGTAAGGTGTCAAGTGCTCACGGTGGTGTGTCATTGGAAGTGAGCACAATCTTTATTATCTTGCTTTTTTTCTTCATTATATAGATGGCTCTTCACACGTGAATGATATATGTCCCATGGTGAGTGTAGTGTATCACATGAATGTGCGATAGTGTGTGTGGTGTACCATGTGAATGTCCTATGGTGTGTGTGGTGTCTCACGTGAGACACCTTGCATGGGTAGATGCATTGTCTCACTCACTTTGTAATCTTCTTCTTCCTCTTGCTCTATGAAGACAACTGACTGTGAATTTTTAGAAAATGGCCCAAATCACTACAAGAGTTAAGACATTTAGTGACAATTTTTTGTGACTAACCGTTATTTCGTTACAAATACGAGCTTTTTTGTGACAAGGCAATTTATTGACACTATTGTTTGGATTATCTGTGATGATTTATATTTTTGTCACTAATACAATGGTAATTGTGGCAATTTAGTTTTTTTCACAATTAAATTATCACTATTAATATATTAATAGTGTTAAAATTTATTTTATCTCTAAGTTTTGTCAATAACAGCCTATGAAATTAATTGTCATTCTGACAAACACATATGTTGGTAACTAATATTTTCTATTTGGTGTGACAAAAAATAGTTTGGTCACTAATATTGTTTTTTTGTTGTGACAAAACAGTTTATCATCACACAATATTTTACTTGTTGTGACAAAAATTTTGTCAACAAATATGCAATTAATTAGTGTCTACTTCATATTGTCACAATAACTAAACTATAACTATGATCACTAATATTCGTATAACTATGGTCACTACTATTCGTAATTTAGTGGTAATTTTTTTGTGATTAACTATTTTTGTCATCACAAATACGAGTTTTTTTTAGTAACAAGACAATTGATTGACACTATTGTTTAGATTATTTGTGATGGTTTATATTTTTGTTACTAATACAATAGTAATTGTGGCAATTTAGTTTCTTTCACAATTAAATTATCATTATTAATATATTAATAGTGTTAAATTTTATTTTATTACTAAATTTTGTTACTAAAAGCCTATGAAATTTGGCGCCAAAATAATTTTGGCCGAAATTAATTGTAATTGTGACAAGACACATGTTGGTAACTAATATTTTCTATTTGATGTGACAAAACATAGTTTGGTCACTAATATTGTTTTCTTGTTGTGACGAAATGGTTATCATCACACAATATTTTACTTGTTGTGACAAAAAATTTTGTCAATAAATATGCAATTAATTAATGTCTACTTCACATTGTCACAATAACCGAACTATAACTAAGGTCACTACTATTTGTAATTTAGTGACAATTTTTTTGTGACTAACTATTTTTGTCATTACAAATACGAGTTTTTTTAGTGACAAGACAATTGATTGAGACTATTGTTTGGATTAGCTGTGATGATTTATATTTTTGTCACTAATACAATGGTAATTGTGGCAATTTGGTTTCTTTCACAATTAAATTGTCACTATTAATATATTAAGTGTTAAATTTTATTTTATCACTAAGTTTTGTCACTAAAAACCTATGAAATTTCGCGCCAAAATAAATTTGTTAGGAATTAATTATAATTGTGACAAAACATATGTTGGTCACTAATATTTTCTATTTGTTGTGACAAAATATAGTTTGGTCACTAATATTGTTTTCTTGTTGTGACGAAACGTTTTATCATCACACAATATTTTATTTGTTGTAACAAAAAATTTTGTTAATAAATATTCAATTAATTAGTGTCTACTTCATATTGTCACAATAACTGAACTATAACTATGGTCACTTCTATTCGTAATTTAGTGACAATTTGTTTGTTACTAACTATTTTTGTCATTGCAAATACTATTTTTTGAGTGACAAGACAATTGATAGTGTTTGGATTATCTATGATAATTTATATTTTTGTCACTAATACAATGGTAATTGTGACAATTTAGTTTCTTTCACAATTAAATTGTCACTATGAATTTATTAATAGTGTTAAAATTTATTTTATTACTAAGTTTTGTCACTAAAAGCCTATTAATTTGGTGACAAAACAATTTTAGCAGGAATTAATTGTAATTGTGATAAAACATATATTGGTAACTAATATTTTCTATTTATTGTGATTACCTTACCAAAGTGAGGGATTACATGGTATGGAGAGAATGATCTAACCTTTATAATTTGATTCTCTAAACTAAAATTGTA
>JAOTAY010000003.1:13424254-13436312 GCA_025629805.1 Erythroxylum baracoense | reverse complement strand
GCAAAAATTCACTATTCACTATTCATGTGCATATATGAATGCATGAACATAGCAATACAATTTTACACATTCCTAACTCGTTCCAAATTACTATTTTACCCTTCCCATAGGTGAGGGGATGTTACAATTATGTCCATTTGGTGAAGCTCTAAATTATAATGAGCCACTAAAGCCATAACGATTCTTAAAGAGTCCTTCTTTTCAACTGGAGAGAAGGTCTCTTTATAGTCAATGCCATCCTTTTGAGTGTAACCTTTGGCAACAAGTCTGGCTTTATACCTTTCAATGTTGCCTTGTAAGTCATGTTTTATCTTAAAGACCCATTTACAACTCACTTGCTTTGTACCATCCGGCAGCTTAACTAATTCCTAGACTTCGTTGTCATCTATTGATTTTAACTCTTCTTTCATAAGATAGAATCATTTTTCAGAATTGTTACATTCTATGGCTTGTTTGAACGAGACTGGTTCCTTATCAATGCTCAAGTCACATTCATGTTCAAGTGAGTAAACTTTATAGTCACTTAAAATAGCTGGTCTTCTCTACTTTACAGACCTTCGTAATGCTACTTCTTGTGGCATTAGTTAATCATTTGTAACTTGAACATCATTGGTTGGTTTTTCATTAACATGTTCAATTTGTGGAATTGGAACATAATTTGTTATTATGATATATTGCATATCAGTGATGCAATAAGAAGAATAACAACTGGTGGGATCATGTTTGATGTAGTAGTTTCTACTCTACTCGGAGTAGTTTCTACTCGACTCTCGTGAATATCCACTTTTCTTAGTTCTCTACTCCCACTAATTTGACCATTTTCAATGAAACAAGCATTACCAGACTCAACTATTCTCGTACTATGGTTAGGATAGTAAAATCTGTACCCCTTTGATTTTTCAGGATGGTCGATTAAAAAACCACTAACAATTCTCGCATCAAGCTTCTTTTTATATGGATTATACAGCCTTACTTCTGCCGGACAATTCTAAATGTGAAGTTGTCGTAAACTAGGTTTCCTTCTTGTCCACAGTTCATAAGGTGTCTTAGGAATTACTTTATTAGGAATCTTATTAAGCAGATATACAACGGTCTTTAATGCATGCATCCACAATGATAACAGTACAGTACTATAACTTAATATACTCCTAACTATATCTATAAGAGTACAATTCTGCCTTTCGGCTACACTATTTTGTTGCGGTGTACTAAGCATTGCGTATTGCGCACATATGCCTCGACTTGTAAGAAACTTTACAAATGGACCTAGACATTGTCCACTTTCATCAAATTTTCCATAACATTCGCCACCTCTATCGGACCTCACTATCTTTACTTTTCTATCTAATTGCCTTTTTACCTCATTGAGATTTTTCATGCAGCAGATAAATATAACCATATCGTGAGAAGTCATCGATAAAGGTAATGAAATATTTTTCGTCAACCTAAGAAGGAACGTCAAAAGGACCACAGATGTCAATGTGTATTAATTCAAGTAATTCATTACTTCTTGTAGCTGGATGCTTTGATATATGTTTGATTTGCTTGCTTTTAATGAAATCCACACATATATCCCAGTCAACAAAATCCAATGGAGGTAAGATTTAATTTTCACTAACCTCTGTACCCTTTCCTTGGATATATGACCTAATCTTTTATGCCACAAAAAAACAGAATATTCATTTTGTGCACTACGTTTACTTCCTATAATATGGCCAACATGAAACAAAGATTCAGTAAAATCAACATCAAGATTGAAATGATATAAACAATCAATTAAAGTACCAAAATCATAATAGTACTTGTGTTTATACAATGAAAAAACACTGTTTCCAATCTTAAATTGAAATCCTACATCATCCAACTTTGCAATAGAAACTAAATTCCTGACACATTCAGGAACATAAAGACACTTTTCTAGATCCAGGTAATACCCACTGTCCAACATCAATCTGTACGTCTCAATGCCCTCTATATGTGCCTTCATTCTGCTTCCTATATATAAGAACTTTTCAGTTCCGTTTATGGTTTGGATTGAAAGGAATCCCTATTTAAAATGTGACACATGAGTAGTTGAGACATAGTATGTACCTTTCTTTTTGAACCAAGCCTTTCTTTTAGGGCAATCCTTCTTAAAGTGACCAGCCTTTTTGTGGAAGTGGCACCTCTTATCTTTATGGATTCGACCCTCATCAACTTTGCTGAGAGCTTTGTCTTTATCTTTGCCTTTCTTTCCTGGTTTGTTCTTACTGTTACTAGCTCCTGGATGAAATGTGAGATGAATGGAGTGCTCCTTCATTTTATTCAATCTCCCTTCCTCCTAAACCAATATGGCCTTAATCTTTTGAGAGTTCCATTTTTCTTTAATGGTGTTGTAATTCACTTAGAACTGGCCAAACTTTAGAGGAAGTGAGTTGATAATGAACTGTACCAAAAAGGACTCACTCACATCCATACCTACGGATTTCAGCTTTGCAGCTAGGTTTGACATATGAGTTATATGATCATGAATGGGCTGTGACCAGTCAAACTTCTTGGTCGTTAGCTCACTCATTAAAGTTCCTATTATGGACTTATCAGCTATATCAAATTGGGAGTATTCCTTAAGCTTTAACATGAACTCCTTTGCATTATCCATCCTAAGTATTGATGACTTCACATTTTCTGCAATTGTCATTTGCATCAAATTCAAGCTCAGCCTGTTAGACCATTCCCAAGCCTCATAATAAGACTAACAAGCTTCAGAACTGGTGTCATTTATGGCTATGGGCCTTGTTTCTAAAACCATGGCTAAGTCCAAAATCATTACACCCAGTTGGAACTGGATTTGTTCAGACTAATTCATATAATTCAGACAATTGAACTTGATCAAGCCATTTCCTAAAGCGAACAAATTAATAGATACTGCAAATACAATATATGGCCCATGCATTAATGCTTTGAGTAGAATTAATAGATTCAGACAATAAAAAACTTTAATATACGTGTTTAAGTATCACTCAAATATATTTAAGTCCAACTTTGGGTGATACTTAAACATATATCCACAATCCATGATGATGCTAACATATATATACACACTTTGATAGACAATTAATCATATTCAAACTAGTATGCATGTTATCTTTGGATATACAAACATAATCACCATGTAGGTTGATAAGTCTCTTTAATGTTATTAACTATAAGCAATGGTCCACCTTTGCGTGTCCTCCTAATGTTATAATTAATAATCTCAATTGTTCAGTTCAACCTTTATGTCATTTTAATAGCATCATATCAACATGAATAATAAAAACACTTTATTCATCATATAACATCAACTAATACTTTATTTATTTATTTATTTCACATTTCATAATTAAACAATTCAAATAGTGCATTTTAATCATTTAAACATACATATTAATTATATATGCAATGCTCATGAGACTCACTTCCAATTGTTATTGTTGTGACTGAGTGCCTGTAACTGTCCCATATCTATTGTGGATACCGGGCTTATTAATAACTGTCCCTTATCCGTTAGGGATACAGGACTCATTTTACATAGTGAGCCAGAGGCTTTGACCACATTCTGAGCTTTAAGCTCTTTTTCCGTGGCTATTTCGATCACAACAGCCTTTATGTTGTCATGCATTCATGTAATGAAATGCATCACATGTATTCAGTTAATCAATTATGCTCAATCTTAGACATTCATATTTGCATTCACATTCTCATTCGCATTTATCATTGGACCTTGGTCCGACATTCAATATTTAAGTTGAGAATCACTTATTCAGTCAAATTCACATACAATGAGCACTTCTAATATGTTTTACATGCTTCGAACATTTAATGTCCGAAATCAACACATTCACAGTTGTCATAATAATTCAATACAGAATTTAAAATAAACAATAATTCAATGTGAAACTATCTTAGGTTACTCACAGTACACTCCAGATTAGCATTTGCTTCCATGATCCAGAAATGTTTGGATGCGAGCGTTCTATCCTGTATATCAACATTATGCAATACACATATTGCGTGCACAATATTAATTGCACAATCACATAAACATTCAATTATACACATATGCATATGTGTAATGTATAACGCAGGCTCAAATTGACTATTCTGAGTATGTTTCCTTAATCACGTCTCTTAATCATTCAAACCTTATCATTTGTATGTGTCTAGCTTATTCTTAGGTTTATACCTCAAGAACACTTGGTTATTCTAATATCATAAATCAATTACTCGTCATTTCTTTTCTAGCATTAAATGCTTTCATAATACCCAATTCACATTCACCTTTACTTAATACATATTACTCAACTCCTTTGAATCACAACTGCAATCATATGAACATCTTCATTCGCATTATACTCATGCTTTTGATACTTTGATATCAACAATTTATTCACTAAGTTATAACCTCAATTATTACTTCATACATATCACACACTTAGTCATTTAATCCAAGCATCATTCTAGGTTCAATTCAAGCTCAATTCAAGCCTAAATTAAGTCCAAATGCATTATAGTTAAGTACCTTATCCTTAATTGGTTCAACTATTGCACAATCAAAACATTAAAATGAAAAAGCACTGCCCATGATCGTCCTTGTCACGATCGTGACAGAAGCTAATCTCCCATTTTTCCTGCAATTTTCCAATTTTTTCAGGACAAATTTTTAGGTCAGTTTTGTATGACTATTATGACCTAGAAAATGAGGTATTTAGGCAACACATTCTCTTACAAAAATGTTCTTATATGTCTTTAAGTTTCTAATGACGTAAAATTTATGTAGTTTAGTTTAGTATTCTATAAGTTATACCCAAAATACTAAAGACTGTTCTCAAATGGTGACATCACTCAGTATTCAAATTCAAGCCAAATTTCAAAACCATCAGGGACAGAATTCAAATCCAATTCCTTCATGAAAATTGTAGAAATATGTCTCTAGTTTAATATTAATTAAAAAATCCCATTTGGATATTTATAGATTAAGATATTGCCAAAATACATATGCCTGTTCAGTAAAAATACTCCATCTAACATATTCCAACACACATTTAACTTCATTTTCATCATAGTTCATCTCTTTTGCGTAGTCCGCCATTTCTAGCTCATGTACTCATTATTTCCTCTTCATTCCTATTTCCACTTCAACTCAATATCATTCATAAGCAAATCAAAATCTATGAGTGATCATAAACACCAAAAATAGAACACATACATATAAACATTCACCATCAATTTTCTGCATATTTTCAACTTCATTTTTCATCTTCATTTCATTCCTAACTATCACCTTAATTCATCTAATTTCAAGGTTCCACTTTACTCCCTCACTTTGGCTCTAAACTCATTTTAGTTCATCTCTAAAACAACCAAACAGATACACGTTATATACCAAGAAAACAGAACATGAACGCCCATCTATAAATCAATTTTCTACACTTCTTTCTACATCATTTAATGCTCTTTCAATTTCAACCTCATCCCTCCAACAACTTATGAAATATTGATCATCATAAACATAAAAATAAGACATCATTGTGTTCATTTCTTTACCCATGTTCCAACATATATATAACACCATCTTATGATTATATACCCTCTAACCATCATCATATATGCTTCATTCAACAAATCAAATAGAGTAATGCTTTATACTTACTTGTTTAGCTTCAATGTCTTCAAATCACTCTTAACCCTAATTTCTCATCACCATACGATCATCATTATTGAAGGAGGAATAGGCTATGTTTTCCTTGTAACAAGAAGGGATAGTAAGGATCTTGAAGTGGTAGTCTAGGATTTTGTAAAAATCAACATGAAGGGTTGGGTTGTGAGAATGAAAATGTCGTGGCTTTGAGAGAACAAAGAAGAACGAAAAATGGAGAAGATAAGAGTATTTTGCTCAAGTGAAAGACAATTAAATGAAAGTGGTCTTTCACTTTGGTAAATAGCATGGGTTAAAAAATGTGGGGTAGATATGTGGCAAGGCAAGTGACACTTGTCACTTGCCACATGTCACCACCTTATGGTCTCCAAATGGTCCTTTTAATAATTAGTCCATTTGTCCTCCAATTTATACTCCAATTGTCTCCCAATTTTCTATGACACTTGTTATTAAATCTTAATATCACTTATCAAAATTTCCCATTGTCATTTGACACTTAATTTTACTACCATTATCAATTGTTCCGCCACTTGGCATTTTTTTAGTCCAAAAATACTCATAATTACCAGAAATTTTGCATATTTCACCAAAAATTTGAAATCACTAATTACACTCACCGAGTTAATTTTTAAGGAACATAATCTACAATTCACATTATAATCACATTAAATATCAATTATACCCGAAAAATGTCAAATGTGTGCATATATAGTCATTGAAATGTGTGCAAAACAATCAAATTTACGTGTGTGTATACTAATATTATGCATAAATATGAAATGCATTTTTCTAATCTCTCATTGCTATTTCTCATTTACAGAAATCTAGGGTTCTAACCCTTAGTCTGGAAACAGGATGTTACATGTATGCTTATAGTATGCATGAGCATGAAATGCATTTCCTAATTTCTCATTACTATTTCTCATGTACAGTTATCTAGGGTTCTAACCCCTTTGCATGGGAAAACGGTATACTACATTAAAAAGTATTTTGGTTGATAAGGATGATGTTTTGCAATGTAAATGAACATGGGCTAAGATGATTCTATCATTCATGTATTCCTTTAAATGCTTTATATTCACCCTATTTTCAAAAAGCAATAGATGTTACAATAATGATAAGTCCAGGATTTAAGGTACCTTTTTTATTATGGGATTCATATGCCTTTGCTTCAAGATTAAAAAAAAAAGAATGCTAGTTGATTGTGGAATATATAAATCTAGTTGGGAATCTATAGGATGTACTATTATGAAAGATGGGCAGACTAATCAAAGACAAAGAACCTTGATTAATTTCTTAGTTTATTGTAATATTGGAACAACTTCTATCAAGTCTGTTATTGCTTCTGATATCATAAAAAATGCTCATGCTTTATCTTAATTGTTTTATGAAATTTTCAAATGGGTTTGACCAAAGAATGCCATACATTTCTTTACAGATAACACAACTCATTATGTATTAGCTAGGTACTTTTTATAAACAAGGTATGAACATATTTATTGGTCTCTATAAACTGCCCATTATAAAAAATATCATTTTAAAAGATATTAGTAGTATGGACCACATTTCTAGTCTTGCTTCAAGTGCATTTAAGATCAAAATTTTTTTGTATAATTATATTACATTTTTGTCTTGGTTAAGAAAGAAAGAAGATTTGGTTAAAATTGTTCATCCTACTGTTACTAGATTTGTAGCTACATTTATTGCTACAAAAAGTGTTTATGAACATAAACATCTACTTTAAAATTTAGTGACAAGTAAATATTTTTCAACTCATAAGTTGTTAAAGAATGCGAAAGTAAAAGAAGTTTGTGTTGTTACAATAAATAATAAATTTTAGGATGCCTGCTTGATTATTGTGAAGATTGTGGCTCCACTTATAAGATTCTTGAGGATTATTGACTTATATAAGAAGTTATCTTTGGGGTATATATACGATAGCATATATAAAGCTTGCAAAACAATCATGAGTACTTTTAAAAGGAAGGAGAAATTGTATAAACCTTATAAAAATATTCTTGACCGACAATGAGATAAGTATCTTACTAAAGGATCCACTTATTAACTTATTTTTTGAATCTTTATTGCTTATATAGTGGAGATGCATGTACAAATGATATTATGAGAGGTCTTTTGATGTGATTGAATGCAAAGGTATGTTTTCTATTGAAGAGTGATCAAATATGGAAAAATAAAATAAAATTACATCATAAAGGTTTATAGAATTTTGTTAGATCATCTACAAAGAGAGAACTTACGATAAAAGAAAAATGCAACATGGTAAGTTTTCATACTTTTGGCTTATTCTTTACTTATTAATAATATATATTTTATTTCTTATAACTATTAATTTAAAATACAGAAGAGTGGTAGAGAATATTCAGTGAAAGTGCTCTAACATTGAGAAAACTTGCTCTTAGATTACTCAGTCAAATATCTTCTACATCAGGTCACAACATAATTGGATTATTTTTAATATATTCATACAAGGAAAAAATTCGTTTAAAACATCAAAGACACAATAAACTTGTTTATATTACTTATAATATGATAACGAAGAACATGTACTTTATTGATTTGTTTTTTATTTTTCATTACTTTTATTTTTATTATTGAATTTATAATTTCTCTATTATATATTTAGAGTGCTTAGTAAAAAGAGAATGTATGATCCAATTGACATTAATTATATTGACCATACTAATTTTTGGATTGAAGAAAAAAAACCATCACCTAATCTTGATTATAATAATCTATGAGGACTCTTTTTCACTTCTTTTTTCTTGTTATTTAGGTTTATCTTAAAAAAAGAGTGGTACTTTGTTTTTCGTTCTCGTTACTAAAGCTGTAAGTAGCTTACTTTGTTTTTTTCTATTAATTTGTCTTTAGTTTTTTTCTCTAAGAAAAAGATCTACCAGTTGGGATAATCTAGGCTTAATGGTTTATGTTTTAGTGGGCATGATATTTTGATAATTGATCTTATATCTAAGGTATTTGTTTGACTAAGACGAAGACTACGTACTTCAATGTTATCCGCTTATTGTAAAGGATCTTGATTCACGCTAATTGACTTAGATAAAGCTAGGTCGTTAGAAGAGTAAACTGATACGGGTTTTAGAAACCCTATTTAGTTCATATTTGAATTTCTAAGGGTCTATTTCATCATAAACATCGATTTATTTAATTGCTACATTTTATTTTATCTTCTTGTCATTTTTAATCTAGAGAAGTATAGAAATATTATTTTATTTTATCTTGCATTGTTGCCTCCTCATATATCTAGTTTCAACTTCTAAATTTGTTATCTTGTTTGTTAACTTTGATATCTAAGGTTAAGGTTTTCTTACAAGTTTTGGGCTTCTAATTTTGATGAATTTGTTTAGGGATTTGGGTGTTTGGACTATAAATCCTTATTAAACATCTAATTTGTGATCTCTTATGTCTAATTTAAGTTTTATTTCCTTGTATTAACATTTAGAAGCTTGAATTTGATGAACCTCATAGGTAAACTGCTTGCTAGTTTGGATTTCTTGTGATATTAATTACTAAGTTATATGGTAATTTTTTGACATTAGAATAAAATAGCTAATTTTGCTTAATTTTTTAATATCTTATTATTTATTTTCTAGAAATTTTATCTATCCTAAGGCATAGTTGTTTATTAGTCTGCTTTGAGCTTTAAATTTTCTCCTTATTATGTCATCTGGATTATGATTTTATTACTTTTCCTTTAAACTAAGAAACAATCAAGAGTGTTTATATTTACTTGGTTCATTATTCTTCCTTGAATTGAAAATCCATAAACGGATGTACTTTCATTATTATCTTTTATATGTAAGTCGAGTACAATAAAGAAGGTAAATGATCATATATGAACGCACTTGCTTATGCATAAATGTTAATAGTCTTTCGCTTTTAGTAGGTAAAGAGTAGTTAGGTACATATAAAATTTTAGTAATTTGTTCTAGCTTAGATTATTTATTATTTTCATATTGTTGTTTATCCCTATTAGTTCATTTTAATTTTTAAGCTCCAATCATTGTTACTTTTCTCGAGTAGTCTTACCATCATTTACAACTTTATAATGCTTTTTTGGATAAGCTTGTGTTGGGTGTTAAGGTAGGAGTGGTTGCTTTGAATTCTTACAAAAGAACTAGGGCTAGTCCTTAGATGTGTTTTGGAGCTAAGATGAGAGAAGGTGTTGATGGATTGCGAAAAGGTTCCTGAAACTTCGAGACTCTTATAAGGAAATCATTGGAATTAATGGAAATTTTAGATAAATATAGGATTCATATAGCATACATCTAATAGTCAAAGTGAACAAGGGCTAAAGCGAAAGAGATCAATGGGTTCAAAATATGGTATCTAAGATATTAAAGACAACAAAATGGGGCAAATATCTTGGTTATCAAGAAACCCATATATCATGTTGTGGGAGTACACAAGACTAATGATAGGATTTTGTCTTTAAAAATTATGGTAAAAGATGTTGTTTTCAATGTGGTATGTGTATATACACCTTAAGTAGGGTTGGAAGAATAGCATAAGAGTCAATTTTCGGAAGAGCTCGATAAAGTGATTTAACATATTCACCCTAATGAGAAACTATACTAGGAGGAGACTTTAATGGCCATATAGGGGCAACCTCAGACGGATATTCAAGTGTCCATGGGGGTTTGGTATAAAGATAAGAATGAATGTGGGACTCCTTTGTTAAACTTTTCAATACCATTTAATTTTCTTATAACCAACTCATTATTTAATAAAAAAAGAGGAGCACTTGGGTAACCTTTAATAGTAGAAATGTAAAGAATTAGATCAACTACTTCCTCATAAAGCAAAGTGATTGATCCAATTCCAAAGATTGCAAGGTGATGCCTAACATAGACTTGTCAACTCAACATATATTATTGGTTATGGATCTTATAGTTAAGGGTTAAGATCTTATGGTTATAGGTTAGACAAAGAAGAGAAGTTCTCAGAGGTGCACTAGAGTTAGATGGTAGAATCTGAGAGGGGACACTGTAGAACAACTTATGGATAAAATAATATCTGGGGAAGCATAGAAACTAAAAGAACATGCTAACCAAATGTGGGAGGGAGTAGCAACTCTTTTAAGAAATAAAACTAAGGAGATCTTAGGAGTTTCTAAAGGGTTTAAGGTAGTAATAGTGGAATGAAGACATCTAAGACAAGGAAAAGATCAAGAAGACTACATATAAAGCTCTATTAGATAGCAAAACAAATGAATAGAGGGTAGCCAATATAGAGAATTACAAGTTGGTAAAGAAAGAAGAGAAGAAGGTAGTCTCATAAGCCAAAAGTAGAGTTTACAAGAGCTTATATCAAAGATTGGAAACTAAAGATAGAGAAAAAGATATTTTTAAGTAAGCAAAAGTTAGGAAGTTAGGGACTTTGATCAACTTTGTTGTATAAGAGATTAAGCAGAATGGGTGCTCATGGATGAAAATGACATCAAGAGGAGATGATAAAGCTAGTTCTATAGACTTTTTTAATAAAGGCGGAGATAACAACAATTTCTTGGGTGATATTTGCATTTTTGAGTAGTTCCATGGCTTCATTTGTTGTTAGTGTATCATAAAAGAAAAAATTAAAGGAGCTTTGAGGAAGATGAAGAGTGGAAAGGCAATAGGATCTGATGAATTATCTATAGAGTTGTAGAAGAGTCTAGGAGAAGAAGGTCTTCTTTAGTTAGCTTAGCTTTTTAATGTGATCTTTAAATTTGACAAAATGATGGATGAGTAGAAACTTAACACACTAATTCCTCTTTAAAAAAGCAAAGGGGACATTCAAAGCTGTAACAACTATAGAGGTGTCAAACTACTCAGTTATACCATGAAGTTATATGAGAGGGTGATTAAGAAGAGGGTGAGGAAGGATGCACCTATCTCGGAGAACCAATTTGGTTTTGTGCTGGGGAGGTCTATGATAGAAGCCATATATTTCCTTAAACAATTAATGGCATATTATAGGGACAAATAGAGGGACCTATATAAGATTTTCATTGATTAAATGAAGGCCTATAACATGGTACCTAAGAAAGTCACGTGGAGGTATTTAAAAGCTAAAGGAGTTTATGTTACCTATATATGGGTTTTTAGGCATATGTATGAAGGCTTTAAGACTAGAGTAAGGATGATAGGATAGGATATAGAGCATTTTTCTTTTGATATCAGGCAGTACCAAGGATCTTCGTTAAGCTCTAAAGTAAATCACACGTTAGTAAAGACTTTAAGTTCAAGAAACTAGATATACAAGAAGGGGGGGTTGAATGGTATATCCTCTTTTTTTTGCTATAAAGTCTCTAAAAGAAAACTTTTCTTTCTTATTAGAAGAATATCACAACTTATTACGTAGATA
>JAOTAY010000003.1:13412719-13424154 GCA_025629805.1 Erythroxylum baracoense | reverse complement strand
AGTAATGTGAGCTCTATTCTAAGTAAGCACAGTAAAACTTTTCTCTCAGATTATCTAGTCTTTCTAACTTGTCTCAGCTTTTCTGTCTTTTTTATCATCATCATCTTTCATCTTCGACTGCGACTAATATTTATAGTCTTCGTCTCTAATTGCTTCTTTGTTCTTAATAACGGCTTCTTGGTTCTCAATAACCGCTTCTTTAGTTGAGTTCTGTAACTAACTCTGACTAAATAACTGTCTGACATGCTAGTGTATCTTCTTGGTATCGTCTATGTCTTCTTTGCTTCATTTTTGCCTTCGCATTTGAGTCTGTATATGCGTCTACGTCTGCGTCTGCATAGTCTTTGCGTTTGTGTCTGTATTGTCTTTGCGTCTGCGTCTGCATCTGCATCTGCATCTGCATTTATGTCTGCGTCTGCATAGTCTTTGCGCTTGCGTCTGTATTGTCTTTGCGTCTGCGTCTGCTTAGTCTTTGTGTCTGCCCACTTAACACACTTGTCAAAGATGTTCTTTTGTTTCTAACATTATTATTATTTTATTGTCATTTAGTCATCGTAAAGTCCTCTTGACTTATCAAGCTCCTTCCTATTTGCGATAGTTATTGATGAGCTTATTAAGAATATTTAAATGGAATACCTTGGTATATGTTGTTTGCTGATGATATTATTTTAGCAGATGAAATAAAATATTGTTAATGTTAAAATAGAACTTTGGAGTGATAATGTTAAAGTCAAAGGGCTTTAAATTGAGCAAGATTAAGACTGAGTACTTAAAGTGAAACTTGTTGATGCATCTGATGTATAAATCAAGATTGAAACATAATTTATACCATAGAAAAGTTGTTTTAAATACCTTGGATCCATTATCCAATGTAGTAGGGAGATAGAGAACGATATAGAGTATCATATGAAATCAAGATGGCTTAAATAGAGGGGCGCCTCAGGAGTTTTATAAGATAAGAAGATACTACTTAAGTTAAAAGGTAAATTCTATCGTTTAGTAATTAGGTCGGTTATATTCTATAGGGTAGATTATTAGTTCGTCAAACAGGTGCATAGTCATAAGTTAATAGTGGAGGAGCAAAGGATGCTCCATTAGATATGCAATCTTATAAGAAGAGATAAGGTCAAGAATATAGTAATAAGAGACAACTTATGGATGGCTAACAAGTTGGAATCCAACCGTGATCGAATCACGGGTGCAACAATTTTTTTTATATAGATTTCGAGCGGATCCTGATAATAGATTAACAAAAAGACAAATCATAAGAAATTGTACATTGTTCGTGTTCCTATTGAAAATCCTTTAAAACTTTTCTCGATTTGTCAACCACGAGCTGTTCAAACATCCAGCCTTTAATGGTATCTACAGAGTAATTTTTCAAGACTCTTTTGAGAGGAAGAACAGAAGTGCTAACTTCTAAACGTTCTTCTTATTAATAGAAAAATCATTAGGATTTTTAATTTTATTAAAATTAAATTCTTTAATTATAATTAAAGTCAAATTATAATTATAATTAATTTATTTTTAATAAAATCAAATATCTCATATTTAATCCTTAAAGTTTCTCAAACTTTATAATTAAGTCTAACTTAATTATAAAAAATTTCTTTAACAAATTGCTCTTTAATGTGTGACTTGTTAGGTTCCTAATATATTGGTAATGATTATAAATTATAATTCTAATTCATAATTAGAATCAGATAAATTAAAACTCCTTTTAATTTATCTTTAATTCTCCAATTAAACAATTTATAATCATAGTTTAAGATTAACATCTAACAACATATCATAACCACCTAAATATCAAGAATGTCAAAGTGGTTGAGTTAACTTATCCATGCATGGTTATGAAGTATAATTTAATTCTTTCGCCATTCAATATTCCAATTGGACAGAGTATGGATACAATGTCTACTCTTTTCATCCAATCATGTTCGTTCTTGCTAATTAAGAATTGATTTATAATTGAAATTTGAAAACGTCTTTTCAAATATCAATTCATTCTGGTCAGAGAATTTCATAAATCACTACTAATCAAGAACAGTAGAACATTCTCTCTAATTACTTTAGAGTAATAAATTCTTTATTGACTTACTCAACTATCTCTGTATGGTTCATATTGCATCTAGGTATTACTGATTGAATTATTCTAGCGCGATTCATAAGTAGCATCAAAACACAGTGATTCCCACATGAGATACCTTGGCAATCTCAAGTCTAAGGATCAATTATACAACAATCATTATGAGGAAATTCATAGACACATAAGTAATATTCCATTCGAGATTCTTATAGTCGGGTCAATTCAATGACTTATTCTCTAATAATCACCCACATATTATTTTAAGTATCTCGATACTTTAATTTATAAGATCAATTACTTTATTCAAAAGAAAGAAACATAATGTGTACTAGTTTTACTATTTTAACAATATCTTGTCTTGATGAAACTCCAATTAAGAACAATTAGGAACAATATGTAAATGTAAATTGAATCTCACAATTTTAATCTCATCATAATTTTAATTACACGGTAATCGTTCGAGGGATTTTACCTTTAGTATTAAAACATCAAATGTAATTAAATTAATATACAAAGATAAAGAAAGTCATTTCATTAATTAAATAATAATGTCATACAGCAAATTACATCCCATTGATTGGGTGCAAGGGCATAAACTAGCATAACATTGATAGCAAATTAAGGGAGATAATGCTTTGGTAGTTCGGACATATTAAGAAGTGACAACCCAATGCCCCAGTGAGAAGACGCAGGAAGATTATACTTAGGGACTGTAACAGAAGAAACAGAAGACTCAAGAAGAATTGAGGAGAGGTGATCAAGAATGATATGGACCTATTGGAGCTTACTGAGGATATAGCCCTCAATAGAAAGTTTTAACGAATTAGAATATGTATAGAGGACTCTACATAAAAAGGTACTTCTCTTTTCATAAACCTTTCGAACTTTTTCTTTTGATTCATGTGACTTTTATTAGCATTAATACCTTTTTTGCCGCACTTGTTTTTTAATTAATTAATATTTCTTTTTTAATTACTTATTTATTTTATTTACCTATTCGTTTTCTTTCTCGTATATTTATTTACTTTATCTTTATTTATTTTATTTTATGAAGTTATTTGTTTATGTATTTTAAACTTTTTTTAAAATTCCAGTGAGTCTATCAGAAGTAATCTCTCTACTAACTAGATGTAAATTTGTGTATTTCTGGACCTCTCCAGACCCGATGTCTCAATGAGATTCTTACTAAGTTATTGCTGTTGTTTATTTGAGTGAGTAGAAGAAGTTGATACAAATATTTTGAATAGAAGCATAGTTTATGAGTCTTCAGATAGCGTTAAAGAATATATAACTTTTGACAATGATTCAGAAATATGTTTTTAATTTTTAATATTATTCTAAATTTTTATATTGAGTTCAATTTTAGTTTGAATTATTACATTATATTAATAGTCAATTGGTTTATTTTTATTTTAATAACACATTATATTTTTACTTATTTTTAGTTTTACTTATTTATCGATTAAACCTTAAACATTTCATTTGGTACATTCAAAGTTTATTCCATATTTAAAATGTTTAATAAAAGAGTTAATACGGATGATGAGATGATCACGGTGATAAATCATCCTCTGACAGAATGGTAAAAAGTAAAAACTAATAAAGACAAAAAATTTGACGGTGGAAACAAAAGTGAAGCACTCGGCGTTCGGCACGCCAAACTCTTCAAGGAGACGAGGACTAACCAGTCCTCCAAGTTCCAACCCATAAGTATCTTATGAGCTCCAACTACAACGAAATGAATTTGATTGAAGCGACTCTGCTAAATTTGCGGACGTGATGGATCTAAAATCTCTTATCAGGAGACGCTTATCCCCCGCAAGTCTTCCACATCAACTGCTCTCACAGTCGCAGCTCTCCCCTTCTCAATCCAAGAGATTCGGATCCGATGCAATGACAATCACCAAGATCTTACTTGCTTCTGTTGTTGCTCTTCCCATCTTGTTCGTCTTCTCCGTCATCATTAGGATCTCGCCGTCTGATCGCACGTTGGGATTCGCTGACGCCAGAGTTCTTGAAGACAGAGCTCAACTCAACTCGACACGATTGGGACTAGGTGGGGTTTGTGGATCAGTTTTTTAACTTCACTGCTTGTTGACGTTTTCAGTAAATATATGCAACTTAAACTTGTTTTCTTCGTTGTTCATCTGCCTTTTTATGACTCGGTAATGCAATTTCGTTGACGGGTTTAGGATTTTGGTTTCAAAGTAGCAATATCTCTGGATTTTGGAGTGTGTGCTTTTAAGTGTTAGCTAATGTCTAACGGACTTGGCTCCATTCAGGAGGTTTAGTGTTAGCGTGGAAAAAGATCTACTTCATAGTTATGATTTTTGCCTTCTCATGTCTTTAATATTTGATTTCTTATACAAGGAGGTTTTAAGATCATTCCCTGCTATTGACGACTAGAAAAAACTTGTTTGCAACCGATGCTCTGACTATGCTAACTTGTCTGAGTTTTAGAGAAACAACTATGTTTACGCAATTGAAATAATTCACTATTTGTGGGAAATATGTGTTCATCATGATGATGTCCAATATCGGTTGTCTGGCTGTGTCATCTTGTCTAAGTTTTGAGAGGAACAATCATGTTTTTGCAACTTTACAAACGCATACTTTTTTGATGAATATTACCAAAATGGAGCTAATTTACTTTCTTTATACTATAGATTCAGCAGGTACTTTCTCTCATTCTACTGAGAAGTCAAACGACAAACTGCTTGGTGGACTTCTCACATCTGGATTTGATGAAGCTGCTTGTGCCAGTAGGTACCAGTCCTTTCTATATCGCAAGATTTCAGCTTATAAGCCTTCCCCATATCTTGTTTCCAGGCTACGAAATTATGAAGATCTCCATAGGCGCTGTGGCCCAGGGACTCAAGCTTATAAGTCAGCTCTTGAAAAAATTCATTCTGGTAATAAACTTGGTTCTATGGACTGTAAATACGTTGTGTGGATATCTTATAGCGGGTTGGGAAACAGGATACTGGCACTAGCTTCAACATTTCTCTATACTCTACTCACAAACAGAGTCCTACTAGTTGACCGGGGAAATGATATGGAGGACTTATTTTGTGAGCCATTTCCAGAGAAATCATGGTTACTACCCACCAATTTCCCTTTAATTGGTCAGTTTAACAGCTTTGATCAAAAGTCTCCTCATTGTTATGGGAGCATGCTGAAGAACAATGTTGTGGACACATCAACAGAATCAGTACCCTCGTACCTATACCTCCATCTAGTTCACGATTATGGTGATCATGATAAGCTCTTCTTCTGTGATGATGATCAATCTCTTCTTGCAAAAGTCCCCTGGTTGATTGTGAAAACAGATAACTACTTTGTTCCATCTATTTTCTTAATGCCATCTTTTGAGGAAGAATTGAGCAAATTATTCCCTGAGAAAGGAACAGTTTTCCACCACCTGGGTCGGTATCTTTTCCATCCGACAAATCATGTGTGGGGGCTAATCACAAGATATTATCAAACTTACTTATCCAAGGCAGACGAGAGCCTTGGTCTTCAAATAAGAGTGTTTGATACAAGACCCGGTCCCTTAAAACATGTTATGGATCAAATTTTGGCTTGCACTCTGAAGCAGAAGTTATTGCCAGAAGTAGATATGCAAGATTCCTTCGTTATGCCAACTCAGAACCCAAAATTGAAAGCTGTTCTTGTGACATCTTTAAATTCAGGTTACTCCGAGAACCTGAGGAACATGTACTGGGAATACCCCGCTATGACAGGGGAAGTCATTGGGGTTTATCAGCCAAGCCATGAAGAGTATCAACAGTCCGAGAAGCAGATGCACAACAGAAGGTCGTGGGCAGAAATGTTCCTCCTTAGCCTGACTGATGGGTTGGTCACTAGTTCATGGTCAACCTTTGGTTATGTGGCTCAAGGTCTTGGAGGTTTGAAGCCATGGATCCTTGTCAAGCCAGAGAATGACACAACCCCTGATCCTCCTTGTCGCCCAGCCATGTCTATGGAGCCATGCTTTCATGCTCCTCCTTTCTATGATTGCAAGACGAAGAGAGGAATTGATACAGGTGCACTTGTTCCGCATGTGAGACATTGTGAGGACATGAGCTGGGGTCTTAAGGTTGTTGATGGGTATGATGAGTTATAGTCATAGTTTCTAGGTGTACCATATAATTTGTGCTCCTCAAGGTCTGTTAACATGTACTCGCAAATTTTTTAATGTAATGTTGTACTAGCCTTAGGTGCAAATGTTGTTAGCTGAGTTTGGCATTGCTTGAGTTCAGAGTCTGTTTTAATGATGCTCAACAAATATACTGCCCATGCCAATAGAAGAAACACAAAAAAAAAAAACGACAGCAATGCTCCTGTATCCAAGTATTCTGGCATTAAAATGCCAAGTTGGTGTAGTATGTTTTCTTTTTCCTCCCTTTCCTTTTGGCTTATTTCCATCTTCATTGATCAACGTAGCAAGAATCTTGAGTTGAAAAAGTGTTGACATCTGGGCTAACATGGACATTAGCAAAAGAAAAGAAAATTTTGGTGCCTCTGTTTTCGTGTTCCATATCCTGCAGTATATCTAATTCCACTTATGATTAATTGGTGCAAGGATCAAGCATATACACCAGTCATCAAGTCGCTTGCAGCTTGGCTGTGTTCCAAGAAAGTAGTAGCACACACATTCGGGCAAGCCATCAAATCAAATGCCCATTGTTATTGTTGCCGTATAAGATGGTAAAGGCTCGTGACATGTTGGAGGGCAAACCATTCTCTGATCTCAATAACTTCATTCATTATCCATAAAAACTGGAAAAGAAGCAAAGACTGCAAGATAAAGAGTGAAAAAGTTCTGATCTGTTCCCAGTTATAAAAGAGTTTAAACATATGCTGTTACTGCTCCGCTCATGGTTCCAAGATTTGGTTGGTCCTCCAGAGAGGGAGTTGCATCAATTCTTTCTCCCTTCACACAAGATTATGTGGTAACCATGTCTGCATCAAACTATAATAGCAATTAGAACATATAACAAATTGTATCTGGAATTCCACACTTCTGAGAGTCAACTAGGGACAAAATCGATGAGCTAGTGTCAGTATCATCATGATATTACTATTCTATCTACAGATCATTATCATCATGATATTACTATTCTATATACAGATTAGGAAGTTGTAAGATGTACATTGTTTGTTCGAAAAGATGGAAGCAGAAGCAATGCATTTTATGACTCCCTCTAAAATCTGGACATTGCAAATCACTGTTTGCAGGATCCCTTTTTCGGAAAATAGAATATGCTATACTAAATCGGCTCTATGATTACTTATGAACCATTGACTATGAATATGAAAACCTTAACCCTAATAATTCCTGCTTGTTTCAAATAGAAATTTTCAGCAGAGGATGAAAATTAAATTGTCGCTATATATCAGATTCACAAGCTTTTTATTTTTTCATGCTCTGGCACTACTTGCCTTCCTTCAGTGGATAAGAAGCATTTCTTCCTATGTCTAATTCAATCAAATGTCAACCATGAATGTTGCTGAAGCGCAATTAATTTGTGGTTGATTTCTGACCAGCAAAACTTTTCACCAAATCTCTAATAAGCTATGAAATGTAGTAAATTTGACTAAGCATTATATGGACTATACAATAAAAAGCCAGACACATACGTTGATTTGAATGGTGCACTTGTAGCTCCAATTTGGGTGCTGAATGCCACGTCTTGAAAGGGGCCAGCCATTTTACCTCGAGGGAACCATCCATGGTCCCCGCCTTTCTTCCCAGATGGGCACTCAGAATACTCTGCAGCCAACTGAAAATAACAAGAAAAGACAAATAGTAAAAGAGAACGTATATATTATTCATTATGACGAAAAAGCACTTGAAACCCAATCTGTGTTGTTGAGAACTAGAAAGTGGTTCTTCTGCGAGAAAAAGTACAGAGATAAAAATAAGATAAAAGGCATCCAGAGAATGCAATCATTGGGTTGTGTAGGTACACTGTAAATGCAGTCAGTTTACCTTTGCAAACTCAGCTGGAGGAACCTTATCACCACTGTCTAGCCAACCATCCTGCAATTTCTTGTAAGCCTCATTGATTTTGCCTTGCTTTTCACATAATATGTGTCTTGCTGGAACAAATTTCGTACCAACTTAAGAATGTCAGAAATCAGAGGACCCAATAATTCATGTGGAATGAAGGGAAACAATGTCCAGGGTATAAAAGCCTTAGGATAACCATCCCACTCGAAAATTAATTTCATCACAATCTCAAAGGGCATGTTTTCCACTAAAATCACTTTAACCACAATATTTTCTTCTGAAGAAGATGACTACTAGAGAACAAATCCAAAAAGCAGATGAAAAGAAGAAGAAACTAACAGCAGAAGTATCACCTTTGATATAAGTACAAGTCCCAAGGCCATCACCCTTGCCTGCTTTCCCCTTGCCCTTTGAAGCATTTTCATCACTTCCACCTCCTGCTTGTTTTCCCTTGCCCTTACCCCAGAGTCTTTGGCTTTGAGTCCTTTCCCATTATCTTACAAAACCCAATACGTTGAGCAACAAGCATATCGGCAAATCATAAAAGCGTATGACACTTTTAAACCATTCAACCAATAACAAGTCTCTTTTATAATCTCAACTTTCTATGTCGAACTGAATCTTTCACTTTTACCAAAAAAATTCTAACACAAACCAAATAACTCCCTTCCAATATAAAAATCCAATTCAATATCTATTCGTAACGATCACAACTATTTATCGAATAAATCTTCATATGATGATCATCATAGGCAGAGAATCACTCCAAAACAAGCCTATTTTATATACCAGATATTAACAAGACTGTGGATCACATCATAAATGAGAAACGAAAAAAAGACTCCATTTTCCCGGAAAAGCACACAGAAGAAATAAAAAATATTAACCATCAACTTTCTATCTACAAATGTTGTTTTCACTTACAATTATGACTATAATTGAAATATGTAATCATTTCATATACAAGATTCTTTTCATACCATATTTTCATCGACATCATGGATATACCTTTATTATTAATATAATATAATATAATATATTATTTTTTAACTATTTAAAAAGGTTTAATGGTTAATATTAAAATGTTTGATAGTATCATCCTTAAAATTTTGATAGTGTAATCCAAAAAATTGTAAAAATCTTATTTGTAAGACAAAAATAAAGGTCAAAGAACATTGAAGGTTGTCTTTAAGATGAGCATTCATATGGTCAAGTTAATATTGTGACTAAATGATAAGAATATGAGAAAATATCACAATAAAGAGTATAAGACTAGAGATCATGTGAAAATGATTTGAGTTAGATATTTACCTTATGAAACAAAGATGCTTCTATAGTGCTCCTACACTTATAGGACATTTATGGTGGACAAATGTAAATATTTTTTCTAATATCTAATGACTAATTTATGGTTAATTATGAGTAACATTTAATGTAAATCAATATATTGTTAGACCCTTGAGTCTAAATGATACTGTAACAATTGATATAAAGATGACATGTTGACAAAGGAATAAGGTAAAGTCTTACAAATAAACAAAGCAAAGGGGACAATTCTTTTGTTAAACTATTTGAAGCTTTGATACAATAGCTTCAAGAATAAGAAAAATTAGAAAAGAACAACCAAAAGCTCTTAAGAAGATGAGCTATGATCTTTTGATACTCAAATATGTTACAATCATGTATAAAACTGAATCACAATCATAGAGCACTTTGGTTAAGGTGTATAAGCCATAAATTTTTTATGGCAAACGAAGTGCTAAAGAGCTTGAAAAACTTCTATGGCATATCAAACAATACTTTTAAATGAAAAAGATATCTAATTCGGAGAAGATGTAAATCACAATAATAAACATGATGGATGATACAAAGTTATCGTAGATGATGCAGATGTCTAATGATATCAGTTCGGATAGATCTTTCATTGCTACTATGGAGAAAATGAAGAAATAACTAATAAATCAATTTCTCCATAATAGCACTTCTTAGCTTACAAGGGCAACTTTGAAGTAGTTAAGACAAAATGGCTTTAAAAGGGAGTATATGAGACTATTTAAATATTTTTGGACCTACATAACATGTTATAGGAAGACAAATTATTCAAATTCATAAATGGCTTGTAGGATTATGAATATACAAAGTTTCATAGGTAAAATATAAAAGAGCTCCCTAACTCTATAGTGATCGTGGATGCCTTTGTAGATCTATCATTAATTAAAACTAGTAGAGAGGGCAAAAATAATGGTGAAACTTAAAATAGCTCAAAGAGAAGTAAAAAGAAAGTAGGTGAATGTTCTCAATATAACTAGAAAAAGCATTTAAAAAGGAAATTGCTTGCTTTATTTGTGAATAGCAATACTTTCCTTCTGAATGCTCAAAATGGAAGGTGAGTGAAATTAATTTCATATTGATAAAGGACTAATTTAAAAAAGACAAAAGTTTGACAAAAAAAGTCAACTTAAATTTTTCTTTATTGGATGGATCCTAAGAAAGAATGTCCAAACAAGAATAAATATGACTGAGGGAGAAGATATGTGGGAAATGTGTTAATAAAAAGGAAGGCTTGCTCATGTCTTCAAAATTTTGCTAAGAAGATTTTGAGAAAATCACTTGTAGAGGAATGCCTAATTGATAAGGGCGTTGAATTCTTTTTACTAGGTGGTTAGTTAAGCTCTTAAATTTAAATAGAAAAATCATGTAACTGTTGGTAAGTCTTGGTCAATGCATGGCACATAAGTTGACAAGAAGATGACATATTGACAAGGAAAAAAGATTAAGTCTTGTGAATAAGCGAGAAAAGTGTTCAAGAGTTAGCATGCATCAATAAGCATTAGTTAAAATATCTGACGATAAGAGAGAGATGTAAAACTAAAAGTAATAAATATGACTTGTTTATTTTAAATTCGACAATTAAGGCACCTAAACTTTATGACAAAAATCTAAAACTATGGAAATTGTTACAAAGGTTTTCTTTCAAGCACGAACTTGTCCCATAAAATTCGCCAACCTCTTTACACGGCAATTTCACTTAGCTCCGTTAAAGCAAGATTTAGCCTTGTCCTTTGATCGTGACCAACCCACTTGTTCTCGAACACTTCACGACCCTCGCAGTGTTTCACTCTTACACTCTTGTAAGAAAACTACGAAAGAACTAAATAATCATGGCAACAATAAGAACATGAGAAAGAGATACGACAAACACCAACCTTTACTACTTCCCTCCAAGTATACAAAGGAATATTTTCTCAATCTTTAAGTGTAACATCCCGTTCTCATATTAAGGGTTAGGACCCGAAATTTCAGTACATATGAGCTCAAAGAGAGATTAAGGAA
>JAOTAY010000003.1:13356720-13406449 GCA_025629805.1 Erythroxylum baracoense | reverse complement strand
TGCACTACCTTTTATTCCAACTTCTTTTAACTCTTCCCAAAACAGACCTTCGGGTCAATCTTTCATGGTCATTTTGACAAGGAATATGAAGGATTTAGGCAAAAAACGCTTCTGAAAAATTGTTCCTTTATGTCTTAAGATTCTAATGAAGCTAATTTCATGCAATTTTGTTCAATATCATTCAAGTTATAATCAAAAACCCACAGACTATTTTCACAATCTGACAGAACACAAATTTCAACTTCAAGCCAATTTTCTAGACTCTTAAGGACATAATTAGAATTAGATTCCTTCATGAAAAATGTAGCTCTATGTCTCTAGTTTACTTTAAATCAAACTTCATCTAATTTGGATATTTACAGATCAATGTATTCCCTAAAGACAGGTGCATGTTCAGTAAAATTCTGCATATCTCAAACTCCACCTCACTTCAAACTTTCACCTAGTTATACGCATCTCCGAATCTACTTCTTTCTTCAACACCCACACTTGCATCAACACAATTCATGCATAAAACAATCCACAAGCATGAAAATGTATTCTAATTACGCATGAATGCAGTTACAAACATTAAAACCTAAATAAACTTACTTAACTAAGCTTCTTTCTCTCTCTTCTCTCTTCAGCAAAATTTCCAGAACTTAGGAGAGCAACAAGCTGATTTTGGAGATAGATAAACAAGGGATTTTATGCAACAATCAACACCTCTAATGATAGAAAACTTCACACAAGGTGTAACCTTAATAGATTATCCAAAAGCCAATAGATGAAAATGAGTAGATGTGGTTTCAGTGATGGCGAAAAAAGAAAGGAGAAGGTTTACAAAATGCAAACTTGTTTCCTTGTCAAAGACGTAGCTAGGTGTCTCATTTGTGCTATAACACATGTCACTCTTGTATTAATCCATTTGTCAACTAATGATTTGTCTCTTAATTCTTTATTTTTTTCTTAATATAAAATACCTCAAATTTTCAATAAATTTCCAAAATATCTTAAATGTCTCCAAAAATGCGGAATTAATCATAATACACACTAATTTGATAATCCAAGATAATTAATCCATAACTCACCAAAATTTCGAAATAACAACTATTATCACCAAATAAATTTTGTAACACATTTAGTCCAACATTTATACTTTAATCACTAAAAGAAAGATATCACTTATACCCAGAAAAATATCAATGAATGCATGTACAATTTCTTGTATGCTTCAAAAAAAATACATATGCACATATAAGTGAGTACTCAAATATGCAAAGCATATAATGCACTGCTAATTTCTCAATATTCCAACCCCTAGTATGGGATGTTACACACACTTCCTACGGCCAATTAGACATGTACAATTTAATATAGTTTCCTTAAACACTATTGTCAAGAGCTAGATACACAGTCTTCTGACAAGTTATAAGCACAAACTAATAGAACAACTCAATTCTAACTTTTAAACCCCTCGCATTCATGTGACATAGACATAATGTTTTTTATCTATAATTTTAAAGAAAATCAATGTCCAAGTAATTAAAGTTAATGTTCCTCGTAAAATATTTTTAAAAAAATATATGTATTAATAATTCCTATTCAATAAAGAGATAAAATTTTATTAATATATTTATTTTTAAATTTAAGAATAATAAGCATGAAAAACCAATAAATACCTACATTTTCATATGATCCCAATATTTTAACGCAGAGCCTAATCCAGGAGCCATGCCAAGTATGCAAGTATGGATACGTCACGGCCGCCAACGACTTTCCAGGAAAAGCGGAAGCACAATTGTAGAAATAAGACTTACGGGACCTTCCCATGAGTCATCCGATCAGTAATTCCCCCATGTTTTGCTGCCCCTATTACCATTTATTTAATCTTACGATCTTTCATATCAGCTTGTGTTTCTAAATCAAGTAGCTTAATTTAATATGCACCATCTAGTCCCCTTTGACCTGCCTCTTGCTCTCATCCATATCGACGTCCTAGATGTTTATAACACTACCACTGATCACGACATTAGCTTGGCATATGTATTGTTCGATTCTATCATTTCTTTGTGAATTGAATTTGAAAATTGACGATCCACCTGGAGTATATAATTTAATTAGTTGCTTACCTTGCATCTCATAGTATGACATTTATCGAATATTTTGTTAACTAGAATCACTATTTTATTCCTGATCTATTCTTAATAATAGATTATTCCCTTATTTAGTTGAAGAAAACATATGAAATATATAATTTAAAGGTTTACTAATTCCTTGAGTTTGAGGAGTAAACTCATCATCTCCTATCTTTATCTATTTTAAGTGGGTTGAGAATAAAAATGAGGATTTGTTGGACAAAAATATTCTTAAAAAATTTATATAATTACTTAGCTATAAAATAATCTAATAATAATAATAACATGAAAATTAATAATAATAATAATAATAATAATAATAATAATGTAGTTAGTAGAAACTAATGCATATTTTGATCTTTTTGTTATTTATTCCTCTGTCATTCTTAATTTATGTTTTCAAACTAAACATTAGTATTATCATTAGAAATTTTTAGAAATAAATAAAACTAAATAATGCATATTCTATTTTATTCCTAACATCATTTCACTCCTTATTTATTTTTATTGGTGAACCAAACATTATGTTAAAGTCTTAAATAGGGAATAAATCTCCTATTAAAGACCCGTAGCAATATATACATAATTTCAGAAATATGGAAAAAATTTGAAGTTGGGAGTAAAGTTACCCGTAAAACTAATCCTTTCTTAACAATGGAAATGAAAGAAATGAATGATTTGAGGATCACATCTTCTATTTGAGTTAACCAATTTTAACACTATTTTATTAAATATTATCTATATATTTATATAAAATTCAAATAAATGTATAAACTCGAAACAAGGTTGGAATCTCTTTAAGTGAAACAGGTGCTCCATTATGATAATTTGGGTACCGCCTGATGGAGCTGAAGAGCCTGAATGGAAGCTGACCTAATCTGACGGCTGATGAGACGATAGAACACCAAAGATGGAGCCAAAGCCATTTGATTAGACATTAGATCTTAATCTGGAGGACCCAATGCTAACATGTGAATGGGTTAAAGAATGTCTTAAATTGGTGCTAATCAAGGTGGTTTATATACTTGAACCAATTAGAACCCACTAGTGAGGTGGCTAGATAAGAACCATACAAGTAGTTGATGCTTTGGCCAACGCATCTTCTACAAGGCTTATCCCACTTAACTTTCTAGATTGACATTTTTGGCAATGGGATTACGTGGCAATTGCGCAAGTATGGTCCCGCGACACTTTTCCATAATCCATACGAGAATCAGTTACATGACGCCGACATGGGTTTTCTCGAATTTCTACCATGCCAATGTTGGAAAGTGAAAAGCAGCATCTCTGTTTCACTCCATGTTGATGGGATCAACAACGGGAGCTTAAGCCAGTCAGGTGAAGTACATAAGCAGGAAGACTCCCAAGTTAATTTGTGACTAGGTGATTCAATATGGTATCCAATTCAACAAGAAAAATTCACACGCTTAACAATTCTATACTACGATATTTGGAGCAAATATGAACTTACACTTTCTGGTATATTTTTATGAAGAATTTTTCTTAAGGCCACACTCAATACTTTAACAATATAGTACATGCAATGTATTCTCTATTTAATTCCGAGTTTCAAATTCATCAAACTTGAACCTATTCATAACATAGTATAACATTAAAAGGAAAAAGAAGAAGAAGAAGCTGCAATCTTAACTTTGCATTGTCCCTTGAGCTCATGATCGCAAGTAAATAAAGAACCAAAAGCTTTTAGCTGTAATTGTATGGAATAAGAACACTCATACAGCTTCATGAGATGAAGATTGGAGAGTGCGTCATATTGTCGTCTTATCGAATGAAACAGACAACAATAGCTTTGGACTAATGCTACGCGCCAAAAGAAATGCCGAGTGTCCCATAACGGAGGTATCCAATAGGATATACCCTTCTGGTTGAGAAAAGGCATAGATACTGCAATTTGCCAAGTACAGGGAACCTAACCACAATACAGCTTTTATTAGATTAACTGAGTGTATTTTTAGGCACTTTTTTTTTTCCAACTCTTACTCGATGAGAGTACAGCTAACATGTTAATCAAATCCGAGGTCTTGGAAAGTCAGAGTAACAACCAATCCAATCCATGCAATACCCATAAAACGACAATATCCCTCACAAATATAAGACCTTCCTATCTCATGTTAAACATTTCAAACACTGCCTGCCATCTCTTCATTTATCTAGTCCTGAGCCAAAGCACCAAGCTTTATCTCTTATTTTGATCCATTCAGATGCAGGGCAAAACTAGCTCTGATCTTCCTCCTGGTTTCAGGTTTCACCCAACTGACGAGGAACTGATCATGTATTACCTCAGAAACCAAGCCACGTCCAAGCCATGCCCTGTTTCAATAATTCCGGAAGTTGATATTTACAAGTTTGATCCTTGGCAATTGCCCGGTTGGTTTCATGATTAACCCAAAAGAACTCCTTTTTTTTTTCCATGACGCTGACTTATTTTCTACGCATATTATTCACTTGTTTACTCGTATGATGTGCAGAGAAAACTGACTTTGGAGAAAACGAATGGTACTTCTTCAGTCCTCGTGACAGGAAGTATCCCAATGGAGTTAGGCCTAATAGAGCAACTTTGTCTGGTTACTGGAAGGCCACAGGCACAGATAAGGGCATATATAGTGGGTCTACGTATGTTGGTGTCAAAAAGGCTCTTGTCTTCTACAAGGGTAGACCACCAAAGGGTATTAAGACAGAGTGGATTATGCATGAGTATCGGTTGAATGAACCAAAAAAGCTTGGAAACAAATCCAATGGATCCATGAGGGTAAGCTTAATGCCACCTATGGAAGCCTAAGGTCCTTAAATTAAAGTTCCTGGACTTTTGGTTTTAATGTTTGTGTGGTCTGTTTGGACATAGCTAATACTTCTGTTTTCTGTGCTTGCAGTTGGATGATTGGGTCCTATGTAGGATCTACAAAAAGAGGCATGTAGAACGACAGTTGGAAGACAAAATATTAGGAAACAAAAATTCCCATCTGGAACCGACTGTTGTTAATGATGTTAGTGAACAACAGTTGTTCAAACACCCAAGGCCTTCTTCTCTTTCCCATCCGCTAGAAATGGAATGCGTGGTTCCAATATCTCAGCTTCTGAATGATGAAGCATACAACAACAGTCTAGATTTTCAAAGCGTCCTGGCCAATGCTGGTACTGATTACCATATTGAAAGGTTTCAGTTAGGTGAAATGCCTTACAGATACACAGACTTTGGAAAGTTGCAGGTGGGTCAAGGTCAGGGTCAGGGTAGCATCTCAAACCAGCCACTGTATGGGAATCCAACATTTTATGGATTTCAGTGATTAAAAGTAAAATAAAAAAACTTGGTATTCCTGAATACCGAAGTGGTTCAGACCTTACCTATTCCAAGGAATTGCGGAAAGTGTCTTCTCAAGGACCATGTAGGCACAATTGTCAGCTGCTGACATGCATTTAGATTTTGTTCAATTGTGAACTAGATGTAGCTTGTTTATTGCGATAATATGTACTATACAATACAGAAATAGGACCAAACTGAAATTGATGTACATGATCAGTAGTCATTACCTTCATTCTTGTGGCTGTTTCTGTTTTCTTTTCACCAAGGAAGTTTATTCTTCAAATCCCCTTGAAAACAAACTAGCAACATGAGCTTTATGAAATTTTTATTGAAACCATTTTCTAAAGATTGATAACTGATCATATTCATATATATATATTAATTCTGAAGAAAAAAGATCAAAGCTATGTTAATTGACTAACCTACTCGAAGACAAAAGCAGAGATGATATTAATAAATTTATTGGCAACTGCTATAGCTTAACCAATTTATCACCTAAAAGTTCTCTGGAAGAATATATATAGTTCTTCATCCTGTTGTCCAAGAATGGAAGCAATTAGCATTTGCAGCCTTTTTTTTAATATATATTTTTTGAACTCCTGGCGACCTATTTGTAGCATGTTAGTTGGCACAAACCATAAGAAAGTATAATTAAATAAATGTATGACTCATGGTGGATTAAAATAATTTTGTAGAACTATTCTTTTTAAGAAATTATCGATTTGAAAGCGCCAGCCTGACATTCAAAATGCGTAATGCAACTATTGTTTTAAAATACACGTAGAAAGCTTATCTAGAAATTGGTCAAAAGCGCATGCAGAAAGAAATAAGTGTTGAATGTCTAGCCACAGGTTGGGTGCATGCATGAGCTAATTTGTCCTTGGCTATGAAAGCGATTCAATAATATAAAGATGTGAGATTGCAGTGATTACATCAGAACTGTGGAATTTCATTAGAATAAGTTATATTTGTAATTTGTTGCTTCTTTGAAAGGGTCACATGGACTGCATTTCTGTCTCTTGGGAATTTAGACCTCCCAAATCTATACTCAAGGATATTTTATAGTCAAAAAAAATAGAAAGTAGAGAAATAATAACAACACAAGAAATTTACGTAGAAACTTCCAAACCGGAGAAAAACCAGGGGCACCGGGAAGAAAATTCACTATATAAAAAATTCTTACAATCACACAATTTTTCCTCTCACCCAATATCCCAATACACTCACAAAGAAATACCCAAAACAAATCTTCCAACTCTCACCTCAAAAGAGGAATTTAACTAGAGTCAAATTTGTCATACAAATCTTTGACTTTGTTTTGTGTACTAACTAAGGAGGTAGCACCCTCCTTATATAGTCAAGAGCCTTTCCTCACTTATTGTCCCCAACCAATATGGGACAACAAAGGAGCCAAAAACTCAAACACTGTCAACTGAAACTTCTGCAATTTTAGCGTCTTTTGCTGCTATAATATCTATCACAATAGCTGACTTGGGTTGAAGTAGGTGAAGGGCAAGAAAAAGGTGAAGCAATACTTTAATATTGGTTACCTCTAGAGCATGCAAAGAATGTTGACTAGTATTTGGCTAATTATAGTTCCCAAGTCCCAATAACTAACCCACAGCTTCACTAACAACACTACCCTAATCACAAGAATCTGCTAAAAAGACACAGGAAGAAGAGAAGACTTCTGCCTCTACTCTCTTCCATTGCCGAAGGGTATAAAATGGCTTTGACATTTATGCTAGCTTGCATGGTATTTACATGGTTATTTATTCATAGGTGGAGCCAAAGGCACATTAAAGGCCCCAAGACCTGGCCAATTGTAGGAGCAGCAATTGAGCAGCTCATGAACTTTGATCGCATGCATGATTGGCTTGTCAGTTACCTTTCTGACAATAAAACTGTGGTAGTCCCTATGCCATTCACAACCTATACTTACATTGCAGACCCTGCTAATGTGGAACATGTCCTTAAGACCAACTTTACCAATTATCCAAAGGTACATGTTCCTAATGGCTACTGCTTTCCTCAGGGTTCTAAGTAATACCGAGTCCACACGCAAAAATTAGGAGATTGCAGAGAATTGACCTATGCTTAGCTTAAACTCATCTTAGTTCTAGTCCTTTAACTTTTATTTCACCAAGTTCTGAAGGTCTTTGTACTTTCATGAATTTGTTTTGGATTATGACGGAGGTCGATGTGAATTGAAGGGTGAAACCTACCATTCCTACATGGAAGCGCTTCTTGGAGATGGTATATTCAATGTGGATGGTGAACTGTGGAGGAAACAAAGAAAGACAGCTAGCTTTGAGTTTGCATCCAAAAATTTAAGGGATTTCAGCACCACTGTCTTCAGGGAGTATAGCTTAAAACTCTCATCAATTCTTGGTCAGGCATGTTTCTGTAATAAAGAAGTGGACATGCAGGTAACTAGTAGAGCTTCTGTCCTTATTGAACTTTGAGAAACTAGACTACTTTTAGTACAATGCAACAAGAAATTTCCTTCCTACTTTGTTGACAAAATGGTCTCGATTCTGATTCTGATTCCAAATTTCTCTTGCAGGATTTGTTTATGAGGATGACTCTGGACTCAATTTGCAAAGTTGGATTTGGAGTAGAGATAGGAACATTGACTCCAAATCTACCAGAAAATTGCTTTGCTCAGGCTTTTGATACTGCCAATATTATTGTGACTCTTAGATTCATCGATCCATTATGGAAGGTTAAGAAATTTCTTAATGTGGGTTCAGAAGCTTTGCTTGATAGGAGCATTAAAATCATTGATGATTTCACCTACTCCGTGATTCGTAAAAGGAAGGCAGAAATACAAGAAACTAGAGATACTGACCGAAACACGAAGGTAACAAGATATTTCGCAGAATGTTCTGTTCTCAGAATAAAGAAAGCTGTGCTCACTAACATACCTGTGTTGGCCTTGGTTATTTTAGGTAAAACACGATATATTGTCAAGGTTCATTGAGTTAGGTGAAGACCCAGAAAGCAATATGACAGAGAAAAGTCTTAGAGATATTGTCCTCAACTTCGTTATAGCTGGTAGAGACACAACGGCTACAACTCTCTCATGGGCTGTATACATGATAATGACCAATCAGCACGTAGCAGAGAAGCTCTATATGGAACTCCAAAATTTTGAAGAAGAAAGGGCACGGGAAGAGAACATTGCATTGGTTCATTTTGACAAAGAAGACCTGAAATCATTCAATCAAAGAGCGACGCAATTTTCAGGACTCTTGACGTATGATTCAATGGGGAAATTGTTTTATTTGCATGCAGTAATCACCGAGACACTTCGTCTGTATCCTGCAGTTCCTCAGGTATGACTTACGTGCCCTTACAGATTAGAAAAAGACACACGTGTCAAAACAAAGGATGACATTCAAGAGAAGAGGATTGAAACATCGGCCTTCATTAAAAATGAAATTCTGGTCAAGGCTTTAGACCTTCTATTTGGAACCAATCAAGTTAATGTTGTGAAGGATTGCAGGACCCAAAAGGCATCCTGGAGGATGACGTTTTGCCTGACGGGACTAAATTAAAAGCAGGAGGAATGGTAACTTATGTTCCTTATTCAATGGGTAGAATGGAATACAACTGGGGTCCTGATGCGGCTTCATTCAATCCTGAGAGATGGATTAAAGATGGAATCTTTCAACAAGCATCACCCTTCAAGTTTACAGCATTTCAAGTAAGCGAAAAAGCATTTTCAACCAAGAGATGATGGCTGCTCATGGTGTCTTATTTCAGTGATGATTATATGCTCTACTGAACACAATTCATGCCTTGCTCCTTGCAGCGGATGGCTCACATTTCTTATTTTCTAATCTTCTGCAGGCTGGACCAAGGATTTGTCTCGGCAAGGACTCAGCGTACCTCCAAATGAAGATGGCACTTGCCATATTGGGTAGATTTTTTGAGTTCAACCTGGCCCCAAATCATCCTGTGAAGTACAGGATGATGACTATTTTATCAATGGCACATGGGTTGAAGCTGAAGGTAGCTATACGCTCATAAGGCACATCTAAGGACATAATCATTATGTATGAGATTGAAATACATATTCCAAAATGGATTGGTTTTAAAAGAAATGCAGACTGATTTGATGAACACAATGTGAATGTGTTTCAACAAGTTAGTTTGACAAATCTGGAAAAATATGACATCGGCAGTTATTTCTGTAAACTTCAGCCCATTAAATGCAAAACCAACTTCCTATTTCACACTTTACAAAGAAGAAAAGAAGCAGGAAAGGCTTGTTAAAGATGCTCCTCATTTAAGCAGTCAATCCTTGACAGAAATACCGGAAAAAAATCCAATATAAACAAAAGAAAAGGCATTATTCAGTATGATGTTTTTGAATTATGAAGTTCTGTGAATGATATTGATCGTAGAAACAACCACGACTACATAAAAAAGGGAATTTGATGGCTGGGGTATATTTTTATGTTCTATTTACAAAAGGTAATACTTAATGCATTTCTCTTGGAGATTCTTTAGTGCAGTTTTATCAGAGTGGACAAAAAGTTGAAATTATAATCATAATGGGTTCATCCATTAGACGGATTTTAAACTGGGCAACAAGCTATATGAACAAGACACCTGTCCAGTCTAAGAAATCAACTTCTGCTTCTTTTCTTGCCACTCGATGATTTCAGCTCCAATCTTTGCTTGAACATTTGCTTGAAAGCCAGGGTACGGTTCATAACCAAAGGTCTGAAGAGCCTGAGGCAGAGAGTCATAGTACCTCAGTTCTTGGATGTTGGATTAAATAGTCACAAAATAGAGAGTTGATTTCAAGGAATTACCTCCAGAAGCACAAAAAAGGGAGCCATGATAAATGCTTGAGCTAGGTTGTCCAAAAGAGCAGGTGCTCGTCTCTGCATGACCAATTGAAGTTAAAAATACACAAGAGTATACCGATAACTGATCTACTATCTTAGAAGCAGCTACCTCGTAGACACCATGACCAATAAATTGTCCAGTCCAACAAACAACTTGGGCTACCAGAACGATCTGCAAGTAATTTCAAGTTTAAAATTCATCTGGAGCAAAACAGACTATCAACCATGCAAGGTATGAATAAAATTTGTGTTCATGTCCCCACATGGTTACCTACACGTTATCATGCAAGGTCTAGATGTTTCTCAGCGCCAACCAAACCATGAAAGATGAACATGTAGAAATAGACAATGAGCATTTTCTTATATCACCTACTCTCATTTGTCAAGAAAACCAATAACTGCAATTAATGAACGTCAAAGTGAAAATGTCTTGCCTAGGAAAGACTGGTCCTAGAAACTGATTCTCTAATCCAATATCTTATGATAGTCCAAGGTCCATGTTAGAAGTCGGATCCATCTTCATTCAGATTTTGATTTTAAGAAATGGCCAATTCTAGTCCTGATGCCCAAGTTTGATTTGAGTCGCAAACCCGACATTTCTCAGCATATAGGTAATCAGACAAGAATATTCTGGGCACATTAAACTTTACATAGTAGTGCACAGAAATAGATTAACAAGCAAATCAATTATGAATAAATCAAATATCATGAAGAAAATAAAAGGTGATATAAAAGAACAGCAACAAAGTTGATAGCCAACTCAAAAGAAAACACCCGCCACCAAATTTCATAACTACAGGAAAACACTTTTTGACGATCATGTAGTTGTTCCATATCTAAAACACAAACCTTGAGGTGGTATTCAAAATTCTAACTTTTCCCAATCTCCTCTCTCTCTCGCCCCCTCTGGTAGATATCTAGAAATGTCGATTAGTTCAATGTTATATCAGAGTATGACGAAAATATCTTTGTACTAAAAATTGTCTTAATTTAAGTAAAGAATGAAATAGAACCATCCCCAGTTTACAATTACCAGAAACTCCATCACCAACACCCCTACGCACTTTTTAAAGATTAATCTCAATGAGAACATCAAACGTCAATGTGTAAAAGACAAATAAGATGATTTTGTATTACCCAATACACGAAAAAAGAAAAAAAAAACTTGATTTTCACGTAAGGTAATAACAAGCCACCCAGAAACTGTACCTTCCAAGCAAGAGAGAAACCAAGCCAAGAAGCGACATAACTACTAGCCACCCAACAAAAACCGCAGAGCATAGCAGCCAAGATGCCAGCTTTAGCGTCCAAGCATATATAAAACAGCGCATAAATCAGAGCAAACAAGAACCCAAAATTCAGAAACAGGTTTAAATGGTAACCAAGCAGAGGAAGCTGGAGCGGAGCGAGAGAGAACAGAGGAGGCGTGAAGTAAAGAATGAGAAGGGCAGAGAAAAAGATAGGCCAGACAAAGATCACGTGAATCAAAATATTGGTGGGATTACTATGATATGCCCCATAGAAGGCGAAGTGCCTCTCTAGGTCAAACAATCCCATATTTTCTTGTAAAGCTTGGAACTTTAATTGTCTGGAGTTTGGTGTGGCTTATAGAGGATTGTGAAGGCTTAAGGCTTCAACTATGGAGGTGGGCAACGACGCGGTGTTGATGTTTGAGGCCGATGGCGTAGAAGCATGGATTGGTTGTTAGCGTGTCAAAACAACGGATGAGTCTGGGAATTGTATGATTCCATTTTCTGAAAGATTGGACATAATCTAATTTTCAACTTTTATTGCACTTGTTTAATGAATCTATGTGGAAAGAAATGTTTCTTTGCTATTGTTGATTTTTATTAATGGTGCGATAAGAAACTTTATAGTCTTTCATCTTAGTCACAACAAACATTAATACTATCATTGTTGTCCAATTTTTTATGGGTTAAACGACCAAATGAAAAATTCGAGTGATCAAAATTTAAGAAGAATATTGTAGTCTCATGCCAAACATCCTATAAGTACTAGTACAAACACATTTTTTAATCATTTTTATAATTCTTTACCAAAAAAGAAAAGGAGTTAGAGGTCGATGATTGGGGTAAAGACTAAATACATTAAATTAGCTTTGTACAAATTAATCATGCAGATGCAAAAAAAAAAAAAGAGAGTTTATTCAAGATTAATCAGATATACTCATAAGATTGATCACATTTTTACTTACACGTAAAGAACATGGCTTAGAGAAAATTGGAGAAAGAGTAAGTATAATGTAACTGGCGCTGGTGTCATATCAGTGACTGACATCGATGTTGCACTAGAATTAGGATATTTGAGAAACAAAATCAATTAGTACCAGAGTTAGATGTAATTAACATTAGACTCGTCTTTGTTGAATGCCTAAAAAGTTCTAGAACAAAATCGATACTGATGTGAGTCTTAAAAAGGGCTGATCACATAGGATTAAGTATTTTATTTGAGTTAAACGTCAAATTTTTGTTTAGATAAGTATTAACTTATCAAAGTTATTTGATCATTTTCTACTTAGATTATGATAATTTTTTTTTTCCTTTTAGGTGTCTAATTCTTAGGTATTTTATGCCTATAAAAGGCATATGAATAATGTAATTCAAAAAATAATCAGACTATAAATCAAATTGAGAGTTTTCTTTACTTAGAAAGAATTTCCTCTTGTTCCTTAACAAGAACTTAATATGAACTTATCAAGATAACTAGTGATGATAAAAAAAGTCCTTCTAGCTTTGATTATAATTGGTGAGTTTAGTTAGGGTCGAGTTTTCTTGTTTAATTTGGAGATAGTTCTAGGGTTCTATTCTTTATAATTCAAGTTTTAGGTATTTTTCATCCTAAAGTTCACATGATTTGATATTAGAGCTTTGGCTCTTAAAATAAGATCTTATATATCTTTTAAGAATTTGTTTCTTCTTTCTTCTTATTTTTTATTTTGTTATTCATCATTTGTCAAATCCAATTATTTCTTTTCAATTTAGAGTTCACTTTATGCATTCTTCTTTGGTCAAAGTGATTTCATTAGCTTTTCTCTTGGGATTTAAAGTTACTTTGCCTCAAATATACATAAAAGCAAAAACGAGAAAAAAATGAAAAAATAGTATACATCAAAACCTAATCATCATATATTGCGTAACTTGGATATAAAGTGTTTCACTCCTTTTCCTAGTTTAAAAATGATTCTTAGTTTCATTTCATCTTTATCTTCTTGTTGATTTCTCTTTCCTCATTTTTTTTAATAATTTCATTTCCTTTGTTCTTCTTGTTAATTAATTTTGAAAACCTATTCGTAGCTTTATTTTATCGTTATTTTTCTTTTGATTAATCCTAATTTTTTTCAACCAACCCCCATTGTTGCTTGTTGTTTTGGTAGGAATATTGATATAGTTCCTCTTAAAGGGCATATAAGTGAAGTTAGGTGGTAAAAGGAAAGAGTGGTGAGAACGTCATTAATAAAAGTCAAAATTAAGTGAAGTTAGATTGAATTAGTAATCTAATCTTAAGTGTAAACATATAAATGAGTGTGCGATGAAAAACTAATATGATTATCACTAACATTTTCTAGACATATTTAAACATAAGAAATGGTGAAGATAATGGAAATTTTGATCTTAAGATATTTATAAAGTTTATCAAAGACCAACTTTAGAATCTAAACATGTGATTGGATCATTTAGAGTCCCCATTTAAACTTAAATCTTCTATGAAATATATGTTTATGGAGAAGAAAGAGAAGGATTCTAATTCTAAAGAGATTAATTGTAGAAAGGGTAAAAGGCTATTTCACAATGAGTTAGCAATTGAGGCAGTATTAATATGAAAATTCCTACCTTTCAAGGGAAGAATAATCTCAAGTTATATATAGAGTGGAAGAAGAAGGTAGAATATGTATTTTATTGTCACAATAAGAAAAAGAATGTTAAATTAGTAATGGTTGAGTTCAAAATTTTGTTACTATTTGTTGGGATTAATTTTTGATCAATAGGTATAGAAATAATGAGAGACATATTAAATCATAGGAAGAATGAAGATGGTAATGTGTAAAATTTTCATACCTAGCCATTATTATAGGGACTTGTAGAAAAAGTTGTAAGGTTTAGCTCAAGGTTCCATGAGAGTTGAGGATTATTACAAGGAGATGGAGATAGCTATAATTAGGACTATTATAGAGGATTATGGCGTGACTATGGCTACATTCACTAGTGGTTTGAACAAAGAGATAGTTAGTTTGGTAAAGTTGCAACATTATATATAGTTAGTTTGGTAAAGTTGCAACATTATATAGAGATGAAGGATTTATTGTATATACCTATTATGTTGAAAAGGAAATCAAACTAAAGATGCTTTTAAATATTTTTTAATTTATGTTTCTTTATTTAGGTTAAATCGAAAAGATAATAAAGCTAACTCAAAACCTAGAAGATGTAAAGACAAAGGATTCGGTGGCTATTTCCAAAAGTAAAACTGAAACTACATCATCTGATATATCTCGTCATGTTAAGTAGTTTAAATGCTAAAACTTTGGGCATATTGCTTCTAAGTGCCTAAATAAAAAAGTTGTGATTCTTATGGATAATGGACACATGGAGAGTGTGAATTAAAGTGATATTAAGATGCTACCATTGGAGGATAATAATGATGTTAACACTAAGGAACCCATTTATAGATATATATTAGTTACTAGGCGTGTTCTTAACATATAGCCTAAGGATGATGGTAATAAGGTTCAACGTGAGGACATCTTTTAACCTAGGTGTTATATAAGTAACAAGGCATGCAGCCCATTTATTTATAGTGGTAGTTGTACCAATATTACTAGTATCTATTGGTTGAAAGGTTGAACTTAGCAAAGTTAAATCATCCTACACCCTATAAGTTGCAATGGTTAAATGAATATAGAGAAGTTAAGGTAATAAAGCAGGTGCTATTTGTATGCTTTGTTGGCAACTACAAGGATAAGGTTCTTTTTAATGTGGCACTAATGCATGTTGGTTTTTTATTCTTGGGACGTATGTCACAATTTGATATAAATGTTACTCATGATGGGTATAAGAATAGATAATCTTTTAAAATAAAAAACCAAAAAATTATATTAACACCACTCAAATCATGGAAAGCATATAGGGGCCAAATGAAGATAACTAAAGAGTCTAAGTTGAAAAAATCAATAAACATTTAATAAAAAGAAAAGAGTGATGAAAGAGGAGAATATGTGTAGAAAAGTGAGAAGAGCATAGTGGTGTATAATGAGAAAAAAATTCAAAGTATAGAACACAAATGGAGAGAAAAGAACAAGAGTTAGTGCTTTTAATAGTATTAGTAAGATTAAAAGTGCTATATTAGCAAGGCAATAACGAATTGTATTTTTATACAAGGATGTTGGTTTTTTAACTAATAATCTTAATATTTTTCTTCCTAATGTGGTTATCTGTTTATTATTTGAATTTCCAAATCTATTTCTTGAGAAAATGCCATATGGTTTGCATCTTTTAAAAGGTATGGATAACATATTCGTTTTTGTTAATAGTTTAGTAAGATGATGCATTTTATTGCATGTTTTAAAACCAAAGATGTAACATATTTTGTGATTTATTCTAAAACCATAGTAAGTGATAGAGATTATAAGCTCTTAAGTCATTTTTTGCATACTTTATGAATATGTTAGGAACTAAAACTTTTGTTTTTTTAATATTGCATATCCCAAAATGAATGAAAAAACTCAAAGGCACTTACTAATTTTCATGTTTTTTATTCAAAATAACTTAAAACAATAGGAGAAGTGTTTTCTACGTATTGAGTTTGCATACAATAGGTTTTTTATTCTACTACCTTTTGTTCTCCTTTTGAAGTTGTGTGTGGATTTAATCCTTTAGCTCCTTTAGATATCTTACCTTTTCCTACTAATGGACATGCTAGTATAGATGATAAGTATAAGATACATTTTGTTAGAGATTTACATGCCGAGGCACATGCTAACATAAAGAGAGAGAGAATGAGCAATATGTAATACAAGCAAATAAAGGGAACATAAAGGTTATTTTTAAACTCAAAGATTGGATTAGATTCATATGCGTAAGAACATGTTTTTTGCATAAAGGAAGTCTAGGTTACAGTCTAGAGAAGATGGACCTTTTTAAGTGTTAGATGAAGATTAGTGACAATATCTATAAACTAGTTTTTCTAGGTAATTATAGTAATGTGAGCACTACTTTTAATGTTGTTGATTTATCTTTTTATGATGTAGGTGATTCAAAGAAGAATCTTCTTGAGGAGAGAGAGAATGATAGAGATTAGATTGCACTAACACAAACACCTATTTCCAACCATTCTTATAATCTTTTGCAAGGAATTGGAGGTTCAATGATTAGAGCAAAGACCAAATTCATGGAGGTAGTTTTGCAAGGATTAATTATAAAAATACAAGAAAAGAAGTTAATTAAGATCCTTTCTATTCATTCTCAAGATTGATCATTTTTTACATACTATTGATGACGTATTATGCTTAATACATGAATAACATGGCTTAGAGAAGATTGGAGAATGACAAAGCATAATGTAACTGACGCTAGTGTCTTATTAATGGTCAACGTCAGTCTTGCACTAAAATTAAGTGGTTTTAGAAATAAAATAAAGCAAGTGTTGCAGTAGACTTATAAATGGCACTGGAATTGTCTTTGCTAAGTACCAAAAATTGATGCTAATGTGAGTCCTGGACAATGCTAGTCATGTAAGATTAAGCGTTTTATTTGTATTAAAGTTAAGATGTCTATTTAGATAAGGATTAACTTTTTAAAGTTATTTGGTTATTTTATACTTAGGTTATGATACAATTTTTTTTCTTTGAGAATTCTAGTTTTTAGATATTTTGTGCCTATAAACGACATATTATTGATGTAATTCAGAAATCAATCATAATATAAATCAAATTGTGAGTTTCTTTGCTTGGTGGTGAGAATTTCTTCTTGATTTTTAACACGAACTTAATTTGATCATGTTAAGGTAACTTGCGGTGATCAAAATTTTTTATAGCTTGAGTTCTAGTTAGTAGATTTGGTTATAGTTAAGTTCCTATGCTTGATTTGAAGATGATCCTAAGGTTTTGTTCTCTTTTATTTATGTTTCAAGTGGTTTTCAACATAAATTTTGCATTAATTATGTTCATCTTACATATAATAAAACAATTATTAATGTACTTATGCTTTTATGTTGGAAATTGCAAATTGTTCTTGTGGTATGATGGTCCATTATGTGAAAGGACTTATATTGTTATCCAAAAATTGCAAATTGAAAGTGCAATACTAAAGAATGAAACTAAGACAAAAATAGTCATGACAAGTTATACATATTGATGTGACTAGCTTATGGATAGGTTGAAAACAAATAATGAGTTGAGGAAAAAGGAAATTAATAGGATGAAGCTTGAAATTGAAGCTTTATTAGGATTATCTTGTTAAGTTTTCTTGTTACTGCTTTATTATTAATAATATATATGTAAGAGAGATTGGATCAAGTGGTAGTTTTTTAAATCATATATGTAAGAGGTATTGTAAGTTAGGGGTAAAATTGCGTATTATTTGACCTCCTCAGACTCTGCGTATTAATGAGACTTTCTCTAGGTTATTATTATTATTGTTGTTAAAGAGGTACTATAAAATACATTGGTAGTGTTATCAATAAATCTCTCATATGATGTTATTTATCTATTCGAAATTTTTGTAATATGTTTTATGAAATATACAAAAGAATATATTGTGCTTGAAAATAAATAAATTGAAACTGTACACTTTTGCTACAATTTGGATTATGAAAGATTGGATCACTTAATAAACTAATAAGCATATTTTGTACTTATAATCAATATTGAGAAGTCACACTTCTATAAAAGGTATTAAGCATATCCTAAAATTTAAACATATATTGACAGTTGACACTTATATTTAGAAGCCAATATGCCAATTTTGACATTTACAATTAAAACATCAAAAACATTAAAAGATATACATACATATATAGCTTGTACTAAGAACATTATAATCAATTAGCCCATTGGTAATTTATTACATCTAAAATACATACACTTAAGGCCTAAAACATTCAAAGTTAATATAAGTTACATTAAAATTAAGGTTCAGTTAAATATCAGGTGGGTGAACTATTTATTGGGAAGTTGTTTGTTAATAAGTTGACTGTTGAAATCCTGATTCATCAACTTAAGATTAATACATTGTCATTTTTATGTTTTTCCACCTTGTTCTTGGATTTTCTTATCATTCTTTAGAACTAATACTGGTTTACGCTTGAATTTGAGTCCTCTAAGAAAGAAAATTTGTAAGATATGGAATCAACCAACATAAACAAAATTTCTTTTCTTACTTTGTATCCTTTCCAATATTATTCTACTGATTGACTTTCCCTATATGAATAATGCAAATTTATAATTAACATATAAAGAAGAGAATTTGTAAATTTACTTGTCAATATTGTATTGTTTTTTGAGTTCCTATGCATGAACAAATTTGAGTTAGGTAACATCAATAGAATATCACAAAATAAAGAATTTGTAAGATTTTTAGCATTTTGGAATATACATTTAGTTAAAGTTGAGAATGAGGTTGGGCTTTACCTTGTGTCTAAGATTAAGGTTACGTTTAAGGTAGTGGTTGCACTTTATATGATATGCTATTATATCATGTTGAGCAACATCTTTTATACTATTGGATTTGACCCCTTCGATAATTTATGCATATCATTTTCTTCATCTTCTTAGCTTATTGTTATCCTTTCTACTTGCCTTTTTAGGCCTTCTAAGTATTACTCTCTCAGATATAAGGTGTACATTTTTATGATCATTAGGTAGCCAAAGATGGATTGTATAGATTGTTAAAGATGGTTATACACATTCATAAATGTTTCTTTCTTATAGAAGATGTTAACAAAATCTTCCACCTTCTACTTTGAATATTGTATTACAATTACAAAATATTGTGTGGATACCTATTCAAATCTCATGCCTTAATTGTAATTCTATTCTCTTAGCCTCATAATGTATTTTATATTACTTATTGATACTTTATATAAACCACCCATATTCCAAATTATCCTCCATTATATTGCTTCCTTTTCTATCTTTTTCACTATCTCAAGTGCAATATCATTCATTCATTGGGGCACATAGTCTCTCCTCCTTATTGATCTCTTTATTGCTAATGTCTTGATGGTCTTTAGTATTGAAAGAATATGTATATATCTAGCTATTTGTATCCACCAATTAAATGTATTACACATATTATTATTAACTATAAGATATTTTGACTTAAAACTTTGGTATTATCTAGTTTAAAAATATACTAGATAAACTTTGGTATTATTTAGTTTAACAAAAGTAAAGTACATTTAGGGCTTAATATGTTCACCCTCTTCAGTTCCTCATTGAACTCGTATATAAAAACAAATCGTCCACACTTTTAAAACTACTTTTTCATCTATACCATCATAATTTTATGTCAATTAAGACAATCATGTCTAACACACATTTTTTAGACCATTTATTGCAATCTCAATTTCCCTATTCATCCTCTACATAGTTAAAAAACTAGATGTAATGTTATAAAAATAATTAATGAAGGGAATAATTGGTACTAACGCAATAATATGTTGAATATTTTTCCTTATGCATATTTGTTATAGAACTCCACCCATCTCCATCTCCAAAACCTAAATCAATTATCAAATTGTCAATAAATTAAGTCCAAGAATTTGTGTTCCTATCCTCCATAACAAATCAAACTATGAGATACATAACTCTATCATCATCTCTTCTAATTGCGGTTAAAATTTTACCTTGGTGGTTAGTCTTTAGAAGGCATCACTATCTCCCCCAATTTTACTTAAAAGTTTCCCTTGATGGTTAGTATTTAATAATTCCAAATAAAATAGATATATAGACTTTTAAATTACAAAAAATATATATTTTGATTCCTATTATGTTGACAATCTATAATGGAGTTGGGATTACTAAGTTGTTAACTCACTCATGCAACCACATTGCTTAGAGTATTCATTGTCTTGACCTCTCTTTGAACACTTATTTTTAGCTACGTTACACATATATGAATTGAAAAACATGCTTAAATACTCCCTATAATCTTTAATCATTTCTAAAATTATAACACATGGCTTATTAAGCATTTTTTTCGCTAGGATGCCTAGCTAAGTATGTAGTTGAAAATATCTTATAGCTATTCGCTATGAAGCATGAATACTTTGGCTTATATGTCGTAATTTTGAAACATCTATCATTTTTATCATAAGGGGTATACAAATCCCTTTTATACCATTTATTCACCTAATCCTCACTATTTTTTGTTCATTCTTCCTAAACTGATTATTAAACCTAGTTACTACCACATAATATGTGACCATTTGTTTAAACTTTTTTACATTAAAAAATCATTTCTAACATCCATTTAGGAGGCCCATTATTTGAATCATTTATTATTATTTTATTTTGCCTTCTTAAAACTATATTTGATTCATCACCTCTATGACAGTCATTCCTATCTAAAAAACTCCTATAGTCACATGAATCAATTTAAATTGATTAATGCCCTTTAAACACTTAACATAAAATTCATCCTTATATTTATGAAGCTCATCTTTGCTATCACTGTCAAAATTAAAACTATCATTTTGTTTATAATCTCCATCACTTTTATCATTAGCTTCAATAATGATTTTATTAATTTCATCTCCTATTCTAGTAGAATAATCTCATTTAACCCTAAATTCAGTTGTAACTCCATCATTTGGAACTTTATGAGCATTTGGCATATAAGTGGATTCGTGTTACACACTACTTTGAACCTGATAAGTGCAAATTGCATCGTATTTTAGGGCATAGTTTAATATATGTTTAGCAATTAATTCGATCATTTAGTATGTGTTTCGGTTAGAATTGTGTTAGTTTGTTAATTATTTGTGTTTTAAGTGTTTTAAGGTTAGTACAAGCTTTTGAGCTTAAATATTATATTTTTGAGGTACCTTGATGTGTTTGCTAATGTGTTAGGGTCGATATCGGAGAATGAAGGAGGTTCGGAAGACATTCTGGTTGAAACAACGACTCATTACAGAAGCTCCAGGAATGGCCCATGATTGTGGCTTGTATGCCATGATCGTGATAAAAGGCTCAGATGTAGGCCACAATCGTGGCCTGTGTCAGGTAGATGTGTAGACACTTATGAACTTCACGTTTCGAGGATTTATTGGACCTTTTGAACCTCGAAAAAGCCCTAGGGTTACCCAAAATATAACAGACTATTTAAAGAACAACAAGAGAAGAAAGAAGGGAGCTTTACATTCAGCCACCCTTGGAAACCCTAAAGAGAGAGAAAAAGAAGAGAGAGAGAAATCAACCTTAAGACCGTTAGAACCGATACCCTGTAAACATATAAATGGCTGGATTAGCATTAATGATAGGTAAAATCCCCTCTCTCATAACTTGATTAACTCTCTTGACGGATATCCATTTTGACTTGTGTGACTACTCAGTTTAATTTTGTTTGTTGAAATTTTCACTTTATAATTCTTGAATCAATTTCTCGTATTTACTTTTCGTGTTCACTTGTGTAATTTTTATTTCTTTTTATTCTTTTCTTTGAGCTTTAGATGATTTAGGATTAGACTAGTGCCCTCCTTGTGGGATCTCGTATTTATTGAGGGTTTTATAAATTGTAAAACTTGCTCAATAGAACCCAGTCCATTTAATCTCATTCATTGCATCTAGGTAATCAACATTCCTTTGTTCATCTATAGGCTCATGTTTAATAAGCATGCTCACTAGAATTATACCCATCAATATTTCACTTATCTCCTATCTCTTGCTTACATACAATTTTCCTATTTGGGTCCCTCTAAGTATAAAGTTTCTAATAACACTAAATGATTGTAAAGTCTCATGCTTTATGTACATATATCTTGTATTAATACTTACTAATCTAATACAACATGCAATTAAATCAGTTACTGTGTGAGTCTTGAGTCTCTAAAGTATACTATATATATGTTTTTAGTATTCTAATTCCTCCCCTATATCATAAATATGCCTAAAACTTACAAAATCTACATTAATATTTTCAAATATACTTGATATTCCATCTAAATATTTTAGATTTGGATTTTACTTAAACTTACTAGCATAGAATATCCTTATTCTTGATCCTTTTTTTTCTTACCATCCTAATAAAATATCAACCTACCATTACCATATTCACCTAGAAAGCACCATTGTATCCAAGACTAATCTGAACTTTATAAAATGTGTTAGATCAAATAAGGTCACAACTTATAATTTTGATGACATCAAAACATATTTCTACTAATAAATTTACTTTTGGTGATATTAATAGATCTATTACAATAAATTAAGTATTATATGAAAGCTGAAGTCTAATGAAAGAGAAAAGTGAGTAAAGGGTTCAATTAAATGAATTAAGCAATTAAAATATAGAGAAGATAAGAGAAGTGGATGACATATGCAACTCAATAGAGTTTCAAGGAAATTCAAGTAAAAACAATGAGAATAAGAAGGAATCTAATACACCAAGATTGAACAAATCATTGTAGTCCTTCTAGTAATCTTATCTTATTTATTTCAATGAATTATTGACTCAATCATTACATAACTACTCACACATAGGGAATAATGTATAACTCCTTTCATAATCAAAACTAAATTTATTTTTATAAAAACTCTTCAATTTTAAATAAAATTTATGCAACTTTTGAAATGATTTTGAATAAATTTTTATCAAAATATTTTGTTTTATTTTTAGAAAGACTTAGTAGTTAAAGTTTTCAATTTAATTTCTGAAGGAGTTTGAGTAGCCTAAGGGTTCGAATTAGTTAACTAGCAAAGCATAAAAAAAGTAGAAAATAGTTAATTTGGGGATATGCTAACTAAACACCCAATTAAACAGACATTGGCTAGTTAAAGATGGGTGTCTGACTAGTTGAGTGTGTTCGTAAACTAGTTATTACAATAGTTAATTTGTATCTAACCTTTATTTGAATTAATTTAGATATAAAAAGACAATAATTGAGTTGTGGGATAAACCTTTGGCATACAAAATAGTTGCTAAGAGTCTTGAGAGGATAGAGAGTATATGTGTCAATTGTATAATATATATTAAAATTTTATTCATTGGTTTTGGCAAAAGAGCGATGTCTTAAGTTGTATGCCTATGTAATTTTTATAATTGAAAAAATTTTTGGTGTGAAGTTTAAACAAGATTTATAAAATTGCTCCTCTTTATCCGTCCTAAAGAAGATGTTATATGCAAGGTTCTTCTTTACCTATTAAAGGAACAAGATAGTGAATTCTTAAGTGGAATTTGGAGAGTGGACGTAGGCTAAGGATTATTTAACTGAACTACTATAAGTTAGTTTTTGTCTCTCATTCTCTACTCTACAATACAAAAGATTCTTCAAATATATAATGATATTTTTTACCCATTAATTTCTATTGATTAATATTGATGATTATTCTACTTAATTAAACTTTCTTATCAAACATATATACAAAAGTTGATGAACTTAGATATCATTCTCAATAAATGTGAATTAATAATGTTCAAACTTCGTAGTTTACCAACAAAAATAAAGTAAGTTTACTAATAAAAAATAAAGATTATTTGTTAAAAAAAATAACTCATTATTTATTAGGAATAAGAAAAAGATAAAGGTTATTTGTTATACAAAAAATAATCCATCATATATTAGGAAAAATCAATTATTCATCCAAATTGGAAAATTGGGATTTCATATTCAATCTTTCATAAGATTTTAAGGGTAACAAGGTTAAATCCTTTTTAATCAATTAAATTACATAGTTAAATATTATTTACTAAAAATGTTACATGAATTACTCCTCTATTACATGAATTACTCCTCTATTAAATGTTAATCAAATCTAAAATCACAAAAGCCAATATGTTTATCATTAATTTTCAATTCAATTAGTGTTAAGGTTTAGATTTTCAATTAGGATTTCCATTAGAAGTTTCATTTATGGTTTTAATTATGATAATCAGAGTTTGAATTTCAATTATACTTAGCATTGACAATATACGAAGGAATAAAGAAAAACAAAAAAATAATTTAGACTCTAATCATAATAATAAGGGTTTTTAGTTTGACTTATCGATGATAGTAAGGGATCATATGATAGTAAGGGATCATATGATCAATGACTGTCCCTATCATTAGCAAATAAAATGTGTTTTGGACATATCATACATATAATAAAGACATATCAATAATAAATTGAATCGAAATGGTCATGTTAGTCTCCATATTTAGTCTAATATAACATCATTATACCAATTAAAGCACTCTAAAAGATGTCATTATGTAGTCTTAAATTTATCCTATAAGTGAATTTTTAAAGTTGTTCAAGTTTTTACTAAAATAATAAAGTTGATATTAAAAATAAAAATTTTCATGAAGTTTATAACTCTTCAGTAATTAGCCATATTTTAACAATCAAGTAGATTTGAAGATGAGCATATTATTGTCCATTAATTATGAAATAATGTTTATTTTTCATTTTAGGGTTAAGGTCTATTCATAAATGTTAAGCCTTGCTTAGGATTCTTTTTTATCTCCTTTTATTTGTCCTATTAATAAAATTTATTGATTGACACTTTCCTTAATTGTGCAATAATTTTACATACCCTAACAATTAAAGTTATGAAAAAATCTTGAGTCCTTGTCAAAAAAAAAAAAAGAACGATACCAAACGGTTCAAAATCATAGCAGTTATTCAATAAATTGGCATTTGGAGATAGATGAAACCTATGTTTACCATGCTAGATAAACAAGCTTTCTAGTGTGGATTGTGTTCTCATGTAATAATTTATTGTTTTTTCCCCTTGGAACTAATATTGAATTATAAAATACTATAGTCCCCTCTTCTTGACATTGCATGCCATGTATATCACAAATTTTAAAAGCTATAATCTTTTTGAACTTGGAGAAAAATACCAATTATTGAACAATTATGTTTAATTTCTTATACTCGCTTATACGATTAACTTAGGAAGAATCCTCTCAAATTTTATTCATGATTTTTTTATCAATGATAGAAAATTTAGATAATACAATTTTGAACTACCAAGGGTATTGAAATAAGGTGGATTTGATTTTAACAAGTACAAATTGTAAAGAAAATTTGAGTATTAAAAATAGAGACACAATGCAAAGAAAACTAAAAATAATAATAAAATATTTTTGCTAGAGTAATTTGATTCTCTGTCTTGTATATTTATATATATCATATATATGTGTGTTGTGATGCTCATAAATTTATATAATCGTCTCAAGTTTGAACTTGAAACAAATTTTCTCACTTCTCACGTTCTGCTTAATTATCTTTTACTTCTTGTTCGTTCAACTTTAATTTCAGGTATACATCTTATAACTTTTTAACTTCATCATGTCCACCTCTGCGCGTTTACTATGTCTATCTTCCACGTTCTAGATTTCTTACCATTTCACGTGACCGTAAATTCCCCAATCAAATGTTTCTAAGATTTCTAGCCTTAAGATCTCTACATCCGTGAGGTAAATGAGTTATAAATTCTTCTTAGTCTATCAACAATTCCTGAAACAGTTCTTCTTGGTCTATTAATTAATTATCTTATTAATTAAAAATCTTTGATATGTTACTTTATAATAGAATGCAACTGAATCCAAGAAAATCAGTTGCTTACAACTATATATATATATATAATATAAAACCCACAATAACACGGAAACCATATTCAACGATTTTGACGGTTAGACAAATTATAAATGCCAATAACAAATGAATAAATCACAACCACCGAAAGCCAAGGCTTCCGATCACAAGTGTTCCACTTCCTCAAAATTTTGTTTACCAAAAAGAAGGATAACGACTGCCACGTGGCAAAAAGCTAAGGTGCAAGATGGAGTAGACGTAGAAGCCCACAAGCTCACTTCCAATGTGTTTTACGCTTTTTATCCAAACCATGACCACCTTCACCAGCACCCCATCTCTTCTCCGTACTGAATACATCACAAACTTCAATGCCCATTCTAAACACGCCACAACCTCCGTTAGAGCATCAAATTCTTCGTTCCAAGAACGCGGGACCATCCGCCGAAAAGTTCTGACAACGTTAGGTGCTGTTTCTCTTGCAGTGGCTCAACAACTAGGTGGAATACCAATAGCATCGGCTCAGAATTGGGGCACACATTCGTTTCTAAAAGAACGTTTCTTTGAGCCTGATTTATCGCCGGAAGACTCTGCGGCGAGAATCAAACAGACGGCTGAGGGGTTGCATAGTATAAGGGAAATGTTGGAGAGGATGTCTTGGAGGTACGTCTTGTTTTACATTAGATTAAAGCAAGCTTATCTTGGTAAGGATCTGAGAATTGTAATGGCTACTTTGCCTGTCGATCGTCGAAAAGATTATGTTGCGAAGGCCAATGAGTTGGTGGACAATATGGACCAGGTATGCCACATTGATAAATGTATCTATATATAGTATATGCGTAACTAGATATTGTCGCTTAGTTGATTCTTTAGGCCTTCCACTTAACAAAGCTAGAAACTCTTACATTACTAAACCAAGGTAATTCTGAGGAAAAACTATAGGAACTGAACTATTTAGAGACCATGATATTACATGCCACATGACGGCTTGAAAGTGGTAAAAGGTTTGTATATCCGTGAAATTTAATCTCATCTTAGTGATGGTGTTTGTTTGTTCTTGCAGTTGGATTCTTATATCCGGACCCCCAAAGTGTATGAATCATACGTATACTACGAGAAGACGCTGAAGTCAATAGATGACATTGTGGCATTGTTATAGCTTAATCAGGATTCTTGGTTGCCAACTTTCTAGCATTAAGTTGGGTTAAAATCTGGTCTTCTTATTTTACAAGTTTTCTCCCCCAATTTCATTCTGGGTGTGTAATGTTACCATCAGGGAAATGTCGAATGATGTTTTCAGCTGGAATGTTTCGAAGAATCGTTGTTAGACTTCGCACGACTTAGCCGTCAAATAAGTACGTCACTTTTTTTCCATATGGATTTTTCCGGTTGAATGTATCCAAGGTAACCAAAGCTGGAAAAATGAACAAAGAAATAGCTAGCAAAGGTGTTGTAACTAGGGCTAAAAGTTCAAATTGGGGCTTAATCTTTTTGAATTTGATCAATTTAGAACATTAACTTCAAACTAGCTCATTTAAGGGCTATAATTTCATGTGTCTACTCAATTAAGGACTTTTTTGGAGGGAAATTATAGCATGTTTACACACGCCGTCATATGCAGGTCATTAATGTTTACATGACATGTTAATAGACCTAATTTAGTATCGACCATGCCAGGTGGAATTTAAGAAAAATTTAATGAATTTTTTGAAATTCCGACTTAAACATCGAAAAACGCTTCCCTCTTTTTCTTGAACAGATTTTTGTCTTAAGTAACCCTAAAATCATCGATGAACAGATGTTTCACTCTCTTTTTCTTCCCTCAGTTGTGCCTTCACTCTAATCCCTAGACGCACCATCGCTTGTGCCTTTTTGGTTGTGTGATTGTGAGATTTCTCTTTTGGCATTGGAGGTGAATAGGTGGTAAGGTTTTTGGAAATCTGAAACATACATGTGTTGTGATTGAAGACCGAAGTAAGTAATGAGAGTCATGCTTCATTCTAATTTTTGTATATAAATTTATGATGTTTTAATATCCACTTTATTCCTTTGCCCTACATTTACGTAAATTATTTTATCTTCTTTAAATGAGTTTGATTATTGGGTTGAATAGCGTGTTGACAATAATGGTCCCTCATGAAAATCTCTATTATACATTTGGATATAAGATATGATCAGGTTTTCTCTTCCCCATATAGTTGACATTGTGCGTAGGATATGATTTGTATCACTTGGTTTAGCTTCGTTGGTAGTTATACATGTTTTGATATTGTCTATGCCATGAGTTCAAGATAAAGTATGACATTCATGGAAGAGATGCAGATTATTAAGAGCAAACAAATTCAGTTTTGTAGACATCATTTAGCTGTCAGTGGGTGCACAAACGTTACAGCATTGTCCCATAATACTTGAGAATGAGCTCAAGTAGTAGTTCTTCAAGGTAATGAGGTTGATTAGAGGATTCAATTTGGTTGTGATTTTGTGTTATGTTAGAATTTTTTTAAATTTTAACTTTGGCTATAGAGGGACACGTTCTAAGCTTGATATAAAAGATGCAAGGAAAGGGAAAATAATTCGAAATTCCAGTCTGGCAGAAAATTCATTGACTAAGCGTGGGCACGTGTAAGGACAAAAACAATCTGCAGAATCTGTTTTCAAGTCCAAATTGAGGATTTTAATAATCTTTAAAGATCATATTGCTATCTTATCAATGGAGATCTACAACTTGAAGTGAGGATAAGGATTATCTGCTGAAAATCAAGGAAAATTTGAGAAGATGGGAGGAGATAAAAGAGAATTTTGGGTTATTGTTCACGCAGACCATCTTAGGAATAGTTTGAGTTTTCTGCATTTTTCTTTTGGTTTTCTGATAGCCATAGTTAGGTTTCGATTTTTGCAGTGTTTGATTTCGAGTTACTGTTCACGTAGACCACTTTAGGAGTAGTTTCGATTTTTGCAGTGTTTGATTTCGAGTTACTGTTCACGTAGACCACTTTAGGAGTAGTTTATGTTTTCTGCATTCTTTTCTTCTGACTTTCTCGTTAGCCATAGGAGTTTTACATTTTTCTGCAGCTTTTTCATTAAGAGTTTTACATTTCTGTAGTAGTTTCTCTAAGAGTTTTTGGAGTTTCTAAAAAAAGACCAAGAATGAAGATTTTGTGTTTTGTTATTTCTTTGTTTTTCACTTTCATTACGAGTAACTAAATTCTTTTTCTTAGTTTAGGGGAACCATGTTATCATCTATTATGTGTGAGATCTTTTTAATAAAGTTTGTTTTGTTGATGAACAATAATTGTCTTCTGAATTACTTTTTCTAATTGAATTGATTGATTTCTAGGTGCATAACTAGGAATTGATTCATTTAATAGCTAGATTATTGAAATATGATGCTCAGTTTTGTTATTCACAAGTAGCAATTAGGATTACCTTCTTTACGTTAAAGTGGGAAATTCTAAGAAGATACTCATCTTGATTAAATGCATGTCGTACATGTATTATCTTGTCCATTGGTTTCTTAGTTCTTAAAGCTATTATTCAATTGAACCTACAATCGTATCTAGGTTGTTGATTAATAAGAATGCTTAGAATACATGTTTCTATTCATTTACACTTAAAAGAAAACATCCCCCAATGAATGTTTATTGATGAACTGAATTTTATATCAAGGATCAATTTTAGTGTGATAACATTGGTGACCCGAAACTAAGGTTTGTCTATTAAATTTTCAGATCTAATTACTTTTCTTAATTTCTAATTTTTGTTATTTTTACACTCTTAAATTTACGTGAATTGAAAACCCCCCTCGTTACTTTAGTTTTGAACTCATAGACTCTTTATCGATAAAATTCCTTGTGAGAACGATACCCACTTTCCACTACTATATTATTTTGTATTAACAGAAATTAGTTTCCTTTTGAATTTGGTTGCAGGCAACAGCAGTACCAGAATGTTACCTATAAGATCTTTATCAAGCAACTAGTGGATTTTTTGTAAGTAATTTAATAAGATCAGGTGGTTTTGGTTCTATTTATATAGGGTTTTTAACTCAATTACAAAGACAAGTAGCCGTCAAAGTCCTCGACCTTCAAAATGTGAGAGCCTCAAAGAGCTTTGTTACTGAATGCAAAATTTAAGGGAACATTCGACATCGAAATCTTCTGAAGAGCCTAAATTATTGCTCTAGCCTAGATTACAAGGGCAACGAATTTATGACTCTAGTCTACCAATTCATGGAAAATGGGAGCTAGGAAGATTGGTTGCATCCAAATCTTGAATGAAGATATAAAATAAGGCATTTTGACCTTCGTCAAAGACTAAGGCTGCGTTTGAGTCTGCAGTGTGGTGGGAATAAGTATTTATCCATCGCAGTTTTCTAGCGCAGTCACATGTTTGAATCTACGGGAGAATAACCGAAGGTTGGAAGCAAGTGCGGTACCACCGAAAAAATTAATAAGCAAAAAGAGGGTTACGGTAGGAAAGTGCTTCTGCGATAGAAATTCTACTTTCTATTAATAACCTTCTAATAATTATTATTTTTCATTATACCCTCAACTGATAGAAAGCAAGTCCAACATATATGATTAATAATATATTTTTTATGAAATATTTTATTTACTAAATTTATTTTATTTATATTTTTCTTATTTTAATTTAATATTTTATTATCTATAATTTTAATTTTTTATGAAATATTTTATTTACTAAATTTATTTTATTTATATTTTTCTTATTTGAAGTTAATATTTTATTATTTATAAATTTAAATTTATATGATTAATAATATTTTTTATGAAATATTTTATATACTACATTTATTTTATTTATATTTTTATTTTAATTCAATATTTTATTATTTATAATTTTAAATTTATATGACTAATAATATTTTTTTAATTATTTATACAACAATGAATAGTTTATTAAATCAATGGACTTTTTAATCTTTTTTTTTTCAGCAACTGCAATCGTATTTGTCAAATACCTATTTTCACGTTTCAGCAACTACTAAAACAGTAATTTAAAACACATAAATACATAAAGTACTTATTATTTTTCTTTTTCTTTTATATAAATTCACGCTTGAGCGACTTGATCTTTTGGCTGTATTCGTGTGATTTGTAAAGCAAATGGCGAGCATGTTCCAAGTGGATTGATTCTTACTTGAACAATGATTGCACTCGTGGTTCCCAAGTCCTTTTGGGTTGGAAGAGAAAGAGCAAAGAAGCTGCTGTGGCTAAAACAAAGAACGAAGAAGATGTGATTTGCTTATAGTATAAGAAAAAGCGTCTCAGGACAAACTAATGTGTACAAGGGAAAGGTATAAACAAAGTTTGATGTGATTTTGTTTATAGCATTAACAAAGGATTAAGTACAAGGGAATTAAGATGAAACGTGACATTAAGTTATGTGCACAAAAGTAAACGGCCAGAAATAAAGTAATGTTCTTTCATTGCGATAATATTCTTCTTTTATATTATTCTTTTTCATCTCCTTCTCTCCATCTTCCTTCGAACTCAAGAAAAAAAATTCATCATGATATGTCCCAGAAGCTTGATTTAGACTAATGATTTAAAAGCATCGATTCATTAGTAAAATTTTAAAGTCGTGTAATTTTTTGATTCAATTTATTTTAATAATTTTTGTAGTTAAAAATCAGTCAATTTTAATAAATTAATAAATTCTTATAAAATAAAATTAATTAATTAATTTTCATTTAACAATTTTTTCAATTAAATTTTAAATATTTCAATAAGTAATAACAATTCTTTCAATTATATTTCAAATTCTTTAATTTTACTTAATCGTTAGCGAATTTTATAATGGTCTAATAACAATTGAATATTTTATCTTACCGTTTTAACTTTCGATCCGGTTTTTACAATATTAATTTGGAAAATACTATACGATATTATGTAGTATTAGTTATTTAATTCAATGGCACATCTAATCAAGCTTTTGGTAAACTTTTTTATATTATTGAGTGTATATAATATTCTGTAAATCTAACCCAAAACTAAATTAATCCGAGTTAAATCTAGGCTTCTACTAAACTTTACATGTCATATGAACTCTTATTGGAATGAAGTACATTCACAAGGCGGCCATTAACAATGAGCAATAGTAGTAGTAGTAAATGCCATGATTGCTCCTAGATTCCTTGGCTAAATAATTGTCGTTTCTAACACTTCGGCAATTAGATTTGGAAAAGTTGGTCACTCTCTCAAGGCCTAGGCTTGATTAGATCGTATGCTTGTTTTAAGTTTCAGCAACTGTTTGGAGTTGTAAAAGAGGTGTGAGATTCCTGAAGGTCATGGATCGGGAGAAGTGATTTAAAGTGAAGTGGGAGGGGAGATTCCTTTGAGATCATGGAATGACTCAACCAGGAAATTGATAAGCTCTAACTTAAGAAAAAGTGCCTTACCCATTTCCCCACTACCATCATACCACACAATGAAAGAATCAAAAACATGTTCTCGGTGGATTTGATGTAACACAAGCCAGTGTTTCCTAGCACATAAGTGAATATTGTCTTAATGTATTTATAGTTCCATAGAATATCGCCACAAGATTAGTGGAAAAGAAACAAGCGTACACTATTAGTGTTGCCCTTTAAAGCTTAGTTGGATCTACTGCAATTCGAAATTAATAAATCAAATTTTGATTGATTAAGTTTCGAGTCGAACTCAAATTTATATATCAATACAATATTATTTTGTATAATTAATTAAAATGACATTATTTTGCAACAGTCGTAATAAGTTTGAACTAATTTCGAATCACAATGTTATTATCCATATAAGTTATGTATATAATTGATACATATAGATCGAAATTGAATTGATTCAGTACAACTCATCACCCTACAAGTTTGATTAATTAAATTTTTTATGTCTTTAACTTTTCGTAATTTAAGTGTTAAGAGTATCTTCTCCAAAAAAAACCTTACTGCCCTAAATAGCTGCTTTTACAAACTTATAGACTTGGAAACAACCTTACAAGCCTATTACTCGTGAGATCATAAAAGTAATCATAAAAGGGTAATTTACTTCACCATATATTTTGAGAAATGACAAAAAAGATCAGGTTCAACTTAGTTTGGATCGAAATTAACAGATCATACTCAATTTAATCAAGTTTTAGATCTTTCTTTTTCGAATTGAGTCTTAAGTCAGGTTCAGGCTCAGGTTACTTAAGTCTTAATTAAAGTTTACAGATTATAAGTAAAATAATCTCAGGCTTAGGTTACTTAAGTCTTAATTAAAGTTTACAGATTATAAGTAAAATAATCTCGTTTTGAGCAAAATAACATTACTTTATATTTTTTTAATTAATAAATTTTGGCCCAAGTTAACCTTAGAGTCATTAGAACCTAATCAAGCTGAGGTTAAGTTTTAGCTTGAGTTAAATAGGTTCATCGTAATCCCTCCTTAATTCTAGGACCATGGGAGCTAAGTACTGTAGCTTTCATAAGTTCAAAGTGCAGCTAGTCTTGAAACTGATGGAAGGATAATGGAATTAGACTTGAAAAGATGCTTGATGTGGTGTGTTCCACGATGGGTGTACCCCTATCACCAAATTGGACCTAAAGGTGACTAGACCTGTGACACACGCTAAGCTAAGAACTCCAAATCCTGTGCTTTCAAAATCATGTTTCATGAGGACCATAGTGCTATCATTTTCATTTCTGCTGTATCTTCATTCAACAGTGGGACACTCACTCCCCATTAGCTTCAGTCCAGACCTTGGATTGCTTTTGCCCATTTTGATGTATTATTAATTTTTAATAAAGTCAACTTACGTAATATTTTTTCTTAAACCTGTAACCTTACAGTCACAAACGAACAATTTTACCGGTTTTTTCAAAACTCACTTTTTAATTATTATTTTTAATGATTAATCAAAAATTAAAATATATTATATACTTATAAATATTATTTAAATGGGTATAAAACTACTATATTATTAAATAATTTATCAAAAAATACATAATTTACAAATTATTTTGTGTTAGTACAAATTCTACTAATGTTAAAAAAAGCTAACAGTAAAACAACCTTAAATCAACTTCCTATGACAGATTTGGATGACCTGAGGCAAAGGGTGTTACATATCTAAAACTTATCGCTGAAATGACGGGAATGCTTCTTAAGCTTAAGCTTGGAGGAGCAGGCGATGGCTTCATCCACTTAGATTTCCATTATGAAGGCATTTAAGTGGAAAGCCACAACCTTGTCAGACCTGACTACTTCAGACATCATGGTCCCCCGGAGGGGAAGGAGTCAGGTCCTGAAGGTGGCCACATTGTCTCGCCACCTTATTTCTCTCTTTTCTTACGTCATTTGATAATGTTTTGGTTGTTGAAAGCTTGAGTTTGAGCTTAAACATGGAGAAACAGCCAACTTCCAAATCCATAACGCTCCCTTCCACTTCAATCTAGAGGACGTTAAACTGCAAACGAGGCAACTTTTCACGTAAAGAAAGAAAAATTTTCAGTTCTTTCTTTCTTAATGTTTTGAATTATTTGAACCATAATGTTTTTAAACGTTCGAAACAAACCTTAAATAGATGTTTAACGTACACTTACAGTTCGTGTTTGCAATTTTGCGAGGAGTATAAGAACTTTCTTTCAAAGCCCAAAGGTGACACTCCATGCTACAAATGACACGCAAAGTCCATAGATTAAAGACACAAAAAGGATGCCTTGCCTTTGTCATGCAAAGACAGAAAAGAGCTGAACAGGGCATGAAAGAATGTACGTTGAAGTGCTTTGGATAAAGTAAGGCATGGGAATATAAGCCTACATGGATCATGCATGAAAAATGAAAAGCAAGGAATTGGCAATCCCGAGAAACCAAATGCCTGTTAAAGAGTATAAAGACACAAGAAGGACGCCTTACCTTTATCTTTTTCCTTCTTTCTATTACAAAACACTCAACGGTAAGGATTCTAGCATAGGAGATTCTTTAATGAAGTGTTGGTAATTGTGTTCTCAGGCATGGAGAATCAGATATGGAGTCCTTGTCGCCAGGGAATTGGAACCAGTTACTAATTATTTTTCTGATGTTGTTAACGTAAAGGAGGTAGATGACTATAATCATTGGAAGCAGAAACACCAAATAGCATTGAACAAAAAAGATTTGGGTTTTACTCATTTCACAAAGAAAACTTTCTGTAAACTACTTGCATCCCTTTAAAACAAGGGGATTATGTGACATTTGATTAGAAATTCGATGTCCAGCTCAGATGACCCAACTGAGGCTGGTATGCACCAACTTGAGCCCCCGGAGCTGCCGGAGCAACCCCTACTCCAACATTACCACCCATAACAGGGCCTAAATGGTGTGGACTTGCCATGGCAGCAGGTTGTGGAGGCGGAGGATATAAACCTTGGAACTGCATGTGTTGAGATTGCGCTGCAGCTGCATTGAAGGAAGTGTGACCAGCAGCATGGGATGGCAAATAAGTGGGATGAGGAGTTTGCGCCGGGACATTGTAGTATGGAGCAGACTGCAAGCCCGAAAGCTCTCTTGGATTCTGAATCCAAAGATCAGATGTCTCAGCCTGCCATTCAAAAGCAAGTCAAATTCAATTTATCTGGTTCCCAACATTAAGCTGTAATCAAGTAATAGACTCCATTACAGACCTTAAAACAATGGTGTATTTGATCAATCTGGTGATATAAATGCGCACACAGTCAAGGGAATCACAAAACCGTTTTGAAAAAAAAAAAATCCTGTAAGTCTATCTAAAACAGTTGCGCTATTAATTAAGGATAAAGTTGTGTACTTCTAGATCTCTCCAAACCCTACATCGTAGCGACAATTTTTACAAAGACGTTCTTATTTTTGTAAGGGAATCACAAACGAAATAATTAAGAAACAACAACATTAAGAGAAAATGAACCAGCAATAACTAAAGGCATTATCTAATATTGCCTCTTTTTCTAGGTATTAAAGCAAATAATATAACAATAACACCCGGTGAGAGTCACGCTGAAACGCATAGTCTAGAAAGGTCTAATAGTATACAGCCTTACCCTTAACATGTTAGAATAAAATCATCAAGTAAAATTAAGAAATATTTCATTTGCTGCTACCTGGGGATTAGGAACATATAGACTGCCCTCCTTGTATTTGATCCGAGAAGAGTCTTCAAGGCCAGATGCATTTCCAACCACACCAGGAGCATTGATGGCATAACCAGGTGGACTAGTAAAATTTCCAAAACCAGGATTATTGCCAGGCACTGGCTTGAACTGCTGGATTCCATATTTAAGGCCATTCGCACTCAGATGTGAACCACCTCCAGGCATGAGCAAGTAACTGTTGCCATTTGATGGATGTGGATATGCAGGGTTGCTAGAATAGCCAGGCATGGCCATCTGTGGAACATAAACTGGAGAAAGGAACTGACGATAAGGCATAATATTAGGAAAATGTGAAACGTGAACTTGCTGGTACATCTGGGCCATTGGTGGCTGCTGCTGTTGATGTATCATGGGTACTGATGATGCAGAGATGCCATTTGCAGTATGTGGCGTTAAGGCCTGCATTGACAATGAACATAAACTTAGCACACGATACATAAATGCACCTTGAGTTCAAGGTATCAAGGAAACAGAACTCGGAAAGTTAAGGCAAACATTCAGCCACAGATAATTTTTACAAACTAGCGAGGCCCAAAACAAATTACAGCTAAATTGAAAGCCTTTAGTTTCCCACTTTTTTTTAAAAACATAAACAATATAGTAGATTAAACAAGCAACCAGTCACATTATAGCATGATATCCTAAGATGAGTGAAGTATGCACGCAATACTGGCACACTTTTCACATATCTATTCGATTGTATCCCACATTTTGTGAGAGTCATAAAGGTTACTCAGTAAGGCTTTAACATGCATCCAAGACAAACATGGCACAACAACTTACCTCCTGTGGAGAAGGTAGACCCTGTCCGCGTACGGCTTCGTCAATTGGGGGTCTGAAGTATGAAATATCATAACCTGTCTGCGAATCATAGCCCTGCTTGAACGTCATTGCATGTTAGCACATAGCTAAAATAGAACCAATATAATTCTATTTCAGAAAACTACATTTCAACATTGACCAGAAACCTTCAAATACTTGTTCCACAAACTTGCATGAGAATCTAAAGCTTTTCACATTTTTGGTTAATAGAATGATGGACTTACTGAAAAGCTTGACATTTCAGGATGACCTTGCTGCTGTTGTGGCTCTGATGGAGTATAAGATGGACTGTTGTCACGAACCAGACCAATTTCAGAGTAACTGTCTAAGTTTGGAGGACTTGAAGGATTATCAGGCAATTGGTTCTCGGACACCATAACTGATGCTGGAGAATCAGATTCTGAGTTTCTTACTTTATCGTCCAGCAAATCTGTCTGCTTGCTGCCAGAAGCCTCATCACTCGATTCCTTAGCAGACACATTAAAACTGCCACCAGTATTACTGTTCCATTTTTAGCATATATCATTTGGATACTGAATTGCTACATAGTCACTTATTTACCTTTTCCAAACAATTTTAGCTCCCAAATTATTCCACAACAAAACGTGAAAACATGTAAAATAGAAACAAACCTTTCAGCTGATTCTCCATTTGATTCTTCCACGACTCCACCTGATTGAAATTCAGAAACAAAATTCTTAGAGGAATCAAACTCCAATCCAAGACTGCCAAAGGTCAGCTTGCATCGATCATTCTCAGGGACTCGAATATGTTCTGCTATGATGACATTCTGGTTTCCATGGATACTGACTCGAGAAAGTTTATCCTGTAAATCAGCTGCATCTGATTCCGATTCCTTACAATTATCAGCAGAAGGTGAATTAGATTTCGTAGGAGTCCCAATCACTCCAGGAATGATAGCACTTGATTTTTGGTTGGATTTTGGTTTCCATTCTTTATTTTGCTGTGGAGCTGCATGCACATTTTGGATGTTATTTCCATGAATAAGAATCAATCCTTGAAACTGTGAACATAACAACCATTAATACAATACTCAAACTACCTAAAATCTCCCCTTATCAAACACAAGATAACAGGTGCAATTTTACTCGTCCACGTTTCCACGATTAATAGCGAATTCGATTCTTCTCTCATTAAATGACCACTAAAATTAACAAATGTTCCACAAGTATTACCTTTTTGATGACCAAGAGTTTGGTGTGGCCTGCTGTTATATTGATTGCTTAAGAACGATCTGCTTACAGTAATGCTAGGCATAACAGGTTCAGTTGCACTAGTTTGACCAACTTGATTAGTCTTAGAAACTGCAGGAAAAGGTCGAAATGATTCTGACACAGAACTATCCCTTCCCAAAACTGAGTTGGAGAATGAACTGACTGATGCAGAAATGTCCTTAACAGCAGTTTCAAAAGACTGCCTACGCCCACCCACTACCCCAACTTCACGCTTGATAGCTCCAACAGCAGCAGATGGTCGAGATTCAGGAGATGGCACATGCACAGGATCTGTAGAAGAGGAATACACTCCTACAACAGAATTGCTTGATGCAAGAGAAGCAGGATGGTGTTGAGAATTACTGGGTTTGACTACTTGTAACCCCGTAGCTGCATTGGAAATAACAGTCTGCTTCTCCTCTGAAACTATTTTCCTTTCATTCACACTAGCATTAACATCTCTGGCATGTCTAGCTTGCAAATTATGATGCCCATTAGAAAATTCATATGAACTTCGTGCATCAGAGTGCTTTACATAGCTTGAAGTTCCTGTTAAGCTGCAAAAAGAAAGGTAATGATAAAATTGCTCATGCCTTTCTCAACATGATGATAGAAAACCTTTACTGAAATCCAACATAAGTGGAAATGATCAACTTGTAATATACAGCAAGAACAAAATCCAAACTTTTCGTTCTAGCTTCCTCTTAGTGAATCAACTATTGACCAAGTGTCCTTCCTGTCACAATTTATAGCATCATCTTTATTTTATCTACCTTGTCTTGAAGATCCAAACCATAGTCAAATGAAATGACTAAAATCTAAAAACACATTAGGCATACCCCTTTTCCACAATGTTTGCAACTCCTCGTTCATTGGAAGATGTTGGAGCTTGCAGAAAAACAGGATTCCAATTATCTGCATTGTGGTTAACTCTGTTATCTCTAACAACACGGAACTCCCTACTGATTCCTCCATTAGAAGCCAAAGAACTTCGAGCATAACCACCTCGTCGAGCATTACGATCAGAGATTGCACGAGGTTTCATTCCTTGACCAATATTCTCAGGTTGTTTCTTTACATCTACAGGACTCTTGTAACCTGTATTCTGTTTCGATAAGCATACAAATCCAGGAATTTAAAGTTAGATTAGGTCCTAGCAAATTAACTCAAGCACAAACATAGCATATAGAAGCAGGGCAAAAAATGTCAAGTCTAAAACCCAAACAAATATGTTAGAAGTCAGCCCAAACTTGTTAGTTTCAAAGAACGAAGAAAATCAAGAGGCGTCAGAAAGGAAAACCTTCTAAGTAACAGTTCACAGTTTATAGAAGAATTTCCAAGAGCTCAAAGTTCACAATCTTAATAATATTTGATATCATAGTCAAATGCAAAATTTCCAAGAGCTCAAAACTGAAGAGCGTACACCCGTAATTGGAAATGATAAGAAAAAAAGCACACACCTCTTTCTTCTTGTCTCTTTTTCTCTTTACCTCATGAAATGGATCTGATAAAACCATTATGAAGAGAAAATCGAATAAGAAAAGGTTCATTCAAACAGAGTTAACTAATAAAATCTTATTTAAGTAAGAAAAAATAGTTAAAAGAGAGTATATGAGGAGAGGAAAATAGTCAAAACAAATCCCTAAGAAAGTAGATGAAAAACTTAATGGGCTTAAGACCATGAACGCAAAATTTTCAGAAGGCTAGAAGCGGTAACATTTCATCACCCACCAGTCTGCCAACCTATGCTTTTATACGAAGGAACTAATTTGAAATTATGAACTCAGACAGCCTCTTCCCCAAATCCCTATTTACCCAAGCAACAGAGGCACACAACCAAGAGCAAATCCACTAGGCCTACTGATACAAGTTCAGCAAGAAGAATATTAAGCCAAAGGCAACAGCATCATGACAACATACCCCTGCCAGCCCAAGGAATAACCAAAACGGGGCACAATCAATCCTTTATTACAACAAAATGATCCCTCACAGGCAGATCAGAACCACCAAATACAACATAAAATGCACATTATACGCTTAAGGTTACAGCAAAGTAGGATATACCTTCAATTCAAAAAATATATTAAAAAATACCACATTGCACTATTTCCTGGATTTCTATGCTCCAGCATCGCTCCATTCAAAAGAATCTAAGCAAGCATAGCGATATGGGAAGCCGCTTTTTTTGAAAAAGAATGTAAGAAAAGTTAAACTAACCAGCACGATAAGAAAAGGACGAAATCAGCAGAAAATCTCCAAAAAGATAAAGAAAACCATAAAGACCAAGCTGGTGCCAACTTGCGGCCATAAGAATCGGCACTAAAGTTGAACACTGATCGTTCAATAGAGAAACATAAAGTGAACATATGACAACAAAATCCAACACAAACCTCAAAGTCTTAATGGGTCGGTCAATTCTCATCTTCAAATTCAAATTCAAATCAAAGCAACGAATGCATTCACTCAAAACACTTCAAGATTGTAAATTAATTAAACCCCACACAATTAACCACCTAAAAAGAAAAATTAAAGCCTAAATCTTCCACACTTGGAAAAATTCTCCAAATTTTGAAGCAAAACAAAAAGAAAAAAGAAACAAACCGCTAACCAACCAACAACCAAAGACCCAAACCCAAAACCCAAAACCCAAAACAAACAAGAGATGGCAACAAAGACCGTACCTTGATTAAGCAACTTATGGATGGTTTCATTAGGATCCATGTTGGATTCTTTAAGGGACATATAGATATCAGCATCCGAGAAATCCTCGACGACTTCTTTGATTGATTGAATCGTTGTCCTCACCCTCGCCGACAGTGTATGGGTCTGTGCCTGAGCCTGAAATTGAGTCCCTGTACTACTAATAAGACTACCAGTACCCGCGACCATTTCTAAATAGCCCACACTCACGCACACCCTTGAACACCCTTAATTAACACAATCTATTGTAAACTTGAATAAGCAAACGGGTCTGCGCTAGGTAATTAAAGTGGGGGTTTAGGGTTAGGGTTTTTGTGTTTTTAGAGAGAGAAAGCGAAGAGAGAGAGAGAGAGGAGGGAAGAGAACTAGAAGTAGAACGGCTTTAGAAGAGAAGGACAAAAAAAAAAAAAAGGTCTTAGGGTGGGTAGAGGAACTCGAGGGTTTAAAATTTTTTTATTTTTCTCTCCAAAAAAATCAAATTCCCTAATTAATTTTATTTTAAACTTTTTTCCATTTTTAGGCCTTTTTGGTTAATTTCTAATTGCCCCCTTATCTTTCTTTTAATTAAAAGAAGTTGACTTAGAATATTATCAATTATTAATTTAGAAGCACAATTTTTATTACTTAGGAATAAGATTGCATACTATTAAATTACTCTAGATCACGTCATTTAATAAAAATTTTACTAATTTATTATTATTATTGTAGATTTAAATATACAATTTCAAGTTAATAATTAGGTATCATATATGATATGTATGTTTTTCTCTTAATATAATTATTAATTATAATTTAGTTTAACAAATTATAAATTTTCTTTCCTTCTTTTCTTCTTCAAGAAGTTAGGTGTGTTTTAAGACTTTATATTATAAATTGAGTGGACCTTCCGAACTTTCTTGGACTTGATCTCTCACTCATATAGGGCTAATCTTGTTTTTGACCTTGCCTTCTTAAATATCTTCAACAAGATATAGTCTGTTTGGTGGAATGTTAATTAATAAAATGAAACGGAACGAAACAGCTTATAATAGAATAGAATGTAATACAGTGAAAAGTTGTTTGGGGGAAATGGAAGAGTTCATAATATAACGTAGTGAAACATTGTTTAGAAGATAGATGAAATGTAATGTAATGTATAGTAAATGACTATTATACTTCTGATATTAAAATAGTTGATGCAAGAGGTTTGAACGATATGATTTTAAAGCAGAAATTATGTTCAATTAAAAAGTTACGCATAACCGTGAAAAATAATTTTTATATATATTTTAATTTAAAATAATAAAAATTTTAATAAAAGTTCTATTATTTTATTATTAATTATATATAATCTATTATTAATTATATAAAAATATTGTTATTGATTATTTAATAAATTTATACTATTATATGTGATTTATATTTAATAATTTTTTATTTATCTTTTTATTTATATAAAAATATAAACAAACAATTAAAGAATTATTTTTTTATTTTTTTATTTTCATTAATAAAATTTTATTAATTTTTAAATTTATTATTAATTATATACAATTTTTATTAATAATATAAAAATATTATTATTAGGGCTAGGAGAAATAATATAAAAATATTATTAATTATATACAACGAGGTTAGAGTTAGAAGAAATAATTGATATTAAGAAAAATTATTGACAGAAATAATTGCTATTAAGAAAAATTATTGAGGGTATATTAAGTAATATATATTTATCAGTTTACGTTCATACTAAACCCCCAAAGTAGAGGTTTTTTATTTTCACTGTTTAGGATAGAATAGAACGTAACATAAAACCCTCTGCTTCTATTTCATTCTATTATGAAACCCTCAACTAAACGATAGAAGGGTGTTACGTTTCATTTCGTTCCATTACTAAACCTCCAACCAAACAGACCCTTAGGCTTCATAAATCATTGTAGATTTGGTCCATTTTAAACCAAATTTTGTCCTTATAAACACCTACCTCAAATTATAATTGGCCCGATCCGGATCGAATTCATATCTTCCAAAATCCAATTTCAAAAAAATCATAAATTTTGACCGTTAAATTCTTATAATTAGGTCAAACATAAGAAAATTGTTAAAATTGAAGTTCGATCAAACCAAATTTGCTCCGTACTCTTTTGTCGTACTTCATCTTTAAGTGAAGACTGAAGTTTAAAGCAAGTGGAAGAAATGCATGCGCTGCTCCAAATTATCAATCTTGGAAGTCCATTAATCAAGACCGTTTTAATTTCTTTAACCATTCATCACCAACTCAGAAGCATCCAAACCAAATATCATATCATCCACCCAGAAGTAAGCAGAAGGAGAAGGAACAAAGTAAATCCATTTGATAGTCCCACATCCAATAAGCTTCTCAATGCCTATGAACTATATAAGTAGTCTATATGAGTTAAAAGAGTATCTTCAACACATCACCATAACCATCTTCTGCTAAACTACAGGTATTGTTCTTGTATCCTGGCTCGGTTCTCTTCCCACCATAACCTTGCCTGTGTTTCTTCAAATTTTTCTCGGCTGCATCAGAAACATAAACAAGTATATATCCAGCTCAAGTCATTATACATGTAATAGACAATTATATCTCAGCATAATATCACAATCGCTAAATTTCGATCAAACGAAACAAAGGAAACACGGAGCCAGGTGATTATATCATCCATGAGGCCACCTGCATCATTTCAGAAATCGTTTGTGTGCAACTTTCATATATGAAACTACTGTTATATGGTTATACCAACCATTTGTTCAAGCATTATCCCATCCCTCAAAACAAAGAAAGGCAGTCCCTTAATGTTCTGATTCTCATACACTGATCTGGCAAGAAGATGACTGAATAAACCATGACTACCGAGTTGCTCAGGCACCGTAAAGCAGCTAGTAGAGTTCTCACATACACTTAAAACCAATTTGTAAACCATGATGTAGCGAGGGAATGTGCCTAGTCTATGTGAATGTCCTCTACGAAATTTTCAGTTTTTTCTTCTTATTAGTATACTAGGATATGATGCATGAAATAGGACAAAGGTTATACCAATATCCACCAACAACTACAAAAGATATGAAAGATTTGGTTTTATGAACTACTGCAAGCAGATGCTGAGTCTTCGGACATTGGCAAGAGTTAAAACTATCAACAAAGGTTACAGCAAAGGGCAGCTTTTCATCCATCACTAACCTGAATCTGATACGCCTGAGCTCCCGAGTGCCACCAGGCAGTGCTCTGATGGTGATGTACACTCCAGGTTCATCCTGTTCAACCCATTCAGTCTCAATATCACTTGCATTACTGATAGAAAGCTCTCCAGAGTGATCTGCCTCTCTAGATGAACTTGTCCTCACAGAACCATCCATTGATAATGTCTCAGTTTTAGCTCCATAGACACTGGAGATATTTGGTGTTGAAGCAAGAGTAGCTGACTCAGAATAATGGTGAGCTTGCATTGGATGACGATCAAGCGAGTCTGACGAAGAATAGCCCACTCCAGTTGGGCGTTTGAAGTTTCGTGGGCATTCATTGCTCAGTGGGGGAGTCGTTGGACTCTCCTTGGCAGATTCAGGCTTTGAGCTCTGAAAAGAAAAGATAATGCAGTAGAAGCACAGTCATTGATGCTATTTCACAGAAATAATGACTCGAATGAGCTCTTAAATAACTGAAAATAGCAAATTTTGTGGCTGCAATCCACAATGAATAAATTAAAAACTATTAAACCATAACACAAGAATCCAACATATTGTCAAAACTCTAAGTAAAACATGTTCTTGACAGATTTTGGAGAAAAAGGCCATTCATTTTAAGCGTGTCAGAACAGTAAGCGCAGTAAATATGACCTGGGTGCACCACTAACCTCATCTTCCGATCTCGGTGGCGTGGGAAGAGGGACTGCTTGATGATTGAAACGTTGAACATTGTACAACTCCATGACCTTCTCATAGTTCTCTGCCCACCACCTTTGAGCTTGCCATTTGTTGAAAATTTCACGACTGATCAAATTACCAATTCATTTATCAGAACTTTAAAGCTCTAAAGTATATGCAGAACCTTAGAGGTGCAAAATGAACTGATTTTTGCGTTGACTCCCTTAAAGTGACTAAGTACAACTGGATATGTGATAGCTGGTCATGACAGTTACAGCAGTCAAGAGAATTATCATGAAAACCTGCGAGTCTTCTCCACAGTTCTCATTCCTGAGTTCCAATAAGTACTGGATGGTTAATTGTGGTAACTTTTGCCTCAGAACTGCTGAAGATGTGATCCATTGGCTCATGAAAACCACAATATGACATAATACTTTAAGTTCTATAGCCATCAGCATCACCGTATAAGAAAGGGCGAGTAATGATGGCTGAAATTCCAGACTCTCGCCCATTTACAAGAAGGTTTCAAAAACAAAGATTGAAAACTTTTGACACCAAGGAAATGCTTGAATGCATAACAGATCTTATATGGCCCGTATCTATCACTAGTTCTTCAACAGAAGCAAATGATCCAACACTCAAAACCTTGAAAATCACACAAGCAATGATGATCTAGTACTAGTAAAGCTACCTGAATCGGATCCGCTTAAGATCATTCCCTCCCAGCTGAGGCAGTGATAGGAAAGTGATGAGCACACCAGGCTCCACTTGGGCCACCCATTCCTTAGGTTCATCATCTTCCATAAACACTACAGACTCTGTCCTCCCACTTACAGATACAGGTGTGCCTTCACCACTAGATAGCCCTTTTAGTCTTGCCTCCATCTCTTTCCCCCGCATTCTTGGGGTCGAGTTGGAACTGCCCGTTCTGCGATATGAGCAGTGGAACCTGGCAGAGACCGAAACTGCATCAGAGTCAGCATAGTTCCTGTTGTGATTATTGTTTGATGATCCAGAACATGGCTTGCAGTTTCTGTACGCTCCTGATGCCTTAACAGCCATGTCCTTTATCTGAAAAATGACAATAACAACCAAAAGAAAAGATGTATAGATGGTCCAGAATAGTTACTCAAGATCAAAGAAGAAGTTTAATTCGGCCTATCTAACAGTAAATCTTTCCTCATCAACACAGCTGAAAGCAACATTCGACTCAGGAGCTTCACGATTAACAGATAACACACAACATATGTTTCCAGTTGTCTTAACCCCCTTCAAATTTCTACCTTCTGTCTCGTTCCCATAAAGTGGACAAATGGAAAAGCACACGGAATGATTACGGATTAGACACTAGAAAACCAATACATAGAAACGCAAAGAAGAAAGAAAAAAGCTATTGTTATGTAAAAATTTCTCCCGATTAGAGACTTCAAAAGACATCCCTTTTCCTCTCCCGTTTTTTCTCAGGAACTAAAGAAACGGACAGTAGAGCAGAAAAAGGCAGGAAAAAAAAATCCCTTTCCTTGACATACTCAACGGACCTGAGTAGTGAGAGCCTTAATAGCCTGTTTAGTTCTTGGTGTCTCCATAGTATCGTCGTCGTCTTCTCTGTCTCTCTGGTGCAGAGATCCATTGTTAAGCTGCTTCGAACACGCTATACACGTCAACATCTCCCAGAATTCTCTCTCCTACCACTATCTATCTTAACACAAAACATACAGACAAACAATATTCACATAGATCAGAGCCACCATGTAAAAAACTAACAAATCCAAATCAGTGAGCAGACTTCCTGCACATAAACCTCTATGAACAGAAAGGTTGGAAAAGCTCAAACATGCTCACATTGAGAAAACAGAGACTTCGCCGCAAATGGGTTCAGCTTCTTTCAATGAGATCCAAAACACGGATAGAGCAGATTTGGGTTTATGTTCATATTCACAAGTCTGACATATCTCCAAGGACAGCGAGACATAGAATAGCTAAGGAACAAGGAGGAAGAAGATGAAGTGACCGTTAATGGAGAATCTCAAAGCATATTGTTTTATGGCGATGTGTGAAGTTTCCTCTCATTTCTTTTCCCTTTCTTTGCTTCTCTTTCTCTGCTACAACTCTGTATTCCCATTAAAGTTTCCATTTTTAATGCTCTTCATTGCCAGTAAGGATGAGTAACAACTAAGTAACAGAAACAAGCAACTCTCTCTCTCTTACATGCAGGGACTTGGCTTAAAAAATGACATAAAGATTGAAACTTCACACCAAGATGTAAAGACTGAAACTTTAAGCTCAAAACAGCATAAAGAAAGAAGCTAGGAGAGCCAAAAAGGTTTAAAGGGGTGACTGTTTTATGGGTGAACTAGAGTTGGCATCTTGTGGAAGCTGTGGAGATGTCACTTCCAGTGAGACACAGCCACCCTAGTATGGCCAAAGGCCAAAGGAGACTCACTAACTGCTCTCTTAGGCTTAGGTCTAGACCAGTAGGTGTTGGGGCTAATTTTAGATCATGAGTTCATTACATGTGCACTAATGGTGGATGGTTAAGGTATGATCTTTGTTGATATGTTATATCAGACATGATTGATTCTTTCCTAGTATGATTTGACTGATCCCTCTTTAAGTGCATGGCATTATTTTTAGCACAACATTGGAATATTGGATATTAAGTTGAGATTTTTTTTCTTTTTTTGAGGATTATAAGATTTTGTTGCCTCATATTCCTACTTCTTTCTTACTGATATAAACTATTGATTATCCTAAAAAGAAAAAAGATTATGTATATTTATTACATGGATTTCAAAAAAAGATTATGTACATTTAAAAAACTTTATTACCTTAAATGGGGAATAAGCACAATATTACCAATAACTATGATTATTAAATAAGAGATTTGATTCAATTATTATTTATAACTTTATTTTCATTCTTCAAATTATTTGAATTTAAAATATTTAAATTAGTAGACACAAAAGAACAAACTTTACCCATTGAGCCACTTTTTGGCAGTTGGAATGATACAAATTAGATTGCTTTGGATGGATTTTCACCAATAGAGTCTTGCAAACAAGTCACAAAAAAGTCCAAACTTCAGCTTTTAGAAGGTCCCTTATTGCCTCCTCAAAGTTGTGATTGTGACCTAATGAGGAGCTCAGTTGATTTGCTCTGGTTCTGGGGTTTGGTACTTTCCAAGGCCGTGAAGGTACAAGATATGCCAATAACTAGAAAATATCTCATACAATAACAACTTTCGCAATAGTCTCGCTGAGTTCAACAAAAGTTCAATAATACATAACCTTACTGATAAAGAGATTGTATTATCTACCAACCTAAATAATTATAGCATTTCAATGTTCACCTAAATAATTCCAAAAATAAATCTTAACCAAGTGAGTTTGATCTAAGATTAGCATATGGTACTCATCCACCAAAGTAAAAAGTGCAAAATTCGGCTCGTTTTCCCAACTTCAATGCATTGGTAAAGCCTCCTTAGCAACAAGGAGAGGTGGTCCAAAGTGGCATTTTTTTCTAGGACATACTTCCCTTTCATGTGTCTACTTGGCCCAAACAAAACTATTAAATAACATCCAACATGGGTTTTTTTATTTGAAAATTGATAAGAATATAGCCCTTAAAATTTTACTTAAAAAATTGAATAATATATTAATATTGTAATTTTTATCAAATAAAAAATAATTTTAGTAAAACGTTTAATCTATTATTTTTAATAAAATATGTGTTATATGTTATTCAAGTTTTGGGGCATGTTTAGTTATAATTTGTTTAAGGCTTATTTGACAAAAAGTAAAATTTAAGGTGTTAACTATTTTGTATATAAGTGTTTAAGAATTAAGTAGATTCTTTAAAGGCCTAAAGGTGACAATGGTTAGTTGTATGAACCTAAGAATGTTTTAAAAAATTAATAACCTTAATATGGTCAATTACAATGTCACGTGAATCAGAAACTAGGGTTTATAAAGAATTGGGAATGGATATGGATTACCTGTAATTTTGGAAGTGTTGGACATAATCACTTTTGAATCTTAAATTTATTTATCACTTGTTTATTTATCCAAGGGCTTCATGCCTTTAATATTCATTAATTTTGTAAACCTTGTTATATTAAAAACTAAAAAATTCAAATTAAAGTTCCTTAATCCATATGAGTTACTAACCCTATTTAACTAAAAATTTTTTAAAAAAAGTGGTCCAGGTACAATATAATTCATTTAAATTTCTAGTGTTTTAAAAATCGGACTAAAAGTTAAACCGACAAGACAAGAGGTTTAAGGTTTAAAAATTTTAACTAGAATTAGATCGTTATAAATATGCATGTCAATGGACGGGGCTGAGCTGGGCCAAGAGCCAATCCTGTCTATCTGATTATATTTTAAAAAAATAAAAATGATGTCCTTTTCACAAAACGACTTAGTTTTTGACATTTCGGCCTGCTCCATGCTTGACTTAGCTCAGCTCGTGGCCCACCTGTGGCCTAAAAAATTATAGCTAAAATTGTATCGGGTTGACCTAAAATTGACATCCCTAATTATAAAATCAACTAAAGATTAAATAAATTAAAAATTTTAAAATATGATTAAAAGATATTGTCTTTAGTGATTGAAGAATTTAAAGTTTAATTAAAAAAGAAATTATTAATTAGTAGATTATTATAAATTAATAATTTTTTTATAATTTAAAAAATAAAATTTAATCAACACCAAGAAAATTTCAGATTTTAATCCTTGAAAATCTTAATTACACAATTTAATTCATAAAAAAATTGAAAAATTAGTTAGACCACAGTAAAAAATAAAAAAGAGTTTAATATGATGGGACGAAGTGAAAATTTATCACGAAGCTATGTGATGGAATGGACCCCAATGATCAGAGAAGGGGACCATCCAATGAAGGAAGGCTG
>JAOTAY010000003.1:13338489-13356620 GCA_025629805.1 Erythroxylum baracoense | reverse complement strand
CCTATCGGGAAACAACCCCCGACGTGCCTTCTTTGTTTTGCAGGAATCCTTAAGCCAGAATTCTTGTGTCCAACAGTCGTCTCCATGGATCCAAACGGCAACGTGCAGCCTCGTCAGAATCCGGCTGAACCACTAGGCATTGGTTAAATTTCCTTCCTATATGCTTTCACATATTCAGTCTTCCATAACTAACTAGAAGTGTACTCTTTAATATTAACCCTACTGTCTCTAATAGCACATATGACATGTGCACAAGGAATGCCAGAGAGAGTATATCTCCTACATGAACATATTTTGTTATGAAGCCTCACCACATATTTGTTATGTCCATGATCAATCTCATACCCTCCTTCTCCATTATGATGCACTGAACAATGTTGAGTAATCATGACACTTTTCTCAATTACCCTTCCACTTGGTAGCCTTTTTCCTTTTTCTTACAATTTTTTTCATCAATTCTCTTCTAAGATGCTCAAATAACCCTAAAAATGACATTTTTCTTTCATCAACCAGAGTCTTATTGAAGGCCTCACATAAGTTATTGTCAAACAACTCAATAATGGAATGTTCCCTCTGGAAAGCCTGGCACTATTGTTGAATTGGTGCATAACTCTCAATATCTTCTGCTGCCCTTTGGTTTTTGGCTCTGAGCTTATCCAAATTTTCTTTATATTCCTTTACTGTGAAGGATTTTGCAATTTTTCAAAAGTACTCCTTCGTCTCTTCCCCTTTATGTCCTCTTCCATGCCAATTGACATAAACATGTCTAGCATAAAACCTGTGCTCAGCATCTGGACACAAATCGACAATGGCTCTATTAAGTCCCTAAAATGGAAAACATAACCATATCATAATAGTTACACTCTCATTGAAAGTAAAAACAAGATTGATGTGGAACTTTTACCTTTTGTTGGTCGGTTAATATATTCCAACCAATTCCGGAGCTCAAGTAAGGTAAATCTTCTTTCAACCTTTTAATGAACCACTTCTATGTGACTGTCGACTCAACTTCAACCATAGCCCAAACAACAGGAAACATTTAATTGTTTCCATGTCTTCCCAAAGCACATAGAAGTTTACTCTTAGTTTTGGTTTTCAACCAACATCCATCTAGGCCAAGAAAATGCCTGCATCCATGCCTAAACCCATGTTTAATTGCTTCTAAGCATATGTACATTCTTTCAAAACTAGGTGGAGATGTTGGAATTGGTCGAGACACTGTCGATGTAACATTGCTTCTTGGGTTTGTCTGCCTAATTATTTCAGTATAAGACCAAAGCTTCCCAAACTCCTCTTCAATGTTGATCACAACACTATCTACTATTTTTTTTCTTTGCTCTTCTCACCATACTTATGGACACTTCAACACCTAAATGTAAAATTTTATGTCATCATTCTTCATAAATGGCTCTCTTGTAAGCTTATCCTTTAACAAGTTAGCTAAGATGTTGGTGTTTATCCTAGGATTTGTATATGCTCTATTATAGTCATGATTGTTCCTAAATTTCTTAACTTGAAATGACTGCAACTTTCTATCAAATGCTCCATATATATACCAATGGCAGTTCTCAGTCCTACATTTACCTTGGACAAATTTGGGCTTATTTTTTGTAAACATGACAGTCCTCTTTGTTTTAATGGACAACAAACTCACTGCATGCTTAAATTGCAAATGATTAAGAAAAATCATCCTTAATTCAATGTAAGGCTCAGTTGCATTTCATCATAAACAGGGTATTTCCTTTTCTCCTAGTAGCATCATCTACCATATCATCTACATCACTAACAAGTTCTCCATATTCATCACTGTCATAATATTTAGATAAACTACCTCATCTTCATCATTTGCATAACCTGCATAAGCTTCATATGTTCCATTATCTTCATTCGGACCATTACTTTCATCTTCTTGCTCAACATCGTCATCCGAATCATTACCTTCATCTCTTTGCTCTAAATCATCTTTAACATCTTCATCCGGGCCATTACTTTCATCTGGTGGCTCTAAATCCTCTTTATCCTCTTCGTCCTCTTTAACCTCCATATTTGTATCAACTTCATTCTCCATATCTGCATCATTTTCATCCTCCAAATTTAGTACATTGTCTACATTACCTACATTACCTCCAATTAAGTTACTAACATCTTCACCGTTTTCTTCAACTACATTACCCTCATTACAATCATCCTCAATCACTTCAACAGGGGTATCCACACCATGTTCAATATAAATATCAATATTGCCCGTATCCATCATCTGACTAATCATATCTAACACATTAGCATCATCTTGTACAACTCTCAAACCATTACATAGTTCAAAACTAGGCATAGGATAAAATATCTTCTTCACATTGTTATACCCACTTCTTTTACATACATCAACCAGCTCAAAATAGCTCAATAAGTCAGGCTCAACTTCAATTTCATCCACAAAACCATCCTCATACATAACATTATCACCCACATTAATAAAACATCCCATATGGTGAAACTGCAGAGTTACTTCATCAAATGTCATTCTGTCAAACCGAAGAAACCAACTCCAAGAAAACAAAAGCACTCAATCATAATGTTGAAAGGAAACACTGATGTGAAAGTTAAAACTTCAAGCCTAGCACAATACATGATGCTTAACATATTCATAACAATTCCATCAATCAACTTATTAAGTTCTAATGGTTTATTATGGCTTAATGTTTAAATGGAATCCTTATTCAATTCAATTATTACATTAACTTTAAGTTATTAGTAATTAGAGTCTTTCATATTTAAGTTACTACTAGAAATACAAAATCAAAACTTTATGTTATCATCAAATGATAGTTAGAGTATTGCAAAAAACAAAATAAAAATAATACATCAGTTACAATTAAACAAATACACACTCATATGACAAATACTCCCATTAGTAAAGCAAAAAGGATGTAAGAGGGCAATAGAAATAAAAGCATCAAATTAAGATTTTGTTGGACCAATTGGTTTTCTATTGTGCTTTGATTGGTAGGAAAGAAGAATTTTTCTACCAATCAGAGCACAAAATAAACTAGTTGGTTCTAGTAGCTACCCATTCTGCAACTGACCATCTTCAGTAGAAGATGAAAACTAATACCAGTTTGCTTCTGCCTATCTCATTCATACTATCTTTCTCAAACTACGCTAACCTCAGACTTCTTTTACCACTCCAACCACTTCTCTAACCTTAGACCTTGTTCAATCAAATGTTTATCGCTCTTAAGTCTAATGACTAATACTGTAATTATAGGACTTACCTTAGTTTCAAGAGATGATGCGTGAACCAAGTAAGCCATCCCCTTCAATGAAGAGTGGAGCGTAGATCAGAGGACGGTGAAGATTCATCATCCAACCAACATAACCCCTTCAATGAATGATAAAACGCGAATCTGGTGAGGGCAACCTATGGTGAAGATGCGTGAACCAAACAAGATTTCCTTTGCACGAAGACTCCAGCGGAATGGCCGACGGTGAAGATGCGTCATAAAGGGGAACGACGATGGGATTTAGGGTTTTCTATAAATTTTTTGTTTCTTTGTTTTTACTTTACGAAATTTATAAAATTAACAAAAATTTATAAAATTTTAGGTTAAAATTAAAAACCTTTTACTCTTTTATACGTGGCATTTTTTTAAAGGGTAATGGTGCCACGTTGTTTAATGTAACGTCGCGTGTAAACATGCCCTAATTTTCGTCCAAAAATGTCTTTAATTGAGCAGACTCGTGAAATTATAGCCCTTAAATGAGCTGGTTTAAAGTTAATGTTTCAAATTTATCAAACTCAAAAAGATTAAGCCCTAATTTGGGCTTTTGGCCTTCGAACTAGCTTAAACACTCATGACGGTATCTTTTTACTTTGGTACAGTTACAGTAGGTTTCAATCAAAAGTACTATGAATATGCAGTGATCCTATGTTCCGTTGAGAGGAATGAACTATTGTCATACACATTATGCTTCAAAGGATATCATATGTTTAGAAAAATTTTAATCTTCAACAGATATTTGCTAGCATAAAAAAAGTTATGCATAAATGATAAATCTATTGAACAGATTGTCAAAGCTGTCAAAATTAATTCCAATTCATTAAATTCTTATAGTATTAACCAAGTCGAATCTTAAGTGAACCAAAAATTATTTTATTTAATTTCAATTAATAAAATAAAATGAGAGTTTATGATTAATTACCTAATAAACTAAATTTATCATAGAATCAAAATAAATCAACTAAGTATTAGAATGAATAATTCAACATTGATTTAAAGGAAAGTTCTCATCTAATTGTAACTTTGATAATTAGTCTAAAACGAATAATTTTTATAATTTAATTAGTTAGTCCAAAATTTATTAGCATAACCATAATAAGTCTTAGTTTTTTCTAAATTACTTGATTCAAACACTAAATTCAAACTAAAACTTGCCATAAATTAATTAAGTATGATATCATTCCATATAAATTAAATGATAACAATAAGCTTATGGAAAAGACTATATCCTAAACTAATTAATTGAGTTTTATTGCTTCTCATAATTAAGTATGCAATTTCATTTAACATATTTGCTACTTATACCAATCATTCATAACAATTACAAATCAATGAACATATAGATAACTATAGAATAATCAAAATAAAATTAATTTGTTAGATCAATCAATATTGATTAGTTAAGAAATAAAGGAATATAAAACAAGATATACTTTAACTGAAATAAAATATCTAAGTTTAGAACAAAATCTTACTAGATTACAACTAGAGTTTTTGTTCCCCTTGAATTAGAAAATTTAGATTTGGTCATTTATGACTTTAGTTCCATCACAAAAATAAAAGAAAAGATGAAAGATGAAGAGAAAGCACAAATAAAATAATTTCTTCTTCTTTTCCTTCCCAAAATGTAACTTCTTCCAATATTCTGGAGATTATCTTCTAAACAAATCTAAATCCCTACATAATAAAGTTGAGAATAAGTCTCCTAATTAAACTAAAACTCCTTAAGTGAATCATGATCTCACCTTATCCACTGTAGCAATTTGGCATCTTTTTTCAAAATTGGTGGTTTTAACATGTAATACTCCAATTTGATCCAATCTCCACTTGCCATCTCTTAAAACAAAATAAATATTAATTTCACCAATTAAACACCAAAATCAATCCAAAACAAAAAAGATGAATCCGGTTAACATAATCAAATCACATCTTATCAAATTCTCCCATACCAGACTCATGCTTATCCTCAAGTATACATCAATTTAATACATCAATTATTCTCATAACAATGTCTCACCTTCTTTCATGTTAACCAAAAAATGCCAAAAGTTAATACACATTAAAGCTTTAAGATAAAATAGCAATTGATAGAACACGCACTCTTAACACATTTTTGGAATGAAAACATAGCATCTCATCAATTCCATTAAAATTAAATGAAACAAGACTTGACACTCTCTCATGGATTTCATTCCATACACTCAAAATTTTTAGGGTTTATTAGACTCTCAATTCAAAGCATATTAAGTTATTTCCATAAACTTGCTCATGAATCATATTTCACTACTAAAAAAAATGAATTTAATGCATAAACCAAAGAGACTTAATAAGAATTGTAATGTGGCTTATGTAGAGGTGTTGTAGAAAGAGTTTTTTAGGTTAAACAAATTGAAGAAAACCATACAAACTCATCCATAGAAGTTTTAACTCAAATCACTCCTAAAATTCACTTAATTCAAATAGTATCCTTTCAATCACCATATCGTTTTTTTCTTTTTCCTTTTTTTGAACAAGAACATCAAAGAGGAGATTTATTCTTTTATTTTACTATACTTCTCCCCTATTCTATAAAAACTGAAAAAATCAAAATAATGTAACTCGAATAAACTAATTTACTTTTCATAGAAATATTCAAAATAAGCTTCATACAATTCCTTTAATTTAGGGACTCAAAATTGTTAAGGAAATAGAAAAAAGAAGGTAAAAGTGGCTTGTAACAAGGTTAGGATGCAAGAAAGGATAGGTCAAAGCTCAAAATAGTTCTAAGGGTAAAATTTGAGGTAGGCTTATAGGTAAAAAAGGTTATCCTAAGTGCCCCTATCATCTCCATGCGTAAATTCTCCAAAAATATAGCCTCGAAATGTATTCAAAAGCTAGTTATAGAATAAATAAGTCATGTTTAAAAACATAAAGCATATAGAAAAGTATATGAGCACAAATTTGATGAATTGCTCAACTCACATAGGAGTCAAAATGCATTAAGTCTTGCATATTTTCATTCAAAAAAACTAATGAGATGCTTTACGATATTTAATGTAAAACATTAATTATGCTCAGCTCTCTCATGTATTACAACTCAAACAAAAAATTTATCCTAACTTAAGGACTATTTCTAAACAACAATAGGAAAATTTTAGGCTATTACGGCGAATAATCAACCTATGAATCATAGTATTCATGAGTCTAAGCATAAATCACAAAGTTCATCATAGTATATACTCTTACTCTCCCCATACTTAAAATATATATTATCCCAATGCATGCAACAAATTCTCACATGCCAAAACATAATCCACATAAAATAAAGCAAAGAGTAGAAAACTCCCTTGAGTTGTGAGCATTTGGAACAAAATACAATAAGGTGTAGGTGGACATGAGGGTGTTACATGACATATAGCAAAATTATCTCTTTTGTTTCTCAATCAATCTCATCCTTTGGCTATCTGAACATACTTTCGATTGGTACTTATGGTAGGTACAATCTCGGATTGATTTTTACCAATTGGATTCATCGTGCACTTACCTTTAAATAACATCTTATTGGTGCCTTCTGTGCATCCATAATTATGACAACTGTGAATCATAAAAACTAATCCTAGACATAACCTCAGCAATTAATTAAAATTTAAAACTAAAATGGAATTAATTAATATTATCTAATAAAAATAAGTAAGATAAATAATAAAAATTAAATGGAATGTTATTATGATACTGATGGAGAGTTGTTATGGTGAGTTGGGGCTACTTCTGTTAGGGTTTCTCTGGTCACCTATTATGAGTGCGCTAAAGACTTATGGATGCAGGTGTAGTGGAAGTTGGCTATTGTGGGTGTGGACTGATGCTTTATTGCTGCTTACTAGTTGCTTTGTTAATGAGTGCTTGGTCGCTAGACGCCTACTTGACCGCTGGTTAGGTGCGTGGAGTGTGGTCCTTGATGCTTGGAAGATAGACCGGTGATATGTGCTTAATTGATTGTTTAATTATTTCACAACACTTAGTGATTAATGAAATTAAATTGCTTAAGATACTCACTTTGACTCATTTGTAATTTTGGGCACAATTTGAAAGTAAAAAAGTTAAAGTGAGTCGAAAGTATGATATTTTGGCCATTTTCGAAGATTAATTTTCACTTGTCTTTATAGAGCAAGAAGAAGAAAATTGAAAGATAAAAAGAAGACAAGAAAAATATAAACACAAATAAATCAAAGTTGCTAAAGGTTGTTGTGCATTGACCATGCAAGGTGTACGTGAATTTAATGCTTGGCATGGTCATGCACACCATTACTTTAATTAATGAAGACAAGGCAGCTTGGAGAAAGAAACAACATGAAACGGCAGCAGGTGGATAGCAAGTTGGAAGCAAAACGCGCCAACAAAGGGACAGCTAAGACATGCCTAAAACGCAGCGTAAGGAGATTAAAATGCAGATGTTCTGGAGTGGGAATAAAGCAACGAGGGTTTTATATGTGTTGGTTTTAAATGAAACAAAAGAGCAGCAGCGTGAATGTTTGCGGAAACGCAAACAACGTCTGCGTAAACGTAGATGTTTCACGCGAGAGTAGCGCACAGCCACGCTGTCGTTGGACGCAACGCAGATGCACAACCAAGGACCAACCGAAACGACAACACAGGAGAGGAAAGCAGCTGAAATGCAGACATTTAACAGGTGCGTTGGTTTTAAACGAAGGACTGAACAGTGTAGTAGACCAACAATTAATTCAGAAAATAGGAGAGAAGGGAGGCGCAGCAAGAGCAGAGAAGTGGTTCTTCGGTGGGACATTTTTAAGGGGAAAAGTTATGATCATTTGGAGACTTACAGAGGGGTAACATCTTATCGTCAGATCAGAGGTGACATTAACATCAATGACTAGAATTAAGTATATTTCATTATTTTTATTGTTTCTTTTTTTATTAGAAATTGATTGTGTTATCTTATATTAATTGATTTGAATTTTGTGTATAGGTAATCGTATTCTCGTTATTGTTCGGTTATTTGTGTATGAACCCATCGGTTATTGTGAAAAGATTATTTTAATGTGTTCATTGATCCGTTTATTTGCAAATCCATTGTTAGAATTTTTATATAATCCGTAATTGTTATATTAAAATTCATGTGTAGCGACTAATGATTCATAATCATTAGGAATAATATGATCTAGGTTAAATGACGCATCGTATGTAGTTGTTGCCTTAATATTAATCAGTTTTCCTAATTCGTAATATTACTGTATAATTGAATCTAGAGATCGTATCCTAGGTTATTCGGTAGTTAGGTTTAATTAACGATCATATCTTGATTAAATACTACCTAAGAGAAAACTCGGGTTAATTATTAACTCACGATTAATAGTTGCTAAGAGAGGTTTAAGAACACTAACTCAATGAAATATGTTTAATTAGGGTGTAGATCGATATTGGACCAAAAAATCGGGTCCCTATTGAATTCTTCATTTTTATCATTTTTTGTATGTTTTCTTTAATTTGTTTTATTAGTCTAGTTCCATTTTATTCCCTAAACCTAAATACAGATTAATTTCATTTCAACAACTTTACACATACTCTCTGTAGAATCGACATAGACTCACCACTGATATATTAATAGTCTAGTTATTTTACTTCGACTAGCGTTATGACGCGTTGTTAACTAGGATGCTACATGAACAGAAAGAGTGTTGTTTATAGGAGACAAAACCTGAAAAGCAAAAAAAAAGTTATGATTTTGTTTTGCTTAATTTTGTTATTTATTTTTAATAATATCATTATTAAAATAAAATATTTATTTATTTATATCATATTATATATATATATATATATATATATATATATTTTTTTTAAAATTATAATTTTCTTAAAATAAAACAGTTCATTAACATCTACAAGATGTGATCTTGTCTTATGAATGTTAATATTCTAGAAAGCTAAATTGCATGAGATATGATCACGCTTTATTAATTTCAATGTTTGGTAATTTAAAATGACTGCTACCCTAACCTAAGTTACATAAGGCGTGATTACTCATTATGAATTTTAACATTTTGAAAATTTAGGTCTTTTATTGTAAAAGCTGATTTACATAATGCATGATCGTTTTCTTGAATTTAAAACCTAATTTTCCCCTTATACCAATAAAACACTACAAAAAAAACAAATATATAAACCTATAAATAATTGAAATGAAACTAATAAAAATCATTATATTTGGGTTGTCTCCCAAAGAGTATAATTGTTTAACGTAATTGTTTAACGTCGTTATGCTCGACGAAACTTTTTCTTCTCAATCTTCTACATATTGGGGAAGTGCCAACTTAATATCCATCACACTTGAACTGTCATATCCTTATAAATGGTTTCAATCTATATCCGTTCATCTTAAAGATTTTTTTTGGTATCTACGTTCTTTATTTCCACTATACCATTGGAAGACACATTAGTGACAATAGAAGGACCATGAAATCCAGAACATAACTTACCTGACATGAGCATTAATTAGGAATAATATATAGCACTTTCTTACCTACATAAAATTGCTTCCTCAAGATCATATTATAATGGAACAATTTTGTTTTCTCTTTGTAAATTCTTGAATTACCGTAAACGTCTAACCTTAGTTCCTCTAACTCTTGTAATTGCAATTCCTTTGCCTCCTTAGCTTTTTCCAAATCCATATTGCAACATTGAACTACCCAATAATCTTTATATTTGATCTCCATATGTAAATGAAAAGTTTTACTAAAAACAAATTGATAAGGAGACATTTATATCAGAGTTTTGTAGGCTATACGGTAAGCCCAAAGAATGTCATCTAGATGTAAACTTTAATTCTTTCTTCCTAAATTTACATTTCAAAATAGATTTCAATTTTTAATTTTGTACTTCTACTTGTACATTTGTTCATGGATTATATGTACTAGCCACTCATTGATGAACTCAATATTTTTGTTAACAAAGATGCTACTTTCTTTTGACATCTTTATTCTTTTCTTTTATATAACTTTTTTGAGATAGTTATAGGTAGTGATTCTTCTTCACATAAATAGATATATTTTAGGTGATCAAGTAATGCTTTCAATTTTATCTTCGAAGCTTGCAAAATAGAAAGAAACATTTTCTTATGAGTTATAATAATTTCATCATTTAAAGTTTTCAAATATATTAGCATCGTTGATAATGATTCTACAGCTTTACAAGTTTCATCAACTTACTCATTCACTTCTAGTTTAGTATTAAATTTGTACTAATCATCAACACTTTTTTCTTTAAAAATATCCTGCACAATTGAATCTATAATATCCATATGATTATTGGAGTGAAAATAATTAGGGTACTTCATCAATTTGAAAATATTTCACTATTTCTCCATCGAACTCAATGAAGAGAATACCCTTATCCACCTTAATTTTGTAACAGTCTTCATGAATGACCTCTTAACAAAATCAAAGCTCAATGTTTTGCACTATCTCCATCTATTTTTAAGACCAAGTCATTAACTTGAACTAAATCATCCCCTAGAACACCAATAGGACACACATAAGAACAATCAGCTATCTGAATAATCATACTAGTTTCTTGTAAAGAATTTAGATTTAAAGCTCAATAAATTAAGTATGACATGACATTGATAAATTTATCTAAGTCTAGCATAGCACTCTAAATTTTATTATTGCTAAAGTGTAAATATACCGAAATCTTTGCATTTTTCTAGTAATTTTCTATTTATCATAGCTAATACATTCTTACCTAAAATTATTCTCTCTTCATCCTTCAGTTTCCTTTTAGTCATGCATAGTTCTTTCAAGAACTTTACATATTTTAAATTTTACTTAATGACTTATAGAAGTGTTATATTGATTTCCACCTTTTTGAAGGTCTCTAATATCTTTTTTGCTGTATTCCTTTTCTTTTGATATAGCCAACCTGCAAGGGAAATAAGTTAAACATACATTAGATGAAATAAGTAAAGAAAAATAGGAGTTTACCTTACTTGCATCTTAAGTTGGAGATTCATCTTTCTTCTCCTTGTTTATGCTTTTCTACCTCAAATGGTAAAGAAGAGCTAGATTGAATTTTCTTTCTACTTTTCAATGTTATTGCACTTATATTCTCCTTAGTATTCACCACCGTTTGTAAAGGTTATTTTTTTGACATTTGTGCTTCTAATTTACTAACAAAGGTGGTTAATTGAGTGATCTGATTTTTTAAATTTTGAAGCATTGCTTTTGTTTCTTGTTGAGATTGTTAAGTATTAATAGCTAGTGTCTTAACAATTTCATCCAAATGCATACATAAATTTGAAGATTAAGATTAAGCATATATAGGTTTGAGCCTTGTTGTTGTCTATTAAAATTGTGATGTTGGTATCTTTGTTACCCTCCTTGATTTGCATAGATAAAGTTCAAATGATCTTCATCTTGGATTATAATGATTGGAATAAGGGTCATATTTTTATTGAGATTGACTAGGGAATCCCCCTATTGCATTAACTTCTTAAAGTGATTCATGTTGCAATGTAGGGAATATATTCATAGTATTCCTAGGAAATGAGCATATTCCGGACACTCATGCTGATTGTAATTGACCTAAAACTATTTGAAAAATTAGAGTATTTAAATCCAAAATTTTATCCTTAAGGTTAATATTACTTACCTTATTCAGGCACTTAACAGCTTCATCCATTCTTATCCCAAATTGTTAAAATTTTTGTCTATGTTTAAAATCAATTGTCTAGTCACTTAAGGTATTTTATTTACTGAAAATCCTCTACTAGCCACATCTACCATGATTCTATCGATTGACAGTAGCCCCTAATAAAGGTATTGAATTAAAATTTGCTCAAGAATCTGATGGTGTAGGAAGCTAGCATATAATTCTTTAAATCTCTGCCAATATTTGTAAAGTATTTCTCCAGTGAATTGTCTTATTCCATATATCTCTTTTTTAATATTGGCTGCTAATGATCCATGAAAGAACTTCTCTAGGAACAACCTTTTCATTTAATTCCATGTTGTTATCGAGCTAGAGGAAAGATAATAAACCCAGTCCTTTGTGTTATCTTTTGATGAGAATGGAAAGGCTTTAAGATTATTTTCTTCTTCCATCACTCCTTATGGCTTCATTCTAGAATAAAACAACATATAATTCTTTCAAGTGTTTACGTGGATCTTTACCTATAAAAGCACAAAAAATAGGGAGTAAGTGAATCAAATCAGATTTTAGTTTGAAATCCACCTCAATATTTAGAAATTTTATTCACAAGGGTTGTTGATTCAAATTTGGTGCCGTTAACTCCATCACTATTTTAGTATTAGGATTTGCCATCTTTTCTTCAACTTCTTAGAAATTTGAATCTTCACCAATTGTTATATCTATCTTAAATTTCACTTCTAGAGGTGAATGACCTTTTCCTTGCTTATTCTCTTTTCTTAAATGGCATGCTGTCTTCTCAATTACTAGATTATATTATAATTCACCTTTTTAAGAAAACGAGTCATACAAGACAAAAGATATTAAGTAAACTATATAGTAATGCAAAGAAATCAAGGAACTAAAATAATTCCCCAACAACGACACTAAAATTTTGAACTGGTTGTCAAAGCCCTCAAAATTAATTTCGATTTACAAAATTCTTGTAGTAGTCATGGAACCAACTCGATTCTCGAAGAATTAAAAACTAGTTTCTTAATTTTAATTCATAAAAAAATAGGTTTTTATGATTAATTAACTAATAAACTACATTTAATAAAGAATCAAAACAAATCAACTAGGTGTTAAATTAAGTAAATTAATGATACTTAACTTTGATTTAAGGGAAAGATATCATCTAATTGTAACTTTGATCATTGGTTTTAAAAGAATAATTGTTATAATGCAAACAGTTAGTCTGAAACTTAATTAATTAGTTCAAATCCAATATTCAAACTAAACTTACCATAAATTGATTGGGTATGATAACATTCCATTTCAATTAAATGATAGCAATAAGCTTAATGAAAAAGACTTTATCCTAAATTAAATAATTGAGATAGTTAAAACTATTCAATTTAGTTTTCTTGTTTCTCATAAATTAAATATGAAAATTCATGAATAACCTATTTACTACTTGCACTAATCATTTATGAAAATTATGGATTACAAAGCTCAAAGATCACTATAGAATAATCAACATTAAATTAATTTGTCAGATCAGTCAATATTGATTACTTATGAAATAAAAGAACACAAAACAAGAAATACTTGAACTAAAATAAAAATCTAAGTTTATAACAAAATCTCATAAGATTATAATTAGATTTTTAATTCCCCTTGAATTAGAAAATTTTGATTTAGCCACTTGTGGCTTTAATTCCACCATAAAAATAGACGAAAAGATGAAAGATGAAAAATGAAGAGAAAAACACAAAGAAAATGAAAAAGAATTATAGAGAAGGTGTGTGATGTGTTTTTACTTTTCTTTTCTTAATGAAAAACTAGCTTCTTCCAATATTCCAAAGATTATCTTCTAAAATTACAAATCCCTACATATAGGGCTAATAATAATTATCCTAATTGAAATAAAACCCCTGGAGTGAATCTAGCTTTAGACGTGATCTCGCTTTATCCACAGTAGCAAACTATCATCTTTTTCCAAAATTTATGGTTATAACAAATAATACTAGGTATATTCATGTCTTGCCTTGATGTGTATGATGATTAATGATTCATAAATTGATGTAGAGATGATTTAGAGTTTGAATGAGTCCTAAAATGGGGTTGAAAGAAGTGTAGAAAATTGATTTATTAATGATTGTCATTAAGCATGCATTGTATATAGTCCTTATACACATTTACGCATAAATGAATACTTAAGATTGTGCAATTATTAATGTGTGTACAACATGTGTATTTCATAATATTGATGTGTAGGATAAAATGTCCACATCCAGACGTTTCCAGATCTTGGAAGCAAATGCTAATCTAGAGCGTACTGTGAGTAACCTAGACGGTCTCGCTTAATTAATTGTTGTTTTTATATTATGTTTGAATTATCGAATGAATGTGATTTGATTGTATTGATTCCGGACAGTGAAGGTCCGATGATTCTGATGAATGAATGTTATTTGATTGTGATGATTTCGGACAATGAAGGTCCAATGATTCTGATGAATGAATGTGATATTAAAGTGATACTTGTATGTGAATGTGAAGAACTAAATGCTTCATGACATGATTGACTGATTATGAGAGATGCATTCCATACATGAAGGCATGATCAGATAATGAGAGTTGTGACCTGAGTAGCCATCGAAAAAGAGCTTAAAGCTCAAATTATAAAAAAGAGCTTCAGAAAGTATAAGAGTCAAAGGCTCAGTATGTAAAATGAGCTTTATATCCCCAACGGATAAGGGACAGTATAAATGAGCTTGGTATCCACAATGGATACCGGATAGTTTAGGCACTCAGTCACAACGTAACAATTGGAAAAGAGTCACATGAACATTTCATATACATTTTAATAAGTATTTTTGATTGGTGAAATGCAAAATTGTCTTACCCTTGAGTGATAATGTGATATGCAATAATTTATGCAAAATGCAGAGGTGTGAATTTTATGTTAAGTGTATTGATGGGTTGTATGGATTGAGCGAACCATTGATGATGGTTACCTCATTGAGATTGCAAAACTCAACCAAAATTTGCAATATTTTTTTTCAGGCTCAGAAGAGTTATCCCGTTAGGCAAACGGTAGTATAGCCACTGCATTCAAGTAATAGATAGAGGTCAGGTTCAGTTCATGTCTGCATCTATATTTTCTTATTTTTATATCAATTTGTGTATTCCATGATTTATGTAGAGTTTTCTATATGTAATAACTGTTGAAATTGGAAATGTTTTGAATGAGAGTGATCAAAGTGTAATAATAATTGTGATTTCGATGTTTATGAAATAAAGTATAGGTCTAAATTTGATTATTGATTTCTGCACACGCGAGTGAATATTTTTTGAAAAATTTGTACTGAGTTTCAATTGTTTGACTAATTGATTGTTCTAGCATGCCACCCTCGTGGGGTACGAACTCAGATCTTACTCAAGATATCGGGTACGTGTCTTGGGAGAGTGGGGTGTTACATTAACATATTGATGTCTAATGATCTTTAACTCAAAGTAGCATATGATCTAAATACGAATATGAAAGTTAACAAGGAATTCCTATACACTGTTTAGGCCTTAATTTTTATTTTAAGGCCAGTAATGCTATTGAGAATTGTAGGAAATTGATGTTTTTCTATGAACAACCAATCCAAGAATCTTTATGAAGAACTTTTTAAAAGAAATTTAAAGTTGGAGCACCTTGTTTTATGACCTGATCAAGAATCAAAGTTAAAATGAAGCTTTAATCTACTAAGATGAAAGATTGAAACTATCAATCAATTAAGAAGGAAGATTTTAGTTATGCTAAAGAAGAATGAATGAAATAGCTTATAATTTGGTTGGAGGGTCATTAAGATAAATGAGCTTATCTAATAAAACACTTCTAAGGATAACATTTTGTCATATGGGTAATGGGAGAGAGAACAAAGATGAATGTCTTTTGGTTCATTTTAACTTTTTAAATGTGAATTAAGTTAAATTGATCATTGGAACCATTAGTTAAGGGTTTAATTACAAATAATGGCATTAGTTGTACTGCCTATTCTTCTTATGTTAACTGAAGCATATGGTGCTTTTGAAGTTGTTTTTATAAGTTTATATGGTTAAATATGATTTGCATAAGTCAAAAAGTTGTTTGATACAACCATTTGTTTTATATTGTATTTGAGACTAGGAAAAGGAAAATAAGTCAAAAAGTCAAAGTTCTGCTTTTGTAAAATTATAAACTCATCAAGAGTTAATGAACTTGAAGGAAAACTTTACATAAATATGGGAAGATTATTAGACATAATACTAACTTGGCCAAATTGTAGAAGAATCAAAATATTTTACTAGTAGTGCATATGCTTATGGCGTTAGAAAATTGGAACGGAATTCGAACCTTCATGTAATAAAAGAAAAATTATTAAGCGCACCATGTTTTGATGATAACAAAACATATTTTCTAATAATGATTTATTATTTGATATTTTAAAAGAAAGTAACATAAAATGAAGTTAAAAACAATTTGTGGAGAATAAAATACATTTAAGTTAAGAAGAAGACTAAGTTTAAAGAAGATAAAAGTGCATTAATCTATAATTTTAATTATAACCATTATTATATCTTTCAATTATTTTAATGCTTTAGGGACTCAACATGCATAAGCATATCATGTTTTGAAATTAATAAATAAATCTTTTCTTTCATTGAAATGAATTAAATTTTTGATTTTAAACAAAACCCTTTTGATTTTTAAATTACTTTTTAAAAAACTTTTGAAAAATTTTTAAATCAAGTTTTAGTCAAAGAAATGTAGTTTGATCTTTGAAAGAGCTTGAAAAGTCTTCAAAAACTTGTTTTTAGACATACTAGTAGACCATTATACTCAAAAATTGCATTTACATTCCATTTATTAAACTGAAGAGGCATTATACTTAGTTTGTTATAAGACATTGGGTTTTTGATCAACATCCTTATCTGGGTAAATAGATTTGGACCAGATTTTTACTCCTCATTTTAAATTTTGCAGCATTTACATTTATGATGTCTTAATATTCTCCTTAATATAGTAAAGCAATATGTTAAACACGTCAAGACTTTCATCAATGTCATTTGGAAAAATGGATTAGTAGTACCAAAAACAAAACTTAGACCTTTCCAAACTAAGGTTAGGTTTTGAGGCACTATCTATAACAAGACTATCATACCTATTGAGAGAAATTTAGAGTTTAGCAGTGCATTCCCTAATAAAGTTTAAGGAGTCACCTAAAAGTTTAAAGGAGGGTCACCTAAGACCAAGTAGAAGCTCACTTAAGCAAAGAGGTCTTAAAGGTCAAACAGGTTAAATTATAAGTAGATCTTTAAGGTATACTTAATAATATTAGGTACTCTTTATAATTGATTGGTTATTTTTTAAGTCTCATTGTAAGTATTTTGAATAAATATAGTCTTTTTTAATCAAATCTAAGGCTACTATCTCAATTTAGGACTACTATAAACTTTCTTGAATATATTAATTTATTCTTAATTCAAAATATTTATTTTTATTTCTATAAAATTGAATGTTTTGTTCACAAATATACTATACAACAACATATGAATAAAGAATTAAAAATATCAAATAAAGCAAATATAATCAAATATAATAGTGCAAATTAAAGCAGATCTAAATACTATAACTTGATAGGCGACAAAACTGACAGCTGCAAGTTGTAATATTCAAAGAAAATATAAATGAAAATATTAAAGCAAATAAATATCACACCTTGATGGGTGGAAAAGACAACCACCACAATATTTAATATAGCAAATTATAAAAAATATAAAATATTAAAGTAATATAAAATCTTGACGAATGACAGGTCCTGTCCACTACAAGCTATACATAAACAAGTAAAAATATCAACTAAGAAAGCTTTAAGGCAAATAAATCATGTTAAAATTTAAAATAAGCATCCAAAACATGTGATCATTACAAGGCTTTAGGGTTTAAGGCTTTAAAAGAAGAAAGAAAAGAAAGAAGAAGGGCTTAAATAGGCTTTGATATAATTATGCTTTAATACAAAGTTTTGGTAAAAGCTTTGTCTTTGGGGCTTTGTTTTTAGGCTTTAGGCACGATGTAACACCGCATTACCCTAGTGTACGCATCGGGACGACCGTAGGTCATTCTGATACATATCCTAAGATAAGGGAGCGCTACGTACAATTACTATAGAACTCCACATGGCATCACATACATTTAGATAA
>JAOTAY010000003.1:13318114-13338389 GCA_025629805.1 Erythroxylum baracoense | reverse complement strand
CTCCATTTACCATTTTAAAACACTTAAGGCATTTTTCCTATTTAGCTCACTCAATCACAATCCAAAAACCGGGAAAAATCATGTATGCATGTACAAACAATTCATGTGCAAGAATTCACTTATATATTATGCATGTGCATATATGAATGCATGCATATGTCACTGTACACCTATACACTTCCTATTCATGGCAATAGGTGAGGGGATGTTACAATATATATATGTATGTATGTATGTATGTATGTATATATAAGGTCAGTAGCATACTTGGCTTCAAATAAGTAGTAACTTTAATCTCCAAAAGATATTTTAAAACCTACAAAATAGCGCAGGGGATCTAAAATTTTCATTTCAAATTGACAATATTTGAGAGTAGCGATCCCTTGAGTGTCATTGTCAATTATTATCATGTCATCAACATATAAAAGGAGAAGAGTGCACCCTTGATCTATTTTTCAAATAACTAACGCATGATTATAAAAACTGGATGCAAAGTAAAGATAGTTTATTGTGAAGCTGAATTTAGCAAACCATGCTCGAGGAGCTTACTTAAGGCCATATAAGGCTTTATGAAGACGACAAACTTTATTAGGTAGATAAGCATACCTAGGTGGAGGTTGCATAAATACTTCTTTATGAAGATCATCATTAACAAAGACATTCATCACATCGATCTTGAACAATTCCTAATGCTTGATTGTTGCTATGAAAATAAGAATATGTATTGACATTAGGTGAGCGACTAGAGCAAAGGTCTCCTTATAGTTAATACCATATTCTTGAGTAAACCCCTTTGCAACTAATCATGCTTTGTATCTTTTGACTGATCCATCAGCTCGAGTTTTGATTTTGTAGACCCATTTACAGCCAATAATAAACCTATTTGGAGGTAGGTCAACTAAGTCCTAAGTGTTGGTGTTAGTGTTAGTGTTGGAGAGAGACCTTAATTCTTCCATCATTGCTTGCTATCGTAAGGGATTAGAGCTAGCCTCGCGATAGGTGCGAGGTTCATATAAAAAGACAAATAGTGGAATAAATATAGAATTCTTTAATACGAACAGATGATTGACTTACTCAAGAGGATCAACGGAGGGGATGTGGAGACTCAGTAGATTCTGGTGAATGAATAGAAGAGGAATACTATTTGGTGAGGATGGAGGATCTGCAATCAAAGAAGATATAATAGAATTAGGCGTTGGATCTGTTGAGCTATTAGACTTGTAAGATAGACCTGCAGAAGAAATATCAGGAAACAAAGGTATGGTATGGTCAGGAAAAAAAATTGTGTAAGGATTCGCTGATTTAAAATTTTGATATTGTGGAAAACATTTTATGTTCCTAAAAAGTGACATGCCAAGAGATTCTATGTCTTTAAGATAATGGATCCTAACATTTATATCCTTTGTGCTTTATCCTATACCCTAGAAAACAATATAAACGTGCTCTGGTTTGAAGTTTGGTGTCCTTATGAGCTTGTAATAGAACAAAGTATGTACTTCCAAGAACTTTAAAATAATGATAATCAGAAGCATGATTGAATAAACGCTCATAGGGACAGATATTACCTATGATAAGAGAGGGATTGTGATTGATAGTATATACAACTGTAAAGGTTGCTTCTACCCAAAGGGTTTCAGGACAAGAAGATGATATAAGAAGGGCTCGAATAGTGTCAAGAATTTGGATATGTTTACGTTTGGCTTGATCATTTTATTGAGATGTGTTAAATAAGATCACTGAATGATGGTCCCTTGATGATTAAGAAATTTGATGAATTTTTTATCTTTGTCGTTGCATGATCAGTCTAAAAGACTTTAATCTTGCAAAAGAACTAAGCGTGAATCATATTACCAAAACAAGAGTAAATGGAGAATATTTCAGATCTATGTAGTACTAGATTAATACATGAATAAAGAGAAAAATCATCGACAAATATCACATAATAACATGTCATGCTACCCATAGTTTCACAAGGTGTAGAATCGCAAATATCAAAATGAGTCAAATCAAAAGGTGCTAAAGAGAGAAAATGAGAGAAAATGATAAAGTAACCTTTTCTAACCTTACACCCTTTTCTAAAGATCTTGTCTATCTGTGGATCTTGCACAATGCAACTATGACTCAAAAAGGATAAGTTAACACCAAGTTCACACAATTTTCTAACAAAAATAAGATCTAATAAGAGTTTGGAAAATATAAAGGTTTCAAGTAAATGTAAGGTGGATGTGTGAACAGTACCTCTATGTTTTACATGCACAGTAAAATTATCGATAGTATAAACAACGTTTGAAATAGATGTTATTGTTAAATATTCAAGAATAAAAGAATAAGAGGTCATATGATTAAAATAGGAAAAATTGAGATACCCAAAGTTTGAGATACTTGATATGATAGATAGGGCAAAGAAGGAAATTGTACCAGAATCTAGTTGAAGTTATTGAAGAAAGGCATAGAGATTCGTTAAAGATAATTTGGGAAAGGTGCTTTCTGATGACCCCTCAGTGGTAGGAGTAGCAATGGAAGCATATTTGAGAGACTTGGAAGAATTACCTTGTCTAGAGCTTTATTCAAGTCATTTTCTACATTCAGAGATATGATGTCTGAGCTTTTTGCAGTAACTGTCTTACTTGAAAGTATGAGTTGCAAGGATAATATCAGTAGATGGAACAAATTTCTCCATTCGGAGCATATTGAGGCGACGTTCCTCTGAGATGGGCTCCTTTATGATAATGTCAAGATTGGGTAGAGGTCCTCTAAAAGAAGAGAGCTGTAAATGAGTTCAAATTCATCCTTGAGAGTCATAAGCAAATGTCATATATGTTGACAATCTCGAAGATTTGCATAGATCGTAGTAGCATCAAGACTAGGCCAGATATAATCGCCAAGTGCTAGTTAATCCTAAAGTTCTTACAATTCAGACATATAATTGTGTATTGTCTGTTTAGGTTATTACATGCGATAAAGTCTCCTATACAAATAAAATCGGTGGACATAATCCAATATAGAATAACAATTTTTCAAAAAGTTTCATACCTTGAGTTGTGTCAAAGTGTCAAAAGTCAAATTTGATGGCTTTCGCATATTTATTTTGAAACCATGTTAGGATTTGATGGTTCGTTCCATCCCATGCCTCCAATCATTTGGTGAATATGACAGTGTTTTCATCTTTCTTTTGAGTGGATTTAGGTAGTTTATGACAGTGTTTTCATCTTTCTTTTGAGTGGATTTAGGTATTTTCTAGTAACAATGCACCAAAAAAGTCTTCTCTTAAGAAAGCTACACATTTCTTCAGCCTAAAGATCATAGTTGGAGCTTTCAAAGATTATTTTAATAGAGTTGGGAATATATTGGAGAAGTTTAGAGGCATCCATAGTGAAAGAAGACAATAAAATATGAGAAAACCTACTTATAGAGATGGAATTGGTTATTCTGCCCTTAGAATTGAATTCAGAACATCAAAAATCTTAGGAACTTATATGGTTTATAGAGAACCTGAATTAAAATGGAATGAACCAAGCGGTTAAAGTATCGGTCAACTACTTTTCAAATTAAATTGAGATCTAAACTAAATTAAGGAGGAGAGGACACGTGGACAAATAAAGTAAAGACACTAGTATAGATGCTGAGTACGGATGTGTGCTAAGATGGCAATGAGCTGGCAATGTGTGGCAGGTGAAATGGTAATGACTAGGATTCTAAATTATAGGGTAGATGACATGGTGATGATGTCTTTCCCACCTCCTGTGAATAAATAGTGTCGTTTAGGTTTCAAGCAAAACGACGTCGTTTAGGTCTTTTTCTTCCTCCAAACACCTACAATTAGGGTTTCGAAATCTAATGGCTTTAGGTGGGGCGTGATGGTGAGTAGGGAGGCTTTCGGTGATGATTTTTGCATCGTTGTAATCTACTCAAAAGGAGTAACAATTTGACATATGAAAAATTGTTTTCAAAGCAAATTTAGAAACTTATAATATGATAGCAGAATGCTTTGAGAAAGAATGAAGAAGACTTCAAAATTTTGACTCCTTTTCTTACAAAGGAGACTTTGATACCGTGTAAAAATAGAGAACTAAAAGGAAATATAGAAATGTTCTGTATATTTCTGTGTGTCTATAATGTGATGTACATCTATCTATTTATACACTTTAGGTGACTACAATTAAAGAAATAAATTAATTAAATATTACATGACATTAATGTATATGATTTTTGAAGGAAATTATAGCTAATTAGATGCTAAAAGTTGACCGCCAGCTTTCGTTAATAGATATATTATGACTAGGGACCTGCTCGGACCTTTTTTGGCCCGAGTTTAGCGGGTCATGGGCAGGCCACGAGCCGACCATGGTCTGCCTGTGCGAGCCACGGGCCAACTATGGTTGGCCCGACCATTTTGAACAAAACGGCGTCGTTTTGGTTTTGTATTTTTTTAATTAAAAATATAAACGGGCCGGAGTTGGCTTGGCCACGGGCCACTACGGGCCGGACAGCCCGTCGATAGACCGGGTTGCGGGTTGACCCATCTCTGTCCGAGTGGGCCACAGGTTAGCCTACGACCCTTTGTGATTCAGCCTGAACCCGGCTCGGCTCATTGACATACTTAATTATGACTTGGTAATGAAATGATTATTTTGTTTGTAAATCTTAAGCTATGAGTCCGGGTCAAAACTTTATGAAATATTTTGAGCGATACTTTAACCAAGGAATGACCGAGGCTGCCGGCCCTATTGTCTTTTACACCTTTTATCACGGCTTTTACCACTAATTGCTCAGTTGAAATTGAGTTTGCTGGTAAGCCAATCAGTTTCAGCAGTTTCAGAATTGGACTCAAGCTCTTTCTGGGTGCGCACCAGTTAAATCACTTGAGACTTTACGATGATTCCCCTTTGCTATCCTTTGTCCTCAACCACCCTCTTCAGCTTCAACGCTCATTGCTCGTCCCATGAAGTTTTACCAACAAAAGGAACACCCTTGACTTGTGTCAAGATGCAATTCAACGCTTCAGAGAGTTCGGCCGAATCTGGGACCACAAAAATGATGCCTTTGCGTGCCGATGGACTTTGCCCATGTTGTAGAAGGCACTTTTTTGCCGCAGCCACAGCTTTGCTTCCAATTTGCCCTCCTCATTCAAAGGCTTCTCCTGATTCAAATAGTGATTATACGGTATCATGACGAATACTAACAGTTAATGGTTAACTGGTATATGCAGAAATATTTGGTTTGATTTAATCCAAGTGGCATGGTTGCAGACTATATTGAATAGATTTCGTCCTCCAAGACCCGATTGGTATGAGGAATTTTATGCATCAGTTCTGGATTCTTTCATGAAGTCTTATGAGAAAGAGGTCAGTTGTATTTCCAATTAAAGATTAGTTCGTGCAAATTTTGATCTCCAGCGTCCCTTTCTGTTTTTTGTTTCTCTTCTAATATTGTAGTATCTTACTGGTGAAGATTGGAGGGTACAAGTCACAGCTCTTTGCAAATTTGAGAGGGAAGGCACAGAAAGTCTTGGAGATTGGTGTTGGTACCGGTTCTAATCTCCGGTATTATACCAATGGCGCAGATGTCCAGGTTTTGGGTATGGATCCTAACAGAAAAATGGAAAAATATGCTAAGGCAGCAGCATTATCTGCTGGTGTATCGCCTATGAATTTCGAGTTTATCCAAGCAGTATGTGCACTTTTCCCATGGTCACTATATATAAAAGAAATTATGTTCTTCACACACAAGACACAGATAATCACGCATGCCCCGGACGTTGTTTTCTTTGCATAGAAAAGTTGTCCTTTTAATCACTTGACAAGTGTGATAATCCCATTTTGTTTAGGTAGATATGTCAGTTGTATTAATTTTCTTTTCAGTGGCATTAACTCAATGATTATGTGCAGGTTGGGGAGGCTATACCATTAACCGATTCTTCTGTAGATGCAGTTGTTGGAACTCTTGTACTTTGCTCAGTTAAAGATGTTGATCAAACACTGCAAGGTAAGTAAATTTTCTGGACCTGCAATTTTTCTAGAAAAACTGTTTGACTTACGCTTCATTCACAAGTAGTACGTTTAACTTCCATCTATTAGAATATACCATCTTGAACGCAGCAAACGTACACAAATTGAGAGTGCTTGCCTTAGAAAACTGGAGCTACTTACTAAGCAACTGACGAGATGCTTGAACTTCTTGTTTTGTCCAGAGGTGAAGAGAGTGCTTAAACCTGGAGGTGTGTATGTATTTGTGGAGCATGTGGCTGCAAAAGGTAATATAACATGTGCTTTAATTCAAGAAACAAAAGTGATATGGCACTTTGAGGTTGTTCATCACCTAATATGATGTTTAAAATTCTATTAACGTTGCAGAGGGAACAATTCTTCGGTTCATTCAGGGTGTTCTTGACCCACTGCAACAGGCTGTTTCTGATGGTTGCCACCTGACCAGGGAAACAGGGAAAGATATTTATAAAGCTGGTTTCTCCAATGTTGATTTGAACACGACTTTCTTGTCTAGTGCCTCTATTACAAATCCTCAAGTCTATGGAATAGCGAGAAAGTAGAAACTGAGAGTGAGATCATGCTGCCACAGATATACATGTCCAAGAGCATAAGTGAACCTTGTACCCCGCAAGTTCCATATGAAAGATCTCATTATACCTAAATAAGGTCTGAAGTTCTAAAGACCTGGACGAACAAAGTAAATTATAATTACCTCACATGAAAAGCATGAGATTTTTGTTCCCTTCCTTTTTGGTTGTTTTAAAGGGTTTATAACACTAGATAAATTCCGAATTCTTTTAGTTTTGCGTCTAGTTGGTATTTCTGTCGCAAACTGCAAGCTTTATGTCTCCTTTCCAAAACATTTATATTGTACAACCCGATTGAGAACAAACTTTGGGTTACATTGTTTGGATTTTTTTAACGTTTGAATATGAAGCGAGCTGTTCTTGCTTGCCTAGCGGGCAACCAATCATTAATGTCTAATAATTAACAAAACTCGATAAACTTGTAAGCGGAAATGGTCTAGATTCAAGTTGTTTATGGCCAGAACAAGGACGTATTCATTGCTAATGAACAAGAACATGTACGGAAAAAAAATCCAATTACAGACATGTTCCGTGGAACTCTTGTCGAAATATGAAGTCCCGTTCATCAGCATTTTCTTCTCTCTCTCAAGGTAGTTAAGTTTGTTATTCTTTGTATAGGTGTACATATTCTAGATCATTCTTATGGCGAGTGTGAATAATGAGCTGTATTTGTTGTTTTTTTACAAGCACACATTTTATGTGCTTAACTTTGTATAAATTGGATCTTTTTTGTACACGAAATGTAATGAGAAAAACCTTTCATCTACTTCGTTTCTTCTTCCATTCTGTTTTCTTCAATGGCAGAACATTAACTCTGTCCATTATCTCTACCTACTCATAATCTGTTCATGGTATCAAAGACAGCCTGTTGAATATGTGATTTCTTACTTGCCCCTATTTTTAAACTTAACTGCTCGTTTTTATTTCCATCATGGCCAATAACAAAGAAGTTGTTGATCCTGCAAATAGAACTACAAATATGGCTCAAAATTTTGATGACCCTTTATTTTTACAAGGATCTAATAACCCTAGAATAGCCCTTGTAATTGTGTTACTCAATGATAATAATTTTCTGACATGGAGCAGATCCATGAAGAGAGCTTTAGCGACTAAGAACAAACCGGGTTTCATCAATGGCAGCTTAGTAGAACCAACAGATGAAGCTACTCGTTCGAAATGGAAAAGGGTAGATGAAATGGTTAGCTCATGGATAATCAGCTCCATGGAGAAAGATATAGCAGAAACCTTTCTTTACTCTACCTCTGTTAGAAAACTTTGGCAGGAATTAGAGGAGCAGTTTGGGGAGAGCAATGGTCCTCAGATTTACAAGCTTCAAAGACAGATTTCTTCTATGGAGCAAGGTAATTCTTCTATTATTACATATTACAGTAAGATGAGGAAATTATGGGAAGAACTAAATGTTCTACAGCCTACTAGAGATTTCCTAGACATTATATCCCAAACTAAACTCATTAAATTTCTTATGGATTTGAATGAAAGCTATGATAATGTTAAGAACCGGATCTTAGTTATTGGAACCTATGCCTTCGGTTAATAAGGCTTACTCAATGATTCTAAGGGTGGAAAAACAGAAGAATGTACAAACAATTTTTTTAGAAAATACTGAAGTAAGTGCCATGATGATTAAAGGAATTCGATCTAGAGTTGATGCCAACAGAAATATTTCTTATAAGAAGAGGGAATTACAGAAGAAGGATGACAGAAGCTGTGATTATTGTAAGGGAAGAGGACATACCAAGGATACCTGTTTTAAACTTCATTGGTATCCAGATTGGTATAAACAGTTGAAGAAGGACAGAGCTACAGCTGCAAATAGACGAGTTAATATGGTTAACAATCCTCTTGAGGATAATTCCAGTAATGACATGAAAGAATCAGTGATGAAGTGGTCACCGGCATTCACATAAATGCTTCAGCAAGAGATTGCCAGGATTTTAAAAGGAAAGCAGGTGGCAACAATAGAACAAATGAATTTTGCTCAGATTTTAGATTTTACAGGTAATTCTATTTTGGAACCTATATCTGATGAGCTTAAAGATGAATGGATTATGGACACTAGTGCAACTAACCATATATACACATTTAAACATTCATTTACCTTACAAAAACCCTTAACCAGAAAAATCCTTGTTCATTTACCTAAGGGAACTGTTAAACAAGTGCAGCCATGCAGTGATGTGATTCTACATGATAATGTTAAGTTGAAAAATGTTCTGTACATTCTTGGTTTTGGACACAACCTATTATCAGTAAGTAAATTGGCTGAAAGGGAGTTTTTGTGCTTTAGTGTTTACTCGAAGTTTTGTATTTTTCAAGACCTAAAGACTAATAGAGTCCCTGGAGTGGGGAAGTTGAAGGGAAACCTATAGTTACTTAATTCTAGTTCATACACACCAGAAGTTATCCATAGGTATTGCAATTTTCTTAATCTAGTACCTAGTAGAACAAATGTTTGTTGCTTAAATCGTATAGTTGATGTCAGTATTCCTACATGGCATCAAAGATTCGGGCATCCTTCAAACATTGTACTAAAACATTTACCTTTTATGAAGGAGATTGATATTTCAGTTGATTGCAATATTTGCCCTCTTTCAAAACAGACCAGATTAACTTTTCACAAAGCAATAGTAATGCCAATGATATTCTTGAATTAATTCATGTTGACATATGGGGATCATATAAACATCCTAGCATAACAGGAGCACATTATTTCCTCACTGTGGTAGATGATCTAAGTAGATGTATATGGACATTTTTATGAAAAATAAGAGCCAAATTGCATCCATTTTGAAGAATTTTATTGTTATGGCTAGGAATCAATTTGAGAAGTCAGTCAAGAAACTTAGAACTGGTAATGGATTGGAGTTTATGGGGGATAAATATCAACAGATTCTTAATGAGTTTGGGGTAATACACGAAAAAACCTGTGTTTACACACCTCAGCAAAATGGGATAGTAGAAAGGAGGCATAGATCCATACTCCAATTAGTAAGATCCTTAATGTTTCAGTCTAATATTCCAATAAAATTCTGGGGGGAAGCCATTTTGCATGCCACTTTTCTTTTAAACAGACTACCTCCAGCTATCCTAAATTGGAAAACTCACTATGAGATTTTGCACAAAAAGGAACCATCCTATGATAACCTTAAATGTTTCAGATGTTTATGTTTTACCACAAATACCTTCCCTCACAAAGACAAGTTTTCTCCGAGAGCTTTTAGGAGTGTTTTCTTGGGGCATTCACCAAGGCAAAAGGGTTTCAAACTTTATGATCTAGACAACAACAAAATGATTGTTTCTAGAGATGTTATTTTTCATGAGCATATTTTTCCTTTTACAACCAAGGAAGATTATATCATTATAGCCCCAAACAATCAAATTCCTTTACGAATCATACCTACTAACTCAAATGAATATGTTGAGGAGGATATTATATGTGATAATCCTATTGAGCATACACAAGAAGAACCTGAAAATGATGATGAACAGATGCAAGACAGTAATTCACCCTTACCTACACCTACACCTGAAACAGCTTCTGTTTAACATAGTACTAGATTAAGAAGACCTCCCAATTGGATGAATGACTGTATGTCAAATGTTGTGCATGGTACATCAAGCTGTCAAAATCCCCCAATGTGAATAAACTAACCAAATACACTACTTCTACCTATCCATACATTGTACCGAAACACTTGTCAAATGCACATATATGTTTTGTAGCAAATTTATCTAAAGTGCAGGAGCCAAGACCATACCAGGAAGCCAAAATCGATCCTAGATGGGTGAAAGCTATGAATGAAGAGATTGAGGCTTTAGAAAAGAATAAAACCTGGGAGATCACCGAGTTACCAGTAGGCAAGAAGCCTATAGGATGCAAGTGGGTATTCAAAGTGAAATTAAAAGAAAATGGAAAAGTTGACATATTCAAAGCAACATTGGTAGCAAAAGGCTACAATTAAGTTGAAGGGGTAGACTTTAATGAGAGTTTTTCACTTGTGGCCAAGGTAGTGACTGTTAGAATTTTATTTGCCATTGCTGCATCAAAGTCATGGAGTCTACACCAACTAGACATCAACAATGCATTCTTGCATGGTTATTTAGATGAAGAAGTTTTTATGGCATTACCAGAAGGATATGACAAGGCTAAAATAACTCAAGTTTGCAAATTAAGGAAATTACTGTATGAACTCAAACAAGCCTCTAGATAATGGAACACAGAAATGACATCACAATTATAAGTGTATGGTTTTAAGCAATCGTGTCATGACAATTGCCTATTTATCCTTTCTAAATACAATACATTTTTAGCTTTGCTAGTGTATGTGGATGATGTTTTGATTATAGGAAATTTTGAAGGAGAAATTGCAGCATTGAAATCTTTCTGCATGATAAATTCACCATAAAAAATCTTCAACATGCAAAATACTTCCTTAGTTTAGAAATCACAAGATCTGAAAATGGTATTTATGTTAACCAAAGGAAATATGCTCTAGATTTGATTCAAGATGTAGGACTGATGGGAAGTAAACCTACTGCTACACCATTAATGAAAGGGCACAAGATGAGTAATGATGATGGTCCCAAGTTAGAAGATCCTTATTCATATCGATAGTTAGTGGGAAGATTACTCTATTTGGGATATACAAGATCTGATTTGTCTCATGCTACACAACAGCTTAGCAAATATGTACATGATCCCAGGCAACTTCATCTGAAAAATGCACTGCATGTTCTGAGATACATCAAGAACAATCCTTCCTTAGGACTACATTTTTTAGCAAATAATTCCTTGAGATTAGAAGCTTTCTGTGATGCAGATTAGGGCTCCTATATTGATAGCAAAAAATCGTTAATAGGGTACTGCATTTTTTTAGGAAATTCTCTTGTTAGCTGAAAAATAAAGAAGCAAACCATAGTGTCAAAATCCTCAGCTGAAGTAGAGTACAGATCCATGGCATCAACAGTATGTGAATTGCAATGGATATCATATATCCTGAGAGATTTTCAAATTCCAGAATCAATTCCTATACCTCTTCGTTGTGACAATCAGGATGCATTATATATAACAGCCAATCTAGTTTTTCATGAAAGAACCAAACATCTAGATATTGATTGCCACATTGTGAGGGAACAATTCAAGTTAGGCTTCATTTCACCACAAAAGATTTCTTCATCCCAACAATTGGCAGATTCTTTCACAAAGGCTTTAAGTGCTCCATTGTTTAACAAGTTAGTTTCCAAGTTAGGCCTTTGTGATTATTACCAGGCCTTAATTTGAGGAGGGGATGTTGAAATATGAAGTCTCGTTCATTAGCATTTTCTTCTCTCTCTCTCATGGTAGTTAAGTTTGTTATTCTTTGTATAGGTGTACATATTCTAGATCATTCTATGGCTAGTGTGAACAATGAGCTGTATTTTTTGTTTTTTTACAAGCACACATTTTACGTGCTTAACTTTGTATATATTGGATCATTTTTTGTACATGAAATGTAATGAGAAAAACCTTTCTCATCTATTGTGTTTCTTCTTCCATTCTATTTTCTTCAATGGTAGAAAGTTAACTCTGTCCATTATCTCTACCTACTCATAATCTGTTCAACTCTTTTCAAATTTGAAAAACGTTGTTTTTTGATAGATTATTCCTTAACCTAGTAACAATTTAATAGTAATCTTACATCAAAAGGATATACAAGTGGAGAGTGTGAGTATATAAAAAAGAAAGAACTTAAAATTCAACACCTTGACATAAGAGTCATTATGTGCTCTATTAGAGGTAAATATTGATAAATTTTCATTTTCTTTTATATTCAGAAAGCGACCAAAGTTTAACAGTCTAATTGAACTCTAACTATATTGTTTTGGTAGTGTGATAAAAAGGTAAAAATAAGGTCACATGGTCTATAGTTCCACGTGAACCTTACTGGTCAACAAAACTGACCCATCAGGATAGTATTAGATTCTTGTCTGAAGTACTTCCATATGATTCGCATGTCGGTAACATGGTATATGGTTATACAACATCATCAAACAGTGAAGTTAATGAATTGATGAGCAACAATTGTCTTTTCTTAATTTTCAGTTTACTGCTTCTGATAGGGTTGGATTGTTTTTGATAGTCCAAACCCATAGTTGATGATAGAACTAAAATAGATATTTTCTGTTTCCTACGCACATGATCCCATATCCTTGCTTTTCTATCAATTTCTAATTCTACTCTTCCCCCCAATATGATATTATTGTGCTGGTATAGACCGAAATTCTGTTATGGTCCAATTCTGACTGGTAATAGATCTCGGGACTTTGCAAATTTTCATTAATTACAATTCTGTACTCAACCATCTTTTCTTAATTGTCAGTTTACTACTTCTGATAAAGTTAGATTGTTTTTGATGGTCCGTCATGGAGCAATACAGAAACTCAATGTTGATAATCACTACTGCTTCTGATGGGGTTGGACTATTTTTGATGGTCCGTCATGGAGCAATACAGGAACTCAATGTTGATAATCACGAGCCAGCAACTAGAAAAGGTAATGAAATGTGATTAATTAAATTGGACTACCCACTCGATCATGTAACCTAATATCATCGATTTAGCAATTGCATCCATCTTACAATGGGCAACAGTGGTGGGGAAAGTGTAGAGATTGCTATCCAAAATATTGTAATGTGATTTCCTTAATCGTTTGAAAACCTTGCTTGAATAAGTATTGTGCATTCTTCTCTTTGCTAGGCCAACTTCTTGGACAGTTTCCCCTGCACCAATGAGCTATTTATGTGATTTTCATTGTACTTCATCAGTATAATCCTAGAATCAATCGTCTTATTCTAACAATCTTAAGACTAGTGATTTCGCTTCATCCATTTCAGATGGTAGTGACACTGAACCAATGTTCAAATCATGTTTGTCATCTCATCGAAACTTTGCAAGTTGCAATCTTTTTCATCCAAACTCATTCATCTCTAATACTTTTCCAAGTCAAATTCCAAGAGAGACTTCCAACTCCTCAAAAGGAGTTTGTGTTGGAATCTAACAATAATCGAATCACGGGCGCAGTGGAAAATAAAAATTTTTACGGATTCCGAGCGAATCCCGATAATTGTATAAACTTGAATAAAACATAAACGATTTAGAAATCGTTCCTTGATCGCTATCCTGTTGAAAAATTTTCGAATCTTTTTCCAATTGATCAGTCACTGGCTGTTCAAGCGCCCAGCCTCTGATGGTATCCACAGAGCAATTCTCAAACTACTTTGAGAAGAAAAAGACAAAAAGTGCTAGCTTCTAAAAGCTTTTCCCGTTTAAATAGAAAAATCATAAGTCTTTTATTAAAATTAAATCTCTTCAATTATAATTAAAATCAAATTCTAATTAATTTAATTTTAATAAAATCAAATATCTCATATTTGATCACCAAAGTTTCTCAAACTTTATAATCATATTTGATCACCAAAGTTTCTCAAACTTTATAATTAAGTCTAACTCAATTAAATTGATTTTTCTTTCACAAATTGCTTTTTGATGTGTGACCCATTAGGTTCCTAATAAATTGGCAATGATTATAAATTATAATTCTAATTCACAATTAGAATTGGATAAATTAAAAATTCTTTTAATTTATCTTTAATTCTCCAATTAAATAATTCATAATCATAAATCATGATTGACTTCTAGCAACATGTCATGGTTACCTAAATGTTAGGAATATCGTAGTGATTGACATAACCTATCCATGCATGACTATAATGTATAATTTAATCCTTTCGTCATTCAATATTCTAATTGGACAGAGTATGGATACAATGTCTACTCTTATCATCCAATCATATTTGTTCTTGCTAATTAGTAATTGATTTATAATTAAAATTTGAAAACATCTTTTCAAATGTCAATTCACTCTGGCCAGAAAATCTCATAAATTATTACTAATCAAGAATAGTAGAATATTCTCTCTAATTACTTTAGAGTGAGGAATCTTTTATTGACTTACTCAACTACTACATATGGTTCATACTGTATCCAATTATTGCCGACTGAATAATCCTAGGACGATTCATAAGAAGCATTAAAACACATTAATTCCCATACTAGATACCTTGGTAATCTGAAGTTTGAGGACTAATTATACAACCATCATTATAAGATAATCCATAGACACATAAGTAATATTCCATTAGGAATTCTCATAATCGGGTTAGTTCAGTGACTTATTCTCTAATAATCACCCACACATTAGTTTAAGTATCTCTATACTTTAATTTATAAGATCGATTACTTTCTTCTTAAGAAAGAAACATAATTTGTGATAGTTTTATTGTTTCAACAATATCCCGTCTTAATAAAACTATAACTAGTAACATTTAGGAATAATTCACAAGTGTAAATGGAATCTCATAATTATGATCTCATGGTAATTTCAATTACACAGTAATTATTCCAAGGATTTTATCTTTAGTATTAAAACACAAAATATTAATTAAATTAATATATAAAGATAAATAATGCCTTTTCATTAATTCAAAATAATGTAATACATTAATTTGCATCCAATTGATTGGCTGCAAAGGCATAAACTCACAATCTCCCACTTGCACTAAAGTCAATCCCCTATGAATCTAATACCATATACATCTATATGTTGATTATGTCTCTTTTGAGACAATGACTTAGTAAGAAGATATGCTAGATTCTAATCAGTGGGAACTAACTCCAATGCTATGTCTTTCTGCTCCACTATCTCCCTGATTAAGTGAAACTTCCTAAGTATATTTTTTGACTGTTGATGAGACCTGGGTTCCTTTGCTTGCGCAATAGCACCATTGTTGTCACAGTACAATACTATGGGCTCAACAATGCTAAGAACCACTCTAAGTTCAGTGATGAACTTCTTAATCTAAACTGCTTCCTTTGTTGCCTTTGACACTGAAATGTACTCTACTTCGGTCGTTGAATCTGCAATGGTTGGTTGTTTGGAACTCTTCCAACTTACTACACCACCATTTAGAATGAAGATGTACCCTGATTGTGATCTACTATCATCATGATCTTACTAAAAACTAGCATCTAAATATCCTTGAACTCTCAATTCATCTCCTTCATAGACCAAGAAAATATCTTTAGTTCTTCTCAAGTACTTTAAGATGTTTTTTATAGCCGTCCAGTGACCTTCACCAGGATTAGACTAAAATTTGCTCGTTATGCTCAAAGCATAAGAAACATCTGGTCTACTACATAACACCGCATACATGATTGATCCAATTGTCGAAGCATATGGAATACAATCCATTTTATCTCTATCCTCTTTTGTCTTTGGACACATACTCTGTGAGACATAAATTCCATGCAATATGGGTAAGAACCCCCTCTTTGAATTCTCCATGCTAAACCTCTTTAGCACTTTATCTATATACGTTGATTAGGACAATACAAGCAACATTTTTGATCTATCTCTATAGATCTTTATTCCTAGAATATAGATTGCTTCTCTATATCCTTTATAGAGAAGTTCTTAGATAACTAGATCTTTTTAGACCGTAACATAGGTACGTTGTTTCCAATCAGCAATATGTCATCCACATATAGTACCAAGAAAACGACTGCAGTCCTACTAGCCTTCTTATAAATACATGGTTCATCCACATTTTTGATAAAATCAAACTCTTTGATTGTCTCATCAAAACAAATGTTCTAACTTCGTGACACTTGCTTAACTCTATAAATGGTCCTTTGCAACTTGCATACTTGATTAGGAAATCTCTTGGATTCAAAACCTTCAGGTTGTATCATATTTACATCCTCCTGTAAATTTCCATTGAGAAAAATAGTTTTGACATCCATTTGTCAGATTTCATAATCTTGATATGCTAATACTAACAAGATCTTGATAGATTTTAGCATAGCTACTAGCGAAAAGGTTTCATCAAAATCAACTCCTTGTTTTTGTTTGTATCCTTTAGCCATTAACCTTACTTTGTACGTATGTACATTACCATCCATGTCAGTTTTCTCTTAAAAACTAACTTGCATCTGATAGGTACAATACTGGTAGGTACATCAACCAAAGTCCATACTTGGTTAGTGTACATGGATTCCAGTTCAGATCTCATAACTTCTTGTCATTTTAAAGAATCAATATCAGACACTGCTTTTTAAAAAGTAGTAGGCTCATCATGTATGAGTGATACGTTATCCTTTCCTTGCTCAATATATGATCTAATCTAGTAGGAGGAAGACATATCCTACTAGTTCGTCACGGACTATGTGTCTCTTGAACACTCGGTTATACATCATATATATCAACTTGAGATTCTTGTTCCATTTTAATGTGAATTTGTGGCTCTTGAACTTCTTTAAGTTTAACCTCACTCCCACTACTTTCTTTAAGAATAAATTCTCTTTCTAAGAATGTAGCATGTCTTGAGACAAACATTTTTTGCTCAATAGGATGATAAAATTGATAATCGAAACTATTTTTTAGATATCCCATAAATTTGCATTTATCTGATTTAGCTTGAAGCTTATCAGATATAACATGCTTCATATAAGCTTCACATGCCCAAATCTTTAAGTATGATAATCCAAGTCTTCTACCAGTCCATATCTTATATGGTGTCTTATCAACAGATTTAAATGGAACCCTATTTAGAAGATATATTACGGTTTCAATTGTGTATCCCTAAAAGGATATAGGAAGGACTGCATGACTCATCATGGAGCGTACCATATCTAATAGTGTATGATTTCTCCTCTTAGAAACTCCAATATATTGTGGAGTTGTAGGAGGAGATCATTGTGAGAGAATCCCATTCTCTTTTAAGAAACCAAGAAACTCATGGTCTAAGTATTCACCATCTCGATTTGATCTAAGTGTCTTAATACTTTTCCCAGTTTGTTTTTCTACCTCTAGTTTAAATTCTTTGAACTTTTTAAATGATTTAGAGTTTGTTTCATCAAGTACACATAACTATATCTAGAATGGTCATCTATGAATATAATGAAATACGAGAATCCACCTCTAGCATTTGTGGACATAGGCCCACATACATCTGAACGTATTAATTATAGTAATTCACTAGAACGTTGTCCCTTTACCTTAAAGGATAGTTTGGTCATCTTTCCCAATAAACAAGATTCATAGGTTTCATATGATTCATAATTAAAAGGATCCAAATATGCTTCTTTATGTAATTTTGTGATTCTAGTTTCATTGATATGACCAAACCTACAATGCCATAAATAAGATGGAGTTTGGTTACTTAATTTTCTTTTCTTACTATTTATGTTAAGAATTGGCCTTTCAAGATCTAACTTATACAAACTATTTGTAAGAAGTCCAGATCCATAATACACATCATCTTCATAAAAAAACAGCTGTTATCCTTAATTATAAAGAAAAATCCATTCAAATCCAATAATAAATAGAAATGATATTTCTTGTACTAACAGGAATATAATAACAATTATTAAGTTCAAAACTACAAGTTCCTACAGCTAATACAGCAACTCTTGCTCCATTGTAAACTCGTAGGTCCATTTCACCTTTCTTCAATGATCTACTCCTTGTTAACATTTGCATGTTATTACATATGTGAGAACCACAACCTGTATCTAATACCCAAGAATGTGGAACAGAAGTAGAAAGATTAATCTCAATCATAAACATACCTAAAGAGACAGCTTCCTTAAGCTTCTTATCTTTCAGGTTAGCAAGATAAGATGGGTAGTTCCTTTTCCAAAGGAGGTGTTAAGAAGAAGAGCAATGAAAAACATGTGCCTTTTTCATTGCTCTTCTTCTTAACACCTCTTTTGGCTTTTACTACATTAGTAGAAGCCTTCTGTTTCTTGTTATTATTCTTCTTAAAGCCCCTTTTCTTGCTTTTAAAAGAACTGACAATAAGTACAGAACTAGGTTCCTCCTTAAGGCACCCTTCTGCAGTCTTAAGCATGTTTAATAATTCAGGCAATGTCATGTCCTTCTGATTCATGTTGAACTTCATAACGAACTGTGAAAAGCTCGAACTCAGAGACAATAGCACCAGATCAACGCTTAACTCACGGTCTATGACAAAACCTAATTGGGCCAATTTTTCAATATACCCAATCATCTTCAACACATAAAGGTTGACTAAAGATCCTTCTATTATCTTGCATTGAAATAGTGCCTTGGAGATTTGATATCTCTCCATCCTACTTTGTGCACTAAATAATTCCTTAAGATGTAATATCATAATAGGTGCATCCACGTTCTCATACTGCCTCTGAAGTTCAAGAGACATTCAAAGCTAACATCACACATGTAGCTTGTTCAACGTCATCAATATAACATTGATATTTCTCCCAATCTTCATCAGTTGCATCTGAACAAGGTTCTGATGGAGTAGGAGTATCAAGAACGTACAACTTCTTTTCTTGCCTAAGAACTATTCTTAAGTTTCATATCCAGTTTGAAAAGTTGGGTCCAGTCAGCTTGTTAGCATCCATGATGCTCCTCAATGTCAGGTTAGTATTCATCGTCAAATTCAATAACCAAAAAACATAAAAGGACCATTTATTAGTTTATATCCAAAAATCAAATAAAATAAGGACTTTAAAATTATTTTATTACTCCCACTATTTTATTCAAAATAATAGCCCTCACTATTATATCGAAAAACTATCAAATAATTTCCTAGTGGGCTAAGATCCTATTTAAAATTAATTGATCTTAAGTTTGCTCAACAATCAACTAAAATTAAATTGGGTAGAAAACTACTTTTCAATCACATCTCATGTGACTCCTAGAATCATTAGGTGATAACTTTTGCCAAAATATATCACATATATTATTCCTAACCCTGCCTCTAAATCTATATAATCATGAGTTTACTCATCCAAATCATACAATTTTAGTTAAGTAGGATCCATTAATTTAAGATAAAACATATTCGGGTTATAGTGACCTTGAGTTTATTCAACAAGCAAAACTATAAATAGAATTCTAGTTTTATTCTCAAATAATGGAAGGCAACTATCACGTTCTTAACGCGCCCATTGTCTTCTCTTGAAGCATCCAACGTCTTCTGCAACTCTCTCCCACTTTTGCCTCAACCGACACCCACGATGCTAACCAACAACCCATGTCGCTCCCTCCAAGTTTACAACCGTTGGTAGTCCCACTGATGATTTTTTCAAACATCCACATCGGTGAATCATCACCTCTAATTGCTCACCATCGTCGCTTTGCGCATCTGTATCGTCCTCTATGCCGTCGCCTCAACGTTGTCTGCGACACTGGGTGATAATTGGCATCGCTTGCGACCCCATCCAGTGGAGTTGTGATGGGCGCCGTAGCGATGCCAGCCAGTGGCATCACGATGGACATCATCACTAGTGATGTTTGTTCGCACAAATGGGCGATTATCGCTGTAACATCCCGTTTCCATATAACGGGTCGGACTAGGGAAATAGGTATACGAGAAGACCAATCAAAGAAGTTAGGACAACACATCTCATGCTCATGCATTTGTGAAAATGTGATTTTTGCATATGAAAATATCTGTACATGCATTCGTGACATTTTCCTGGTATAAGTGTGAATAAATAGTGATTTTTGAAAAATAGATTTTGTGTGTGTAAAATTGAATTGGAGAGGGTCATAGTGATTTTCCAATTTTTAGAGAATTATAGAAATTTTCTGGG